>FJOG01000014.1:488497-713940 GCA_900073065.1 Phialocephala subalpina
ACTCCCTAATTCGAACGTGTACATCGACCTCCATCACCCCTCCCCCCCCCCCCTCTTACCCCCCTTAACACTTTTGCGCAATTATTACGAGCTACCCTATCTTCGCAATGGCCAGCTGATGGGCCCTTCCTATGTCAAGGCAGGCGAACTTCAGCACGTGTTTCGAATTCCTTGGCCGTATTTATGGAACTTTGGTTCAGCAGAGCGGCTTCTACCAATTGGGGCGTGCGTCTCTGCAGAAAGTTACAATTACCTGATAGTATGACTTGGTATGACGCCTCAGTATTATAGAAGCATTGCGACCTTGGGCAATACTCTGCAGCGGAGAC
Source organism: Phialocephala subalpina (assembly GCA_900073065.1). Taxonomy (NCBI): domain Eukaryota; kingdom Fungi; phylum Ascomycota; class Leotiomycetes; order Helotiales; family Mollisiaceae; genus Phialocephala; species Phialocephala subalpina. The sequence goes on from FJOG01000014.1 coordinate 488,827, forward strand.
TGGCGGAGGCTTTGGTGCCAGGGATGGATTTCACATCACCAGTGGTGTTGCTGTTGACCACTACGAATCAAAATCACCATCTTGAGAGCAGATCAGGACCGTATTCTGAAGGCAGATCTATCGATAAGGGGCAAGAAGAAGCCTCGATGTTAGGTGACGATAACGAGAAGAATACGGAGCAGCCTACATCAGCTTCTCAATTGACTGTAAGTCTATGCAGAATTCTGTGGCACTTGTGATCGAGTAGTTCATTATGGCACAGGAAACAACGACGGTAGCTTCACAGTCCAACCGCCCTTTGAATCGATTAGCACCAGAATTCGCGTTTGGTGGCTTATAGTAAGTCCACTTCCTCGGATAATTGGAGTCAGGAGTCTGTACTGATTCTCAATTAGGTCGTTTTCTTTTGGAGATATTTGGCCTTTCGGATGTTGGAAAAAGCAGCTCCAGCTTTTGGGCTCATATCAAACATCTTGAAATAGATCTTCAGGGAGGAATTGTGGCTTCTTCTTGAACCAAAAAACCGAGTTCAGCTATTCGACAAGTCCTTATATGACCAGCTTTTCTTTTTCACTCTAGAGTCTAGATCTTTCAATAGACCAATACAAAGTTATGACGAATCTGACAACCTATATTGTTACGGTACAATGACAGGGCAGCAGCGATAATGGAACCTACGCCAGGACAAACTCTCCTGCATAGGTTGGTATCTGTGATTCGTGGCAGCGACATGTCAAATGTTGGCTTGTATACTTAAACTCGTTTATAATGACTCGAACAAGAGCTGATATCCTCATGCAATCTCGATTTGTGCCTCTTCTCCGAATAACTTTGCCCTCTATCTCCAATGGACGGCAACCTTGTCGACTTGCTTGCCGCGTTTCTTGGCATCTTTCGCCTAATTCAGGGGTAACTCTCAGGGTCTCACACCCTGTACACTTGAGTGATGGTCAACATATGATTGTCTTAGACGCTTTAGAGAACTCAGACTATGTTCTCACTCAATAGATCTTCCTGGAAACTGACATTTACTCTCCCAAAGTACCGATATGGCTGCAAAACTGAACACACTAAGCAATATGCATCACGTGAATCTACCCTTTGGTGACATTGATTGATGTTCAGCGTCGCATGAGGCAGTCGTATAGGGGTTTTAAATAGATAATATCATTCAAAATCATTTGCTATGCCCGATATTCTCAGTGATGATGGGATATTGTCGGGATAACAAGGTTAAGCTTTTCGGGCAGACTACTTCTCGCTTGGGGCTTGCGGGACTTGACCATCCTTGCTGAAGCAACACATAACAACACCCAACTTTGCGACTTGCATTAGAACACGGCGCATTCTTTCTTTCTCTTCGGGTTGACCATTGCTGGAGCAGGAGACCATTTCTCAACAATCAAACACCTACCACCCCTCCTGCGCAGTCACGCTCCTAAGTCTCGACCATGGATCATTACAACGCAGCTGCTTTCAGGCCGCAAGGCGCCTCAGACATTGCGGACTACTGGAGTTCGAACTCTCTCCTTGCAAACGAAATAGATCTCGCCGTGGGTTGCTTTGCCTGGATTCCAAAGCAAAGCAATGTACATCATCCAGTGTTCTGGTTCGAGGTGGTCACTGTAACGGAGAGCTACTTCGTGCTGATGCCTACAAGCACCATTGTATCATCGCCAGTATCGGATGGTGCAACCAAATGGGCATGGTCTACTGCGAGGTGGTACCAGTAAGTATGTCCCAAAGATGGAGGTTGCGAGCTAACATGAGCAGGTCACGACCTTTAAAAATACTTCTCCCGACCAATACGTCTTTGAATTCCTCCATTCCACCAAAGTCAAGTTCAGAGAGTCAGTTCAAATCAAGGAGCCAAGATCTGGTAGGAGTTTCGATAACATTTCTCATTTCGAGCTCAGTGCAGAATCGAAGCCATTGAAAAACCAATCATACGTGCAGGTCCAGCACTTCTACTACCGAATCTACTCGAATTCTTTGTGGAATTACAAGTTTGCGAACTCCAACACTTACGACAGAAGACTCTCAGAAGATAGCTACAAGGCTCTCATGGCGATGGCGGGCAACAGGTACTGACAACAAACGTAAAGGATTTCTCTCCGCCAACGCATTCTGGCAGTCCATTGTGGTTTTGAAAATTTCACAACGAGCAGAATCGCACATCGCTAGAAATCTGATCGTCTAGTACGCTTTGGTAAGTTAACACCCGAGAATAGAGAATTATACACAAGCTTAACAGAGACGGGTCACCAATCACAAAGGTTTCAGCTTATATGACCACTCCATCAACCAAGAGGCACCAAACAGACTTCAGAGTAGGATACGGATCCGCCACAATAAATCAATCTGGAACTCAACACTTCAACTCGACTATGACCTTAGAAGTATGCAAGTAGGCGACCATGCTTTTGTTCAGTTCCAGAGGATCGGGATGAGTCTGGTAAAGGACTTTCGAGCGTATTACTTCCATCAACCTGCGTACCGCTGTCGATTGGCGGAAGACAGTTATTATATTCTTATGAGTATGTTAAACCTCGAGCCACAGTTCTACCATACCACGGGTGTGATTTTTCAGCGGAGCAGGCATTTTTGATGCCTGGAACTGGATTCGAGCTCAAAGATCTCACTATTAAAAGCGCGAGTACGAGCAATACAGTTAACATCATCGAGGCCTTACCAGGGCAAGCACGTACCAATATCAGTGGAGAGATCACGGCGCCACCATCCACCGGGCAAGAGAATCATACTTCGGTGGCAAGGTTGCGCAGTAACAATAGCAACATGTCGAAGCAGTCTCCTCCCTCGTCCTATCTCCGCACACAATTCTTCGAAGGGTATGAGGATGCCGACACTCAATCCTGAAGCTTCATCCTTCGTTCCTCCACCAACATTTGACCCCTTACGCCCCGCTGCGACCACACAAGAGTCCGGAGGAAGACATGGAAATGTAATGGGGCAATAGGTGGTTGAAAAGGAAGTAAGCGGTGGATGAATATATTTTCGGGGTTGCGAGGGAGAGAATATAAAGATGGTGGTACACTTCTTGCGCGTCCTAGCCAGAGGCCCTCTAATCGCGGTATTTATACGCTTTCTATACTTTTAATTCGTGCATGGATAACAAGGTGGAGAGGGGAAGGAACCCGAAAAATAAAGACATAAAGACATAATTGAAAGCTCTTCGCGTGCAAGTGATATACGTGACCTGAGGAAGTAGGAGCATGACTTAGTTGATCTTCGAAGTCTTAGTGCAACATGAAAAGCTCTTATAAAGGTAGAATTGATCCTGCGACCCAAAATGTGAGAGTTGAAACTTACTCTGAAAACAGATATTGACGTTCCTTGCAAGGCTGGCCTCAACTCGCGTCCTCCACAGCACCTCTGCGATAACTTACAACTTCCAAGGTACACCACACAAGACTTCTCCAACACATCATCCCTGATCCCATTTAGGTTTCAGATTGAAGGAAGACACCTTAGTCAATGGACAACTTTATACTTTGCTGTCATAAACACCTTCCTCCAGATTAATACCACCCCCCTTTGCGCCAAAATGCCACCTAAATCGAAGGCCAGAAGAGGCAGCAACAATGCCAGACAGCAGCCGCGCAAAGATCCCTCACCGATTAAGGAGAATTCAAATCGCTTCATGATCCCGTATCCCTCAGTCTTATTGGACGAAATGGCGCCTGGCAACATCTGCTTCCTGCCAAACAACGTACAAGTCTTGGAGGAAGTCCGCTGCGTTCGCCAAACACCACATATGGGAAAGGACCGTCCATGCCAGGGGGATCGTCTGCGAGACAAGGCATACTGGCATATGATTGTCATCTTGGGATTGTACCACCGCTCCACGACGCCGGGAGATATCGTTGCCAGATTCCAAATCGTAAGTCTACCCACTGCCTCCTGTTCTGCCAGTTCCACCATATTAGAGCACACGGCTTGGATGCCGCACTACTACACTGTGGCTGATTTGTATGATGCTCTAGATCTCCTCCTACGAGAAGACCGAGCTTGACAATTACATCGCGGTCAAAGGCCTGAGAAAATTCTTCCAGGTCCTCCCCATTCGGCAAGACCACGAGAGACCTCAGGATGGTGTATTCAAAGACCCTGACGCAGTGAATATCAATACCATTGCACCCACCCCACGAGGCTGTTCGCAACTCGAGCTATCCAAGGAGTCACAACTCTTGCGGGAACAGTCGTACGTCGATATCGCCCATCAATGGGAGTGCTCGATCAGGTATATCTGGCCTTGGAAATGGCGTCCTCCCTACAATCAAGCGTACGCCTATCGTATGTCAAGAGACAGCTACTACGTCCTTGCAGCGAAGGTGGGTATACAGCCACAGTTCTACCCTCCCATCGACGATCTTATCGCTCGAACTTCGATCTGGAGACGACCTCCTGTCCCTTGGCCAGTGAGAGCACCGACTGGAGCGCGTATTGATAGTAGCATTAATCTTCGCAGCAATAATGTCAAGAGTGATAAAAGAGGACGACAGGTTGCAGGAGAAGGCTCTTCATCAGCGGATTTCGGAGGAGAGCTGGCCATGAATAGCGGACCATTCCAGCCAAGACTGAGAAGTCAACTGGGAACATCCAACTTTGGTCCTCCTACAGCTCCCATCTTCACACCAACTTTGGCTAGCAGAGCAGGCCTTTCTCCTCAGAATCCAGGGCTTCCGCCCGACAATTCTGATTTGGCGCCTCCTCCGCCATCTGCGACCGCGGCTCCTCTTCTCGGTTCTTCACTGTATTTGATCTCAGAATATGGAGACCACAGAAACGCTTCGATGACAGGACGAAATCTTCCGACCATGAGCTTACGGGATGCCGCTTGGTCCCAAGAGATCCCACTTTCTCCCAGCAATTCTTACGAATACTTCATTCCTGCCTCTCTCGACGAAAACATGAACCCAGAATCCAGGGCTTCCGCCCGACAATTCTGATTTGGCGCCTCCTCCGCCATCTGCGACCGCGGCTCCTCTTCTCGGTTCTTCACTGTATTTGATCTCAGAATATGGAGACCACAGAAACGCTTCGATGACAGGACGAAATCTTCCGACCATGAGCTTACGGGATGCCGCTTGGTCCCAAGAGATCCCACTTTCTCCCAGCAATTCTTACGAATACTTCATTCCTGCCTCTCTCGACGAAAACATGAACCCGAGGAGGTGAAACTCCCACGACCATTCTTCATAAGACCGGAAGACATCGAATAAAAGGAAGTTTGGACGGACGTAGCGCAAACGAGACCGGATAGGAGCATCGGGCAATACTCGGTGTTGAGGGAGAGGCGGGTTTGTGAGAGTTTGTAGGAGACTTTTTGGAGGTTCCTTTAGGATAACCATTTCAGGACGAGGTAAATGTGCGTAACGAATAAAGAGATTCGGTAGCAGGAGACAGCCGTCTTTTGACGCTTGAGCATTTAGAAAAGAACGACCATGGAAGGATGGATGTTGCGTTGCTCACTTATGCAACAACTTCACTCTACTTCAAGAAAGTGTCAATATCGCGTGAGGATTACAGCTGACACCGAATGAGGTCTTCTTTGAGATCTTCTAGTCGCCGTGCGCTCGTTGCTGCTAGGGTGAGATTGTTTCAGCAGAAGAGAAGCATCCGAGAAGGGAAAGTCAGGTGCTCCTTTTCTTGGGGGATCGGCGTGTCGGCGTGCATATCACCAGAGGGATGCTACTCAACTTATGACTCTCACCACCTGCGCGCGCTGCAAGATGACAGCAAATCCACGTGATGAAGAAAGTGACAGCGACATATACAGACCTTGACCTTCCTCGGGATTCTAATTCAGGTGCAATCAAAGTACGCGGAGAAGGATACAACCTGTGCAAAGACAAGATAGGCTATTCTCACACTATCGATATTCTGATAATGACCTCCTGCTTCGTCGGGGAACAGCGGAAACACGAGACATACAGTAAGAGAAAAGAATCTAGAAAGTATTTATACCCTCACACTATTCCAAACCAGTCAGCGGTGGCATTTTATCAAGGTATCCGCAGTGAGGTTCCCCCATATCTTTGATCTTTTCTGACTCCACTCAATTTTGGAAAATTCAGTCTGCAAAACATATATTCACCTCCAGAGATTCTTCTTCGAGCTTGGTGTGGTGCTCTCTTCTATTGATTCTTAAGTCTTGCTGCTATTCAATAACGGTAAAAAGACCTCGAATCTTTTTTGAAAGAGAATAGGAAATAATAAGACGTTTTACGTAATTTAGACAAAGGAATTAAAAATCTAGTGATTTACTTCACTGATCTGGGGTATAAATTCCTCACCGCCTGTGTCTGCTACTAAACAACCCGACATGCATGGCTACCAAGTTCTCAGAGGATGTGTTTTCCCTGTTTCCACAACTAAAGAAATCTAGAGCATGTTCCAAGCCTCCTGCTAGCAGACTTTCGCAGCACCAAAGGTATCCGACGTGCTCCTTTTTTGGCCGTGAAGTGAAGTTCCGCGGCAACGAGATAATTGATGGCAGGTTTCGATATGACAACAGCAGAGCGAGTATGAGCATCGAGAAGAGTGGGTGTCGGATGCCTCGGAGCTTGAGGCTTGAACTCGAACTATCGTCTTGCCGTGGGTGAAATTGGCTCTAGAGTACGGTGCGAAGGAGCGCTGAAAGTCAAGTAGACAACCGTCTAACGAAGCCGCTGCCACACCCCTGAGATCAGTTCGAAGGTTGATCCGAAATTGTGATAGAAGAAAGAGGACCGCGAGGGTGTTTTATACCATCTACAACCCCCCACTCGGTACGCTGGCGATGAACGTCCCTTCCCAAATCAGCCTACAAAACACTTGAATGATGAACCCTCTTTCTTCCAGGGACTGTATTTAAATCGCTCTCCACTGTTCCGCTCACCTGTAAACAATGAATCGATAGAGCGAACCTTGACCGACCCCCCACCCCCTTTAACATAAAACCAAATCTCATACCTATATGGCCCCTGATTCTGTTTAATCACGAGTACCGAATTTATCACCAGGGATTGCTACTCATCTTTGCCATCCTCCCATGATGAGCAGCAACATGAAAGCGACCCCACTCAGCCATTAAGCATTTGAAGTGCCTACACCAATTCCAAGATCCACTTCACCTCGAATTCCAAAGGCAAGCTAACGAGATGCCTGAGCAGGATCGAACCGCGAGCAACCAGCGTGAGGGTACTCTGGGAGAGTCTTGTAGAAGTTTGCGAGATTTCTTGGAGATGTGGAAGAATGAGAGAAGAACCTAAGGGTGTTTTATGCCCCGCACTACCCCGCTACCCCGCATTCAGGCCTTGTAGTGGTCAACTTTCTTTTGCTCTGCATTCAATCTTCATCCACTCCACTTCATTGGGTCACCTTTTCTCTTTGAGATATTTAAATTGATCCCTAAGCCGTAAAGACAAAGCATGGCCTGGATGCGAAGCCAGATCTTCGTCGCAGTTGTTCGTGAATTGATCTCATATCTCGAAGCCATGCTTTATTCGGACCACACTCTTGATTGATGCCCATCCCAACATAACCACGTTCCGGAAGGTGCCACTTGCTCCATCTCCCTTGAAGTTGATTTGTGAGTGGTAGATTGACAGAGAAAGTCAGCACCAAGAGTTTCCAAAGTAACGGCAGAAAGGTGAAGCAGCAGAAGCTTAAACAGCAATCCGGAAAGGCCAAGTTGGGTAAACAAGTCAAGGTTGAAGGTATAAGTGAGCTTTTAGCAAACTGAAATACCGAGCGTCACGGTGCCCCGAAACGCGCTGCATCGTCGCCATGAAGTTGAACTCTCGCAGACAGCCTAGAAGGTAGATGAGGAGTGAGAGAAGAATTTGGTGAGGGTCTTATACCTACCGCGGTACCCAACATTCGCGAGCCTTAGTGGTGAGCGCTCCTTTAGCTTTCCCTTCCTTCCTGGACCCTTATTCACTCCTCCTTTCCACTCCCCGCCTTTTCCCCTTCAGTTATTTAACTCATCGATGCAAATTTTTGGTCCTTCAGACAGGAACACAAACAAAATCTCACACTCTCATCGAAGTTGTCTCAACATAAATACTAATACATTATGTTTTATATAATTCATCCTCACAACCTCGCTTTTGAGAACAGATCTTGGCCAGCTCACTCAGGAGTAATATCTCAACTTACCTCCAGTCAAACCATAGGCAGCGAGTTGACAGTAAACCTTATCATCGAGAACAATCAAAGTGACAACGACAAGCACTAAGCTCATTTTACACCCACAAGGCGCGATATCGAATTCCGAGCGTGATCGTACCCTCGACCGGCCCAAATCGTTTCGAAATAACTACGACGCGTCCTTTAGAGACGCGTCCAATTCTTCCAGCGCTTGAGGAAGAGGTGGGGAGTGAGAGAAGAATTCGAAGGGTGTTTTATAATTACCCCGCTGCCCCGCTTTCGGTCACACCAATGCACTTTCTGAGAACACAGCATTGACCCCCTTTCCAGGTTGACTACGTACCTTACTCCAATCACTCAATCGATCTATCTCTCCTTTCTACTCACCTCGCATGCATCTCACTATGCTGAAGTTTAAAAGGGGGGGGGGGGTCGTGATCTCATTGTGACGTTGCGGCACCGTGAAAAATGTGAGATCATTGAATTCAGCTTCAGAAGTTGACACTTGTGTTTCACGCCAGGCACTGTCGGCAGACCCCGAGTAGTAATTGTATCCAGAGACCTGATTCGAGACCTTTGCGGGAAGTCTAGTACCTCGTGCTACTCTCAATATGTCAAGTTAGCTCCGTAGGTTCATATTGTTAGGCTTACTATCATTGAATTTGGATCGAATGAAATCACAGCTCAACTGAACGGCCAAATTAACGCACCACAAATAAGCTTCTATTTTCAAGACAACTATACTGCAATACAATGGTATATCACAGAAAACAAAAAACGCCACCATATATGCCACAAATTATCCACTGGAACGCCATCCCCATCTGCTGTGATCTCGAAACCACCGTGGACTCCATATATACGTCACCTCCCCTTCGCCTTCGGCTTCCTCAATTTCATTACACATCACCCAAACTACACCACACCCCATCAACCACCACCCTCCTAATTCCCCACCAACCCCCACACTCCCATTTTCTCTTCCTCTCCACCCTCTCCTTCTATTATTATGTCACCTCTTAACACTCATCCACCCCCCTCCCAATCAAACCCCCAACCCCCACCTCCCCCATCCTCCTCCCCAAGCATAAACCCATCCCTATTCCACTGCGGCCAATTCCCCATCACCCCACTATCCAACACACTCGTAATATCCATATGTCCATTCCCATTCATCTGCTGCGGCAACGCCAACGGCACACCTTCAAAACTCCCTGGATACGGTGTCCAGAATAAATTCTGCCCTCCGCCTTGCGGTTTTGGTGTATTCCCTCCTCCATTCATCAAATCGTGAGAATCGGTTTCAGGAAGTGTTAACAGGATTTCGGGCGCGGATTGTTTGCGGTTTAAGGTTAGGGTGGTGTCGATGTTGTGGTTTCGGTTTTGGCCATTGGGATCGGAGGGGTGGTAGAATGCGTTGGGGTTAGATGTTTCGGGGGAGGAGGTGGTGGGAGAGATTGCTGAATGCGGGGTTCCGATGTTGGCTTCTTCCATTGCTGCCATGACCGTGGCGGGAATCACTTTACACCATTTGTATATCATGTTTCTCATGATCTTCAAGTATCTTCCGACGATGATAGTTCCTTTCATCATGTCGTGCATGGCACGGATAGCGTCTGCGAGGTAGGTTTCAACTTCTGGGTTGGGGACGCCCGGGTGTGAGGAGATGTTAATAAGGTGGATTATGGCGGTGGACATGACGCAGTGGGTGTTGACGAAGAAGGATTTTCGGATACCGTAGGTTTTCTTATGGAGGTCGAGCAGCTGGGATATGGTGTTGGCGGATGCGATGCAGATTTGTCGAGGTGTCTCTGATGATGTTTGCACGAAGGCGACCTTCACAAATGGGCGGAAGAGCATAATTATACAGTTGTGGTAGAACATACTGAGGAATGTTAGCGGTTGCTCCTAATTAGAATGAAATGCGTACTGTAGAGTGATGACTTGTGGCAGCGTCGGTCTACCTTTATGGATATTGAACCCTGGTGGGAGATTCCTGTACCATCCCCGAAGCTGTTCATGGTAGAGCTGCAATTTCCGACTCGTGATACGATCTCTTGGGGCATAAAATGAGCGCAGAATGTCATCGAGAATCTCTATCAAGATACTGCATTGCTGCAAGAATGTGTACTTCATGCTGGGCTGAGTTAGTCTCGTCAGATCGGGTTCCGAACGCCCGTGTGGTTTCCATGGCGTATTCTCGAGTTTGGGATTTAAAGTTGGTCGCTCGAGCCGAATCGCCGTCCGAGGAATCGTTGTGAGTCGCCCAACACAGACAGCCCAAATAGTCTCCAGTACGAAACAACCCCAGAAGGTTACCCTACGCGCTGCAATCTCGGAAGGAGTAAAGTTACCGCCAGCCGGGGCAGAGGAGGAGAGATGGAGTCCCAACTCAACAGCCATACTCATCATTTGAGCAACGTATCTTCGTCCACTGCTGTCGTGGTTGTTCATCGCCTGACGCAAAGACATCAAACCCAACGCCTGAACAATAGTGAGCGATGTTGTGTTATCATTCTGTGCCAGAAGTCGCTTTGCTTCCGCAAAAAAATGGTCGCCAGTGGTGCTTGGGTCATTCGGGTCGGCTCGAGCTTCGACTCTGTCCGACCAGTGGCAACCGATCGCAAGAATAGAGTTAACCAACAATGGTGTGCAGTATTTCGGCTTATTATCTCGCATTCCATGATAGAAAAGCTCTTCTGAAAACAACAAGTAGAGAGGATGTGACCACGAGAAATACGCCTCGAGAAGGTGATTGATGAGTTCACTGTCAGCGGTGACATTCGTCCAAGCACCAACTTGTTCTGCTGTCATGAGGCGCTCCTCTTCTGGAGCCTGTAATAAAAAATGTGATGTATGGCCATAGTGAGTGCTGAGTCCAGTCTTATCCATCGATGCTTTGCCATGAAAGTCCATCAGAAGCTGACCCTCCAGACTGGAGGGAGGTTCCACAGAAGGCTGGTCAGAGGTTCTGTTTTTAACCATCTTTCTGACCATTTCTGCAATTTTCTCATGACTCTCGCCCGGGCTTGCCCGGATGAGCTGAAAGATATCGTCGGCATCTGCTTCGGAGCCTGATCTAATGGCATCGAGTACAGAACCTATCGTGGAGACTTTTTCTGACAAGTGGTTGATGTCCCGCTTCAAGGCACCTTTCCTCCGATGGTCCGCGTCGAGATCATAGTGACATTCAGACGAATAAACGTCCAAACAAGCTGTACAGGCAGGTTTGCCGCCATCGCACTGCCATCGAGTCAGCACAGATTCGAAACATACTTCACGTGACATGTAATAAGTGATGACATGAGGGAGGAGTGAGTGCCAGTTGAAGGTATTCTGTCTGATGCTGACCTTTGATTTACGTTTGCGACATGGCATGCACGCGCTGGAAATGCATCGTCTCTTCGCTGGCTGGTCGCCGCCTGCCACGGGAATTGGATCCAGGACCGGAGATGCTGACGAAGACTCCGGATCCGCCTTTGGAAGCAGTTGACGAGGAGCAAGCGGCAACTTCGAGGCCATGATGCCGTTGCCACTGGAGGATGTTTGGATTTGAGCCTCATCAGACGCGCGGGTGTCGAGGGGCAGTGGTTGGGTCGCATGCGTCCCCAGCAGATGTACAGGAGTACAGTACAGTAGGTGAGGGGAGGGATCAGCAGTGAGGTTTTCTCCGCGGCAGTAATCTTGGAAGACAGAGAGGTTGATATATCGCCCCTGGAGCGGTGGGGGAGGAGAACCCGTTATGACACCAGGATATTTTATGTCGGGAAGACGTCAAGTTCAGGAACTGGGGATCTACGGTTATCGATCTAATTCGTGAAGCTGGCGGCAAAGCAAGGCTGTCGCCGAACAGCTGCGGCCGGTGCGATCGGCAACTGCAGGTGAGACCCGGGGGCCTGAAAATAAATATGTCACGTGGGGTGGTCTTAGGTGAGTGCTCATGCTCAACGTATTTAAAAGCAGGCGTTGATTTTCTCATCCATTCCAGAAGCTCGAGTCAGTAGTATGTATCATAAGTACAGTAGCGCCACATAAAAAGTGAGTGAAAAGATACAAGTCGAAAAGGGGTCGCGCAGAAGACCCACGGCCAAGATGTTGATTCCTCATTACGAAGGTATTACCCTTTTAAGCCCGATGTAACCATTAACCCTACCGATTGACCCCGGCAAAAAGGTTAGCCGTCCCTTCCGATGATTTAGAGTTTTTCGTAACCCCTCGCATCTGCTTTCTCCACTTTCGACCCCACAATAATGCCAAATCTGTCTTTCCTATTGGCTCTCTCGCCTTGGTGAGGCTGAGTTCAAATCCCGTCCTGAGCCATGGTCCGAGCTTTCCTCTCCCAAATCACGTGCATGGCTGAATACTTTTTAACTGGCCAGAGGTAATTTTACATGGACAAGGCTCCCCGAAGCCCCAGAAATCCAGCGGGATGATGCCTAAAGTTTTACCCCACTATCTGCTAAGATACTGGCCCGTCCCTGGAACGAACTTCTTGGCGAGTACGTATCGATACGAGATAAACACTTCTCGTCTCCTCGATTTCGCTGCGAGTGTATGAGTGTCATGGCATTTATGGCATCGTACCTTAAAATGATACCTGTCGAGATGAGAAGGCTCAACCTCAGAGAGCAGAAACTCTGTTACTCAGGGAGACGTTCGAGGAATAGAACAATTATTGCTGCGAACATGACAAAGACCTATGAGAACGTCGGATCTCTTCAAATGTTCTCGTTTGTCCTTGCAATCTATCAAATTAAATCCTGTGGTCTGTACTTTAAACTCGAAAGTGATTACAACTTTCGATCTACTAGTGCGAACTTGACGATCTCTTTCTCTGCCAGCGTCACTCTATTCTTGGATGAAGGACCACGCTAAGGAAGTCAATGACCTTTGAAGGAGCAAACAGAAGCACATCCGTTCGTGTGATAGAGGGCAAACGAAAAACGAATTCTAGTTTAAGCAATACCAAGTACATGTGACTGCAATGACCTCATGGAGATTATCCAACCCATTCAAGATAAGTCCTGGCTGAGGTATAAATCCTCCCTCTTCGCTCCCACCTCAAGCCTCAAGCATCAAACTCGTCAGTGGCGGCAGTTAAAGCCACAGGTGCTTCTAGCTACAACCACAAGCCTGTGGCTGTAGCCGGAATCAAAGTTAATCCACACGCCGTGAGTGGTCGTTTTTACTGCTATTCCCGGATTCCGAGTTTCCCTCCCGGCTTTTACCGATCGCGAGCTGCACTCGGAATCGCGAGCTACACCCGGAATCGCGAGCTGCACCCGGAATCGCGAGCTGCACTCGGAATCGCGAGCTGCACTTAGAATCGAGATACCGAAATTACTTTCTGAAAATATACTCTATATAGCGACCGCCGACCGATTATATCGACCGACGGTCGCTACCGTAGCTCGAGAGAAACAATATCGCATTTTGCTTCAGCCCGAAGAGATAAGCATTTCATTCGGTACTCTTTTTCTTAGCGGCTTCGGAAAGTATATCCTCAAATATTAAAGCTTTAACTCGACTACTCACGGCGTGTGGATTAACTTTGATTCCGGTTACAGACACAAGTGCTCGACTATAGCCATAGGCCTGTGATTGTAGCCAGAACCGCCTGTGGTTGTAATCAACGCCCTCGTTAGTACTACGTTTTTGATGGTCTCTCTCAACACCAACTCTTGCAACGCCTATTGCAAAAAGCAAGTAGCAACACCTCCCCAAAAATATTTCTTCCAAACGCCCTTTGCCTAACTGTACCATTCTTTCTTTTCTATCTTACAGCGAAGAGGCTAAACCACCCTGCATTTTTGCCACTGTTTTGCTATCAACCGTCTTTTCATTCTAATTTCACCAAGTGCGGCCAAGGAAATCAATACTGCAAATGCTTTCCCAATTCCATAAGTCTAGCAGGCCTTGACTAGGAATTAGAGTCTCTAAAAATGCAAAGCAACAGAGCTTCCATGCTGAACATACCTCACACAGTAGTGATTTGGGAACAGAGAAAATTGTAGGTTGTCCTAATATATGCCTTTCCAGCTCTCAAATCCAGCAACTTGTATCAGAGATTCACTAGACCACTGTTACGATTATTAGAACGTACATGCTGAGTGGTCTTCTTGTTGAATGACTTTTCTATGATTTTCCTTCCTTCGACGCCTCATGTAAAGATTCACCTCCCCAAAATCTACCTTTTATTATATTCCTTGTAAACTACACTCAGGTGCGCTGCCTCTTCGAGTTTAGTCTGCCTGCTTCAGGAATAGCGCCTCGCTGAGCCAAGTGCTCCTTTTTGACGGAATCGATTCGAATAGCATGAGGTCACAAGGCAGCAATATTTTGACAGCAATATTTTGACAGGCAATATTTTGACAGTAAATCTGCCTATGCCGCTTTATCTCGCCCAAGCAGTTAACTTAGAAAAAGTCGTAATTGTAACGGAAGTTACGGTTGGTTGAAGTGATGATAATATTGATGGTTGAGGTCAAGGAAACCTCGGCTATAGAGATGCTATATAGGGAATGTGAGGTCACGTGTATAAGACCGTAACAGTAATATAGATACAAAGTGCAATTACAGCGTAATTAGTTTATAACTTTTTATAATTTTAAAAAGTATATTCAAATCGCATTAATTATATATAAATTATATGGCTATTATTTTATTTATTTTATCCCATAGGTAATTATTGCAAAAAGCTGTTTTTAGTATAGCGAGGGGGGGAATTGCGCTTATTGAAATGGCATCAGTGCCTAAAAACTTTAGATGGCAGGGACTTAGTTGTGTGTATTGGTGCCTTGTGGCCTCATGCCGTTCTAATCGTATCCCTTTGGACGATGCTGCCTGGAGTTGTGGCTGTCGAAATGTGACGGGGAGTGGCGCAGCACGGAGGCCACATGCGACATGATCCCCACCTCAAATCTTTCTTCTCATCGACATTCGTTGCTCGGCACCATAACTTTGACTTCTGTGGGGACCAGAAAAAGACGAAAATAAACCTAGCTCTTTATTAGGAATTAGATCCTCAAATCCATAACATTTCGACCTCAAGCCAGGATCAGCGACATGGGCAAAGATGCCGATCGAGATCGAGAGGACCGACAAACCTTTAGGCGATTGAAGATTTTCTTCAGGGGCCGGGCATCGGAATGGCCAGTCCATCATCTGAAAACGTTCCAAAAGATCTCGGTCCTTGGCTCAATGCGATACTCAACTTACTGCACCGATGGAGATGGATCGAACTTGTGGAGATCCGAGACGCAAGCCCGCGCCCAACGCCTGGTTGACACAGTTTCGAGACTGACTCGTAACCAATCTTCCGAAATACAATGGAGACTAGACATTGAGAAGATCGTCTACAAACGCTTTGAGCTAGAGATTAAATGGTATGTGTTGTCTTCTTATCACATGGCATGACTAACTGAGCCGTCTAAAGCCCCTCTTGTAAAAAGCGATTGTGGCGATCGGAAATTGAAGCAGAGCCCGAGATTTCAAATGAGATAACTAGATCGCTTCAAAAGCGTCGTGATGATCGGGCTCCATGCTCTTGCACTGCTGAAGAAAAACTTAAGAATCGGTAAATATTTCCGCCTGCAAAGCCATAGCATCGATTTCTATTTGCTAAAATGTTCCTTCTGGAAAGAGGAAGTTTAGATTTAAACCACATTTTCGACTACCGAGCCGATGAATTCATAGTTCATGGAGGAGAAGCACATTACGATTTGAGACCTCGAAAACCCGATAGAGTGTACGGTCTACAGCAAACGAAATTCTTCACCCAAGCATTACAAGCAATAACAGCAACCATTCAAGATCGAGTCACAGAAGAAGCTGAACTTGATGAAAATTTCAAGGCATTCCAATTTACCCCATTCGAGGAACGGGCGCGACCTTTGATATTCCCTTTCCTTATCTCAGAAGCGAAAACCGAGAGGGGCGATAGTTTTGATGCATGCGAGCGTCAAACAGCGTTCCCTATCTGGACTTTGCTCAGATTGCAGGAACTGCTGCAAGCCAGATCTGAGCAGGGTTTAACTGAACAGGGAGGATCTCTCGTCTGGTTTTTGCAAATCGAGGAGAGGAATGGAGGCTTTATGGATGCTTTACAGACATTGAAGAGGATAGCAGAGATCAACATACATCATATGTAAGTTATCCTTTACCAAATTCTAACCAATCATTCCCTGCTAATAGTACGTCTCAGAATATCCTAGACCTATGGACTGGTCGTCTGGACTCGCGAGACGGCGCTCTACAAATATTGCTACTCGTCGACTATATCTTTGATTGGGCGCGAGATCTCTACCGTCATGGCATTGCTCGGCTCCTCAAAGTGCTATCCAAGAAGGCCTCCGGGGAAGAACCTAATGATATTGTTAGTATCTCGCTCGACGCGGATTTCTTGTCGATAGACCAAGGAATGGTAACCTTGCAAGACCAAATGGAATTGGATCCTCCTTCCAACCAAGGAGTGGCCGTCTGGCAACACCAAATGGAATTGGATCCTCCTGCTCAGTTTGCTGAGATATTGGAAACTTCTGACCTTTGCGAAGAAAAATCCGAGCAATGGCAAAAAACAGACACGGTGGCTGGTGCTTTCAGGGACCCGAGCATTATTGAGACTTGCTTTGAATATGTCAGATTCACAAATGATGTTTTCCAAACTCTCTTGGCACCATTCATTACCAGCGGGATTCCCGAAGAACGTCTACAGCAATTCACTTCAGCAATGGAGGATGCTGTTGCAGGCCATGCGGTGATGATTCCAGACGACGTTCTTTCATATCTGGAAGAACAATGGACCGGAAAGC
Source organism: Phialocephala subalpina (assembly GCA_900073065.1). Classification (NCBI taxonomy): domain Eukaryota; kingdom Fungi; phylum Ascomycota; class Leotiomycetes; order Helotiales; family Mollisiaceae; genus Phialocephala; species Phialocephala subalpina. Next base: position 505,791 of record FJOG01000014.1, read on the forward strand.
GAAGATTACTTGACGGGGTTGCACCGGATTCACTTGCCAGACATGCCATTATGGTCTACTATGTCCACTTTTCTAAGCGGTGGCAACCAAGGCAAGTTATAGCTTGCATTGTTTTTGATCAAGATGTGATCAAAATGATACAAAAAAATGCAGGCCACAAAAGAGCCGTGTCTACCAAAGGCGACACACCTCCAATGGAAGTAATATCTCACGATGTGACAACCATAATCCAACGCTTAAGAGGTCAGTCGATGAGAGACACCTTTCTTGCCGCCATTGAATCTCGATCAGTCTTCTTAGACAAGCGAGCTAGCGGAACGCCTGGGTTCGAAGCCAAACCATGTTCACCTTTCGAAATTCCAGCTTTGTTTCAAGATCTTCAAATCATCTCTTCACAAGATCTGAGAGGCTCAATCGAGCCTCTTACTCGATTTTCTGGTATCGTTGAATATCAAAAGGTGAACTCCACAGACCCAGCAAGCACATTTATCACACCATACAAGATGTACCCGCCATTTGGTAGTCCTCATTCTCGACCCAAATCTTTATTGGTGTACAGCAATGACATTCGAGAGGCCACAGAGTTCGGGGGCCCGGAGTGGTGTCTCTTCTGCCTCGCCACCAATGGCAACGTTCCCGATATCAAGGACCAATTCAACCTTCTTACTAGCCTTTGGCAAGAGGATGGTTTCTATACCACGAACTACTTCCTAAGTCGAGTAAAAAAGATCAGTCATTGGCGAGTCTATACAGCCTGGGACGACGTCACAGAAGCCATATCGCAATGGAGAGGAATGCTAGAAAATATCTATACAATCAAGTATCTAGCGAACCTGGCAGAGGCGAAGCCTCTTGCCCTATCAAGTTCTATTAAGTGGTCCATGGCTAAACGAGGAGGTAAGAAAGTCTATGGATTGTTTGGCAATGGAATGAAATCGTGGGATATAATTAAAATAAAAAGCGAATTTGTTGAAGGGATTTTTTACTCGGACTCGGAGTAAATTTTGCAATAAGACAAACCGATTCCTTAATGGGAGAAAGTTAATAGTATTGCTATTATAGAAGGGTAATGGTCTCAAAGTGAGAAAGCCTAACTATAGGTTACTTCGTCTCAACCAATAAGCCAAACTAATTCAGTAATCGTCGCACAAAGTAATCAATCATATATAGAATAAACTTGTAAATAAAATGGGCAAAAGGATACTTGATTACTATTAGAAAATAGAAAGCTCTTTATATACTAGAAAGTATATAATTAATATTACTTTTAAAACTATTTAATATAAGAAAAGTTTTTAGGAAAACTTTTATAGCTTTATTATATTATATATATTTTTTATATTTTACTTTATAATATATATATATATATATATATATATNATTAATTTGAGTTATTTTAAACTTTTAATATATAATATTTAACTTTTTATTATTATAATATATAATTATTCTTATATTATTTATCTTTATATAATAAATAAATATATTCAAATATAATTTATATTATTATTTAATTTATATATACTTTTTAAATTTATTATAACTTCTAAAGTTTTAACGATTAAATATTTCTATAAATAAATTTCTATAGATATTAAAAATTTTATGTAATAATTTCCAAGTATTAAATATTTTTTTGTATAAAGATATTAAGGATAACTTATTATTTTCCTGATAGCCTATTCATAAGATAACTTAAGATGATTCGTTTGACGAGATAATATATTAACAAAATGGTTACTATTAGCGCTCTTTTATGAACCACTGAGCCGGGATAATCGTCGCGTAAAACAGCAACCAAGATTGCTTGATTCGGCGCCCATCGCATTTGAATCTTGCGTTTAGCTGTAAAACACGGGAAGTCGAACGAACACATATTGTCCCACCATGATTCAACCACGTCCGGACTAGCTGAAACTACTACAACCCGGCACACTGCACACTGCATCCTGCTTGTTCAATTGGAGATTAATTTACTTTCCATCTCTACCTGAATTTGATGTCAAGCTCCCTCAAGGTTGCTTTGTGCAGAGATAGAAAAGATAAGTATACATACTATTTTTGCCCTCAAAATCTCGGACCTGGCTTCCGTCCACTAAACTAGGTTCGTGACTGTCCGTGGTGCGAATATTTAGAATTCGCACGAAGCATAGGTTCTGTACTGCTGCACTCAAATCAAACATTAAACCTCAAATCACGAGCTCCCCTAGCGCGAAGTCGAACGAGGGGTGCATATAACTTCAAGGCCTCATCGAAGAAATCATGTAGGACAAAGCGACTAGTCAAAGAAGACAGAGGCTTGTATGCACAGCTCGTTCTGACAAAGGTCAAAAATGTGCCGTTCATGCTTGTCTGGGAGCAATATTTGTGCTTCGATGTCAATTCAAGGCGGCGGTTTGCCGGAATCTTCTCGATTGGGGCAAGTTGAAACTCCTCCTCTGGTTAAGAGCAAACTTACTCGTCACAGCAAGATACCTGAAGTGAAGTGAAGCTGCACTTTCTCACATAATGCTGCCGATAGGAGTCCACTCCATCTGCAGCCGGTAGCTCACCTCGACTTAGAGGACGCTTGAAGGAAAGGTGCTGCTCGAGATGTTGCTTGACGCGGCTGTTGCTCTAATGATTCTTAGACGGTTGGACCTTTTGCTCCCACTTCCTTGCTTGCTTTGATCTTTTTGAAAAATCTCAGTAATCCATATATAATGCCCTGAAATCTTGATTGAGTCCAACTGACTGCTTTCAATGAGAATGGTTCGAAGCAGAATCCGACCACAATAATACTACACACCTGCACAGGAAGACTCAAACTTCTCGAAAAGTAAGATTTTACTGCAAAGAAAGTATATAAGGTACTCCAAGTTCTCTAGCAGAGAGAAACACTACATCACAGAAGAGGATTTGATGATGCTTCTACAGGATGTCATACCGCTTCGGTAGGTCCTAAACGCCCTGCTTCGAATTTGAACTACTGCTTCTTACGCACTATAACTTTCTAAGGATCATGCTGTACGGCCTTCGTTTTTAATGAGCGGAGGCAAGGATCGGGACCGAATTGATAGCGAATGACAACTTGACATGAAATGAAATGAAATGAACGTGGTTTGTTCATCTGGCAACAGGGGCAGCAGGAACCTTTATCTAGTCTGAGAAGAACCATAAGGAGGATATTTTGCCAACAACTCAACCTGGGAGCACGACAATACATAGCTCTTCATGGACGTCTCAGAGAAGCAAATAGTGCTTATGAAACCAGTGATTGCCTGTATATATATATGCAAAGCAAGTGGATAGATGAACACTTACTCTCCTGCTGCACTCAAAGTCTCAAATTCAAAGAACTTAGTACGAGCTCGATTAGTTCGATCAGCTCGATCAAGGACAAGTGAACCGAGTAATATATAAATGAGGAACCATGGAGAGAAGAAACCTAGTTGCAACGCACGGGAATTGATTAGGCTTAGAGTTGAAAGAAGCTGAAGGAACTACTCCGAGCCCCTAAAAGATCTTAGGAAATCAATTTGCCATGATCAACTCTTACCACCTGAGCATCACAATTTGAATGAATGCTTCGAGATATCTTCATTCAAATCCAGGTTAAGCCGTTTCCGACTTAATAACAAAAGGACTCTTAATAGTAACTCACATTTAAGCCAAACTCACATACACTTCTTGCTTTTCTGCACAACGGAGCCACTTCTTTCTCCCAGCCAATGCTTGTTCTGACAAAGCTCATCTTGACATCAGTGGCTCTAGAAAGACGAGACAGGCACTCTGATGTGTCTACAATCTAGTATTATTGTGATTATATCTTTTGCTTTCCAATTGGATAGAAAGCAGCGTCTTTATATCAAAAAGATATATGATCAATCAATCACTCAGCAAGTAAAGAATTGAAACTCACCCGTGATGATTAATAATAAAGCTCAAGGACAGAGCAACCCCTCTAGAGTTCACGCGTTTTACAAACATCGCAAACGTTGGAGCGACTAGCAGTCAATGCATATATAAAGACATCCACCTCTGCAAGGTTCCACGAAATGAGGTGGTTGATTCTTATCAAAGCGAGGAAAATGACATGCGATGACGACCGTGAACCACTTGGCCAAGTATGGTCTCATTTTCTACCTTGAGACTTCGTCTTGTATCTCCACTACCCCAACAAGAAAAGCACGGGGACGTGAGACAGTGCTTACAGACTCTGCAAACAGGACTGTAAGTAAAAGTTAATTGCAAGACTACCAACGATCGCCGATTGACAGTACGACAGCAGTCGAAATTGATTCGTTTGTCGTTATCCGAACAGGACCGCAGGCAAGATCCGACCTGAGAACTCGCGGGGCAATGCTATGGTAATAGCCCAATTTGAGAGCATATCTCCTCGTCGAGACAATGACCAAATGCAGGCTAGCAGTAGAGATTCTCTAAAGTTCCACGGAAGTGTACGTTGTGTATCTTAGTAAAGGAGCGTTTATATGTCCCGTTGGAACCTGAAATCAATACTTCTTGTTTCCCGTTCACACCAAGCTGTAACAATGTTACCAAAATAGAGATTGATAATGAGACAGAAGTGATAAAACAGGACAATCACTCGACGTCTTTGTCTAAGTCCTCGGACCCAACTTCGGAAACATCGCCCTATAAATATGACTGTAATTCCAATCAGGATCCTATCATAACAACATTCCCTTCCATATGAGAGATGCATTCTTGCCCAGAGCAAAGCGGTGAGGCAAAGCAAACCGTCTCAACCTCTTTTGACTTCACCCACTTGAGATACTTGAGCCATACACCCTGAACTTCCAGTCCTTAGGCATAGCAAAAGTCAAGATTCGAGTTCGATCAAAATAGAAGCTGACAACAAAAGTTCCAATGACAGCAAAAATTGCCCTCCACCTTTCATCTCAAACAGATCCGAGCACGACCCGAACTCTTATACAATTTCGCCAAAACCCCTTTGCACCCATCAAGGCACATCTGAACCAAATCCGCAAGCACCAAGTACGCCCAACCCAGCAGCATACCAAATGAGCAGCTAAGCTTTCCTCATGTCTCTTGTTTGTGGAATGTCCACAAGGAGGACGGACACGAATATATATAGTAGTGAGGAAGGGCGGGTTCCGCTCCGACGCTGCCGCCGCGGGGGCCATTCACTAAATGGAAAAGAGGTTCGAGGTACTGAGCTACTTATTTCGAGAACAATAAACAGCCTGTCTATAACTAGAAAAGGCTTGTGCTGTTTGATCGAGCTCATTGGCGTGTGATTTGGGTGCGGATTAAGAGTATAAATAACCTCCTCAAGCTCTGGCACGAGAGCAAGCAGTTGCGCAAATCCATCAAGCCAATGCTTTAATGGAAAGGGCGCCAAAGGCTGGACCAACTGCATTCATGACTGGAAAACTCGCCCTAGAATATCGAGGACGAGAGGCATGACCACGAAAGACGTGATGCTGCCCGGATTGCTTTTTTCCTTGTGCGAGCCTGAACGAGGAGAGAATTGACAGCGCATCCCATATGACAACAGCAAAACTTTACTGGGGTTCAATCAAGGCTAAGTATATCTTCAAGAACAACAACTAGCGTGTCACCATCACCTCATGTAGTCGAGCCTGACCTCGAATCTCGACTTCGAAGACTCCCGTAGAACACACTATCGCTGCTTGCAACGAGAAGCGTGGTGTTGTTCATAGCGGCTCCGTTCTCTTGCCTTTCAAGTCGAACCCTGAGACTAGGTTTTATAACTTAGGAAAGTCCCACCTGGTTCGGGAAACGTTCACTTGATCCGCCACTCCACCTTGGAGGAATCTAAATCCTCCCAGCCCTGTTTGCTATCGATGCTAGCAAAGTATATGAACTCCAGCTCCTGCAAGAAAATCAACCATACAGCCACAAAAAACAAGCCTTAAAGGACCATGATAATTTGGTGCGCTGAAAGCGTGCCAGGCCGCTTAATCAAACAGCCAGTCTCTTCACTTTGGAGAGTTCATCCCTCACCTCTAACAGAATTGAGAGTTCACCTCAAACCCCTCAGCCGCGGCAAACAGAAATATAATGTTTATTCAAATTGACAGCGGAAGAACTTCGACAAGAACTGGGCTGGATCGACGTCTTGTCCAAAGAATTGGAGGACGGAGACTAGCTTGAGCCTTAAAATATGTGTGAGCGGTTCATGCTGATGTCACAATCGGAGAGCATGGCTTTTTGCAGGAACCCGGCTAAGTGGATGCGAGCCATGAGCTCCTTCACCGAGGTGTCTGTACCGTTCCTGAGGGGTCCTTGTGTATCGATTGAGGAAATAGTTTATATACCCGATGAAGCCTCTGGAATCTCGTCAATACGTTCGCGACCTCACGAAAAGTGATTGCAACAAAAAATGAGGAGAAAGAGGAGGATCTTAAGTTACGCCTCAAACTCCCGAACCAAATTGCGAGCAATTATAAATTATCCGTAGCGGCTCCGCGGAGACAGATCAACTCGATATCGCCGTCAGCCAGTTGGAGCTGATGTTGTCTTGCGTCGGGGAAATGGACTCTTAGAAGCAGAGCAGAGAGACTCAATCTATGAGATGGTGCGAGGGTGGAGCGTCGGTTTGTAGGTAAAGAATGGTATTGTTAAGTCTGTAGATCTAGCTAGGGAGAATGAGAATATAAGGGTCTGTGAGATTACCCCTGAGCTATACTACATATGGAAGGACACCACTACACGTGATCAGCAACTGACACAATCCTGTTCTAACTCCTCCACCTGAGACCCCAAAAGTGGTAGTTCCGGCTCTAAGTCCTTGGGCACAACGAAATAAAAAGTTTGATTTAGACGGAAGATGACAACAGAGGGTCAAATGACAATAAAACACTTCATTCTTCTTGGCCTCAGATGGTTCTGAGTGTGAACCCAAAGTCTCAAATCATGAAGCCATTTCGGAAAGGTCGACGCACCGCCTTTGGCTCTTCTCGACGAGCAAGATGACTGACTGGAAGACTTCCAGTGAAAATCTCCAGCATTTCCTCCACCGAGGGTGGAGGAACTCTTCGCTCGTGCATCAGGACTTTATCCTAGGTCAGCGTCCGTCACTGTCATCGATGGAAGATTTCAATACCCTCCAAGAACTGCAGAACGTCGAATAATGGGAGTCAAGATGAGAGTGAAGCTCCAAACCCTGAGTCAGCTCCAGAAGACTTTCTCCACGTGAACGTTGAGAAGTCTCGGGGTATAAAGATCCCTCACTCGCTGAGAAGAGGGATTCCCAGATCCAATTTGAATCTGCAACGTTCTCCTTCAAGAGTGGTCGAGATGTGGCCATGTCTCATGTCTACAAGTATCCACATGTGTCATGAACCAGGAGGGGTAGGGCCAAGAACAAAAAGACCTTGAGATTCCAGCCCCAACTTCTTGCTTTTCCAAGTGAGCTTAGAACAGAGAAGAATTGACCACAAATAGCAAAATGACACCAAAGAAGCTCAGCCCAAGCGAATCTCAGAAAGACTCTCGAGAGACTTCTCCCAAGAATCCAACCCCAACCTCACAATGCTCAACGCAGATGAATCAAATCCACCAATCAGCTGACTTCAGCTTCAAGATCAATCCATCCATCCACCCATGAATCTGAAACCCGCCGGACCTTAAAATACAATCCTAGAAACCAGAGCGTAGCGGTATTTAAATACTGTTTCTCTTCGCCACGTGACTCGTAGCCTCCACTCCCTTCTGAACTTGGAGGAGTGACTCAGGTCACGGAAAGATATGACCCGGCGACGCTTCGATTGCTTGTGCTTTCTAAGCAAGTGGTCGAAACTCGAATTTGAGCGAGTAGCTGAGCAAGGAAGTATAAGATGAGGCGCAGACTTGCGAGCTGGAGAAAGGGCAAGACGTCGTGGGAATCAAAGACGATGTTCAAAGACCAGCAGACACACATCCACCTTGGTGGAAGACAGAATGAGCAAGAGACAGAACATAAATTCATGATTGAAATCACGCAGTAGGGAAGGTAGCACTTGCCACTTTCACCCTCAACTTCACTAGAAGTTCATATTCATCCCACCAATCTCAAAGTTTCACAAGTCACAGCAGCAGAAGGAACATCAAAAATAGCTTGATATGCACACAGCATCATATTGTATTGTACTGCTTGGCTGCCTCCTACCCCCAGTCATCACCACCCCGTACCAATAACCTATCCATCCACATGCCATACGCCACAATACAAGTAAACTCTACACTAGAGCCCAGAAGCGTTGCCGCCATATTATTTCTTTTCCTCCCATCCATCCCATTTCTCATATCCATCCATCTTATCTGATAACACACTTTTACACTGTAGTAGACTTTTGCTTGTGATACACCAGACAGACCAAGGAACGAGAAGAAAAGAAAGTAGTCAGCGGCGTGAGCCTGAATTTTGACCTGTATGCAAAGCTCGCTTTTTGCCTAGCGGCAGACCCCCAAGTATACAATTACGAATAGCCCGATGCCGTCTCCAAAGGCATTTCCAAGGCTCGCGGCCATCCATGTCCGAATATTCAACGAACAATAGCAGAGAATTCCTGCTGTAAAAAAGAGAAGAAAAGATGAATAAAGAGTATAATGATTCGAATGATCATATGCGCCGTTTCATCCGTCGTAAACGCCATTATTCGCCGTGGTCCCCAGGAAACGATGTAAAGATCATTCGCTAAAACGCTATTCAAGTGGGTATCAAATCAATCGATCGATCATCATGCGGTAATGTAGAAAAAGTGTAGGTGAAGAGGATGAAGAAAGGGTATCGTAAAAGTGACAGCCGTAAGGAGGGAAAATTTAGATAGGTGTAGGAGGAATGGTGTTGTTCCTGTCTCGAGAATGTGTCCATGCGAAGATGTCGAACTTGTCCTTCTGTGCAGAGCCGAATGAACCGTTCGGGCCGTCGATTGGGCTGGGTCTTGGGTGCGTGATTTCGCGGGGCTCAAGTAGAAGACTCTTGCGGTAGTACTGCTGTACGTTTTCGTTCTCTGAGGAAGACTTGACGCGTACAATCTGTGCCTGAAGCCACTCTTGCAACTCGGCTACCTCACTAAGTCTGTATGGAATCTGGAATCGCTGGAGGTCACCAATGATCTTCGCTGTTCGGGTGTGCTTGTCGAAGTTGATTACCGACATTCCCTCGCTGTCACCAAGGCCAGGGAGTTGGCGCGTCGCGGCATTACCAGCATCAACAAAGGTCAGATCGGTGAGGTACATGCCGACGAATGGAAGACAAGGTGGAACATGATCGTGGAGTCGTCTTCGAAGGACCGCATAGTTCTTGTCGGGCTCGATGATAGCTTGCAGACCCTTGAGCACATCCTTTCGCTTCTGCGAAACCATATCCCATGTTCTCTTCAATCGAATGATCGTAGAAGAGTTCAATGAACAGATGATAGCCATCAAAGAATCGTAATTGTTGAGTTCCAAGCACTTGTGCGCGATCTTGATCCAATGCTTGATGATGACTGCTCGCTTCTTCGCATCGTCGTATTGAAGGATGGTGTCTGCCACAAGATTCGAAAGGTCGGTGGAGAGCGTCGACATAGCCCGAACATTGACTGCGTTTGATCCAGATCGCTTCGTCCATTCCGAACCCAGAAGCTCCTCAGGCATGATCGAACAGAAAATGTTCATCTCCTTGATGGTCAATTGGCGTGCCAACTCAAGTGGGTCAAATTCGAGGATAGTGGGATTGCTTCCTCCCATCTTCCAGTTCTTCAACGCTCCCATCTGGTTCTTGTTCATGATCGAAGATGGTAGAGGGGCATCTGCTGGGATGTATTGCGCGAGGGAAGTAGAAGTCTTACCCATCGAAGACACTAGGCGTGGCACTAGGGGTCCTTCGGTCGAAGAGACTTTCTGGGCCAACTCCAATAATCTCTTGCCTGCTCCAGGAAGGACTCGTCCGAGATTCTCAGTCGCAAATGGTTCGATGACTGACAAGGCATCATGATCTGAAAGATCTCTCCAGTGTGATTCCAGCCATCCTTTGAAGACATTGTATACTCGCAGTCTCACGGGACCTGCAATGTGAGGGCTCTCGCCAACGTAGTCGAATCGATCCACCAAGGCATTCGCAAGTTCAACTGGCGTGACAAACAATCTGAAGGTGAGGTAGAACGTTGAGACGAAAATCGAGTCTGGCGTTGAATCGTGTGTAGTCAGACGTTCGATAAGAGCTGGAAGGGTACCACCAGTAATTTGCCCCTCTTTGTTGTGCATCAGCTCGTGTGCGAATGTTTTCTCCAACATCTTCGATTCGCCATCATCTGTATCATCAGCAAGAGTTGACTGGCTGCCTGTCATGCTCAACTCCGACACCGAGGCTTTGCTCCTGGGTACGTAGACAGAGATATCGGGAGTGGTGGCTCGAGTCGAAGTTTGAGAGAGCATGCTGGATTCGGAGTCGCGCATGCTGCTCAAGTAAGTACTGCTAGTTCCGGAGTTTGACATAGCGATGCTTCCCGTGCGGAAAGAGCTTTGGAATTCGCTGTCGTGTGCTGACGAGTGATCCGAAGGGCTATATTCTTCCTGTCCCATCAATGGGCTCGTCATCTTTGGTAGAGGTGGGAGGAGGGATTTCCGCGATTCTTGCTTAGAGTCAGTCATCGTGCTCTTAGCTGCTGCATTCTCAGCGACTGGAGCAAGCGCAGTCGGCGACAATCGTGCGATGCCGTCGTCAATCGCAGCAGGAGATCCCAAGGGAACCTCTGGAAGAGGCTTTTCGTAACTTGGAATGATCAGCGGGGGTGGTGGAGGTCGACTTGCTGGCTCTGCAGGTGTGTCCTCAGCCAGTTCTGCTGACGGCCTAGGTTTCTCCCCAACAACGCCAATCGACGCTATATCAATACCAAGCCCCTCGTTCTGCGGCTCGAATTCGAAGTCGCCGATTCGCTCGATCACGAATTTAGTTTTGGCAACGCACTCTCCTGCAGCTTTAACACATCCAGTTGCAGCCATGAGGAGGCGACCATTTTGTTGGGGCATGACCACATCTTCATCTTCAATCCCCGACTGAGCGATGATCTCCCGTGCTGCTACCACCAACTGATTAATCCTGTCGTACATGGCGTTTCGTGCTGCATCGAGTGCCTCGGCACTTTGGTTATCGTGGGCACAAATCACCTCGACGACCTGAAGCAACTCTTGGCCTGCTGTAACAGACTGTCGCACTGTTGAAATGAGATCAGCAGAAGATTGCGATTGAAGATGTAAACGACCAATGAATGATCCCAGGTACGACAAGAAGGTATCATGATTGGAATTGAGTCGCTCTGAAACAAGGTTTTGTCGTTGTGCTGCTGGTAAGGTCGCCGATAAACGATGGGAGATGGATTGTCTCTTGATGTGTATCGAAGACGGCCGCGTAAACGACAGAGGTCGGGATAAGGTGTTGGAGGGATATGAGGTGGACATTCGTTTGTAAGACTGTCGTTTTGTTTGCTCGTCAAGCCGTTGTGACAAGCCGCTTCCCGAGCTGTGACTCGAGCTCCTGCGAGATGCCGCATCTGACGCAGGGTCTCCATGCTGTGCTCCATCAAACGACGTCGAGTCCGCTGGAGGCGTGGGAGGATTGTATGCTTCCTCGGCCACAGTTGCCATCAATCGGTGAATCGGTTGTTGCCGTGATCTCAGATCATCATCTAGGACATCCAGAAATCGTACACCCCTCGTGACTATCTTGAACGCCTTCAAAATCATCTCGTCTATTGTGTTATTGATCTCATCGGCTTCAGCCTGTGTCGGCTGAGGGCTCGTGTACTCTTGTAATTTCTTCGCTGTCTTGACCAACGCCGACAGATCAGAGAGGAGTGCCTTGCGATTCCTCCGTAGTCCTTCATTGCTCTGTACGAGATGAGATTCTCGGGTAAGACAATTCGATTTTTCCTATCATCGTCAGTATTCGTGAATTGTTTGATAGCTTACGTTACTGACAAGTAGATACCGCACTCCTGCTATGATGCCCCGCATGAACTCTTGGTTACCAAAAACTTCACCATCGTTTACTGTACCACTCCTCAAGAGGTCCCAAAAGTTCAACAGAGCCTTCAGTAAGTTTCGCATCGACTCTGGGTCGTATGCTTCGCAGTAATTCGTGGGCAACCAGCCTCTCGCTCCAGAGATGAGGAGTGTCCCATCGGCCCAGCCATTTGTATGTATCGAGTGTACCAAGACTACATCTCCTTCGTTCAACGGTAAGGTCACTGTCGTGTCGGAAACGGCGTAGGTAGGGCGGAAAGGGTAAAATGCTCGAAGGAAATTGTGAAAGACGGGTTGGGGTGGTTGGATATGGCGATTGAGGTCCTCCTGCGAGCCATTGGGTGTTGCTGGTGGTGTCATCTGTGATGTCGACTCAGTCCCAGTCTGGCTGCTGCTCCTCGAGGACGTGTTCCTCCTGTGTTTCGACGCGCTGCTTGTTCCACGCAACCTGTCCTTGTTGATGGACAGAGGTGCCACGTTCAGACTTGAACGCAACGAGTGCTCTTTCTCCGTCACCATGATGGGCAATCCTGAAAGGCTACCATGGGACAACGTTATTTAGAGTTGTTGTTTAATGCGGCGGTGGGGAGTATATGGTGTTGTTTGTCCTTCCTATTAACCTTTCAACGTATATGCCGGACGTGCTTGTACTATGATCGATGAACTGATCCAGCGGTAGGGTGATCAAGGAGGGGAGAATGTATGTTTTGTATGCGGATCTGGCCGTCAATCAATGCGTATCGAGTCCTGCTTCTAGATCCAGCTTCACGTCCCTTGAGGAGTTGCAATTGAGTGCAGTCAGCGCAGTAAAGATCTACTAGAGACAAGCAATCAGTAAAAGAGTCTCGAAAAGTTTGGCTGATGTTGTTGTGAGGGTAGGAGAGGAGGAATGCAGTGAGGGGCTAAGGAATGCCACGATGCTCTTGACTGTGCGGAAGGCTGCATACCAATTCGGGAATCGTTCAGGGTTTCGGGAGGATGCTCCAGTCAACGTCCTCGTCATGCGTAGCCTGAACAGTAATGCCGGGCGACGTTTTTGCTTATGCCGATCTCCCTCGAGGTGACCTTGTATGTTTTCTCCTCCAATATTCGTTGTGATAACAGGGCAGGGAGTCGAACCAAGTGCTCGAGCTCGGAAACTGCCTGGGCCCTGGGACTCGCGAACGAAGAGTTTATGCTTTGCACTCGAGTCAGAGAAGTGACAGACAATCGAGCCAATGGTCGGTGGAGCAAACTGATGTGTCAGGGCACTCAGCTTGGAGGTCGAAAATACCAATGCGTTCGGTCTCGGATGCGTTGTGAAGAGGGTGCTTTTCGTGATGCACAGCACCGGGCAATCCGAGCAATGCCAATGCGTGAAACTGTGAGGGTCGAACGATTCTCGCCGCACGGCACGTCTGCTGCTTGCTTCGGTCTGCGGTTCTCGTGGGCGCTTGTCGTGCGCAGCAGAGTCGGCAGAGTCAGTTTGATGTAGGGAGGATGCAATGTTGGGGTGACTGTTCGTGCAGAGAGTCGAGGGTGTCGAGAGTAGATTCGTACTTTCTCGTACAGGCGGCGGTGGCGTGGAGACTAGGCGCAGAGAGGTATTCGTATGTAGGGCAGCAAATATAAGATTGCTTTGACCTCCAGATCCGGGTGTGTACTGTGGACGACGAGGATGTGACGAGGGGAGGGAAAGGTGGTTCTGGTTTGTCAAGGGCAGGGCCAACAGACAGGGCAGGGCATGTGCCGAACGAAGGGAGCGACGAAACAGCTCCGATGCACGCGCCAACTGAACTGAATTGAATTGAATTGACCCAAATCAACTCAAGAATTCAATGCTCCTTGCAACGTGAGAAAAGACGAATTCGAAGCTGAAAGAGAGCGTGTGGAAGATACAGAGAAGAACCGCAGGGACGAAAGAACGTTGTCGTGAGGGCGTGTGCGGTAATGTGTTTTCCACGAGGGCACTCGGAGACTTTTCACGGGCAAAATAAACGGGCGTGGTTGTGTGTGGTTACAATTGGGCTTGCAATGGCAGAATTAGGTTGAGGAAAGGGGTCTATTAACAAGGCAGATCTTCTATTGGAGGCGTGCATGTGGGATTTGGTGGCAGCAGAAAATGTGGTGGCTGATAATGTCCAGAAGGGGACAAGCCAAAGCGTGTTCACACTCAAAGTGAGTTTGTGTTGAAGCTCTTCTCTGACCCCTGACACGCGTCTTGAATGCCCTCAACGGGAACGATACGCAGCACAATGACGCCGGTGCGAATGGCTTCAGTCCTTAGAACAGGTGATGGCTAGTAGTCTGAGCTAGAGAATGGGGGTTCACGACGGCTCTGCTAGTTGCAGGATGGCAGTTAGACGGTGAGGCTACCAATGAGATAGTCTGAGAACCAGGCAAGAAAGAGGAAGCACGCTGTAGATTTTCCGTCTGGAAGCGACGCGACCCTCCGGAATCTGGAGATACCTTCGGCCAATGATTCAGATGTTATTGAGAAGTTATTCACTGGGTCGGTGGTCAGCGCCAGCAGTATGAATAGCTTCATATTCAAGATATATTGTGGTCACGCGTACAGTCAGAGCGACACGCCGATGTCCATCGTGACGCTGTTGATATATGTTCACTCGCATCGCTGGTATTCACGCAGTGAGACTGGCCCACTCGGTGTTGTCATTTCAAATGGGTTCATGCTCCTCGCACCGTTTCCGTATCTCTCTCTACCACTCACGATCTAGATCATCGAAACGCAATCTCGATTGTTTCTCCGATACGCTTTCGAGATGATCATTTGGAGAAATGGCAGCGCGAGGTTGTCGACAGCGTCTCCTCGGCCAACGAGAGGCAGATCCATCCGCTTTGGGAGATTAATCGAACCTGATGCTACCTGCCCACCATCCATTCAACGGCCGTCCCAGATTCACCCCGGGCGCATCGTAGATTTTGATAAGCCAGTCGCTTTTCAATACTTTCCAGAAATAAACATCTTCTCTTTTGCCGGAGGCGGCGTCAAGATAATATATCGCATGCTCCGAGACGTCGTCGATGTCACTGAGATACACACATGGCATTCCAGACGCCCAGAAAAGGTGCTTATTCTCTCCTCCATCTTCGGACCCTTCGGCGTGGTTCATCCCCTCCAAATCAGGGCTGTCTGGGGGCCCTGGCCATACTGTCGGTGTGGGGTTTGTCTCTCTCCGGGGGCCTTTGAGACTGTCCAGGGTGCGAGTTGGGTTCCCTTGCACGTGCTGGGAGCAGCCTGGGAGATGCTGTGGCCGTTCCGTGCTGACTCCCGAAAAGCCATGTTACGGCCGTCCTGTGGCGTGTTACAATACGTAGAAAGCGTGTGTGTGCTGGGGATAGCTGCGTGCTCCTTGAAGCCTCAGAACCGTGCCTCAAAGCCCTCGGTTGCGCAGTCGTCTTCTGCTGATTTTACAGGCTGTCTCCTGGCTGCCCTCAAGCTTATCTCACCACGGCGACACCAAGAACCAACGGCACGGGACGGAGCTCCTCCAGCGATGACACAGGTCTCCATCATCTGGGGAATTTCCGAGCCTGCTCTGTCCCAGCAAATCAGATAGCGATTGCTGACTCCAGAATAGATACACTTTTCGTCTGACGACGGCGACGACAAGAGCGGGAGACACTTTCACGTCGTGATGGTGGTGATGGCTGCTGAGCCGGGTGATAATGCAGCCCCAGGTACGCAAAGCACATATTGTCAACTCGAGTCCATATCAAGTTGGGACATGTGCGGCAGCTGCTGCATTCGCTCAAACAGAACTTGCATTTTGATGCAGTGATGCAGCTATCGCTATACTGACAGCGGGTGAGCACATATCAGAATGACCCAAAGTGTGCTTTTTGTTGCCCATTCTATTCGTCGTCGCTGGCTCGCTTACAACAAACTGTAACCCGAAGCTGCAAGACGCAGAACTTGCTCTTTTCGCGACAAGAGACATGCGATCACGGATCAACGATATATACTCCTGATCAAGACTGAAGTCTCAAGTATCGCACGGTTTAGACAAAAGCATAGTTTCGGCAGTCGATCTTGGGCTTCAGATTCACCACATCTGGAAAAGGGCCGGCTTCGATACGACCCGTCGATCAAATTGTCTCGATTTTGCTTCAAGCTTGAGGACGGTGACGAAGTTGACGATGGAGATTATCGCTGTCTGTTCTTACAAGCGTCGAAAACTCGAGTAGACTTGCCATCGCAGCTTCTCTTTTCGACAACTCCTTTTCTCAAGTGCCACAGGTCACGGGAGCATCTGCGAGGTGATGCTTTGAGAAGTCATCACATCGCTACTTCCTAGTTGTACCCATTTTTCAGAACCAACTTCTCCACACTCTCCTCTTTCCCAACCAGTGGGAAATCGATCAACCACTTCTGCATTCATGACGCATGCGGTCATGGTCAAGTTCGCCTTGCTCCGTATCAATCCGCAGCTATCAAACTCTTCAGTTCCTGAACCACAAACATCCTTACTGATCATGCCACCAACACATCCACTTTCCCCATCACATCCTCACACTCGGGAGATTCAATCTACTTGAGATCCTCGGACATGAACGAGTGCGATTCGGACAATTTCTCATCACCACTCATCGAAATCTGCAAGAGCTCGAAAACCAACATACATCCGACTGGTCGAGACATGACGTGAAGCAGCACGAGCAAACGTCCAGACTCAAGACGGATTGCAAACTCTGCACCTTTGGCATCCTGCCCGCAATCCCTCGGCCGGGAGGAGTCGCTGAAGGAACCGGTACGCCAACGTCAAACTAGATTCGGTGCTCGCTTTGAATATCCTCATTCCATATCTACTACTCATCTCGAGCTTTTCAAAAGTAAGAGATACCGGTAGAGGTGCTAAGTTCCAGCTACTGGCAGCTAACAGTTGTCCCCCACAGCTCTACAGAACTCTGTGCTTGGTCAGTAAACTTTCCTCTTGCACAGAATCAGCTAGTCCTTCCAGCGGACAGCTTCCTCACAGCCACGGTTCTTTCCACCAACGGCAGAACCCCACTACAACCAGATTCCGGCTCGCCTCGATTGGTGATCTTGATAGCAAGGTTTCCACCGGGAGCATCCCCTTTCCGTCCGCCAAAAATTGCGCGCATACTAAGAACGCCCAAGGTCTGTGAGCACTTTAAGTTCCTCAACTTTTCACAGCGGGGCTGCAATTCGTATTTGCGGGTTGATGTGGCCGTCCCAGCAAGCCGAGGAGGATGAACTGACTTTGACGATTTTCACTTGACTCTCGAATTATCAGAAATTAATGACCCACCAAATGATAGGAGAGATGAGCACACAGCAAGCTGTGCCCCGTGCCTCGTCCCAAAGTTCGGAAACGAGCTGCATGAGAAGCTTCGAAGCTGCATTAGCTTTTCGAACAGATGCATAGGAGGGCCAATTGCAGACACCGCGGATGCTGGACGGGCCAGGAACTCGACCTGCATTACGTTACCCCTGGCATCTGCAATGCACGCGAGCAACCTTCGGACTTGCAGGACACAACAGATATCTTCAATGCCCCGAAGGTCCCAGCCCTGGATATGCGGCCAACTGGTCGCTTCGATTTCTTACCTATGTCTCCAACTTCACACAAACTTATTTCTATCGTCCCAATGCTTCGTCTCTTGGGAATTTGCTCAGATGCGTGGCGTAGGCAGAAGAACACGAATACGAAGCATCAGGCCTAGATCCTCTCAACATCTTTGACAGCGGTGCTGCTACCGGAGACCAGAGAGGGACGATGCCAGGAAGGGACGGTGTGTGAGCTTCGTTTGTGGAAGCCCGTGCACGAAAACCAACAGCGTCATCACTCGCTTTTGCACCATCCTCCTTTCGAATAGCTTCTCCTTCACAACACCAACTCCTTCTAACCCCCGCCGGTGAGGTTAAGAAACCATCACGGAGAGACTAGGCAAGATCATCATCGGCACTTGCTATTAATCATAGCTGCAGATTGGCTTCAAAAATTCCAGCATCCAGGAGAAAATAAGCGAGAAATCTTTGCTCAGAAAAAAACGAAACGCAAGTGTATCAAAGCCTTCAAGCCTCAAACAACCTCTGGCCCCCTTCCACCGGTAGCATGAGGACCCGAAACCCCCGAGGCTTAAACGGAATGTCGCCAGGGCTTCCACTACCGACAACCGGGTCAAATGATAGTTTTGTGGTTTTATTTGCGTGGCTGGTTCTCATTTCGTTGATCGTCGCGTTTGACCAACATAAAGTCGAACGCATCTCTGCAAACGCTGCCCGAAAACTTGGGCGAGAATGATCGAGAGAGGGGTTTCTCTTCATGCCTAGGTTTAGGGACTCGGGGAATCGGAAGTTTTCCTCATGGATGGCCCCGGATCTAATTTTCGTGGTGCTTCCGAGCCGTCTTTCCACCTCTCTGCTTCTGAATAGCTTCACTTGTTCCCCATCTCAGCCCCGACTCTCAAGTTGAGACAGGGAAGGACCCTGAGAGGAGACGGCAGAGTAGTGCACAACACGTGCATTAAGCTTATGCATAACTTTCTTTGCTTTTTCGCACGTCCTTTTGGTGCACATTCGTCAATTATTGCTCACGGGCATCATTGTTCCATTCTCCAGCAATTATTAATATCATACCCTTTTATTCTTGTTTCTTCTGTCGATCAAAAATAGTCGGCTCCATGAAACTTTCTATCGAATCTTCCGTCCCTCGTCCATCATCAGAACCTTATTATTCATATCAAGAATAGTATCATTATCAACATAAGTACCAGGAAAGCTTCTCCGAGATAAAGTTACCCCCTCAATCCCAGAATCCACATGGTTACAACCCTTCCTCAAACATTCCAGACTGTATCAAGAATTCATCAAAGCTTCCAACGCGCGCCGTCGGCGTTTCGTCGTCAAAACATGCAACCCTTTCATTCAAAACATCTTTTGAGGGATCGTCCAATTATCAAACTCCTTTCCGGTCTGTGCTTTTCTCTAACCCCCTCCTATGTACCTCGGATGTATCCTTCCATATAGATTTGCCTATGAACAACATACGGGAACCTGGTTATGTCATTTCATTGTTTTCTTGAAGCTAAGAGGTAGTGATAGGTGAAGGAGAAGTGGGGTCAAGTTTGATCACTGCCGCCCACACAGGGCACAGAAATAACCTACCACCCGTCTCTCAATGCGGGGAGATCCGGACCGGGATTAGTTTAAACCTAATCCAGCTTCCAACAAATCCCTCTTTCCATTTCATCCTCACCAGCTGCCATTCGGGAATTAAAGGTGAGGATGTATTCCAATCCGATGAGGGAGTCCTTATTTTTGTTTGGTGGCTGGATGGAATTAGATGTCATGTGTTGGGAATCAGCGCCGATGGAGATCTCCCGCTCGCGGGTTAATGCGGGCGCTGCTTCCGGGCCGTCTCTATGCATTGTTTGGAAGGAAGCGGCGCGGGAGATTTGATGTGAGAAGTGAAAGCCCTCGGAGATATTGCGATGATGCAGAGTTGCAGGCTTGCAGTAGTGTTTATGGAAGGAATGACTTCCTGTGTCCAGAGGCTGTTCTCGGATGTCTTCCTTATTTGCCCGACATCCAAGTGGACACGGCGAACGAGAAGTTCAGCTTCAGCTCTCGTGGCTGAGCAAGAACTTAATCTATGTCCACAAGATCTTGTTTCGCGACACGGACCACACTCCAATGAATTCCCATCTCTGTAACTAGAGTTTGATATCATTTTCGATGTCCACACATTACGATCATGATCAAAGCTTGACTTTAGTCCACGCCCAAACTTAGACCCTGATTTTCTTATTCGTTTCCATGTCGATAAGAATGTTGATTTGATATTCATTTCAAAACAACATTCCCATTTATGCGAAAGCAAATCTCGCATTGAGTTTCTTTCTTAGCTATGATGACGCGACCCCACCCCCACATTCACAAGAAGGCAAAATCACGACGATGTTACCTCCCCCACCGTCTGGGACCGTAACGGTCTCGACTGTTGCTAGGCACCGTTGTATGCCAAAAGAAACTCCGGTGCAAATATGTGGATGGAATGCTTGAACATGTGGTTTGTTTTTGCGCAAATGGACTGAAGATGATGACCACCGATACCGCCGGCAGTTCTTGGAGCTTTTCTAGCTTTATGCATTTCAGCCAAGAAGACATCATCGCACATATCTGCAGTATCAAAGAAGCTCCTCGAGCTGAAGCTCCATCAGCTCTCTTGCTTTTCCTCGCGCTGCTCCCCTCAATAAGGTTACCTCACGTCAACCTTCTTTATAAGTTCTCGTGCTCTCCGCATGTCTCTTTCAATTTGTTAGAAGTGACGATCCTCAAGGTTCTGGTTCCCACGCCACAAAGTCCGTGCCGAAGGATTTAGCTTCGTCATCTCGCTCGGATCTCTCCTCTCTCCCTCCTCTCAATCTTCTACCCCTCATCACGTCAATCACAATCACATCCATCATAGCCAAGTGTTCTCCTACTGTCTGAAATATATTGATGTCAAAACACACAAATATCAACCGACCCGCAATCAATAGTCTACAAGGCTGAAGTAAGCTATCAAAGCGGGGTGACATTTATCATCCGTGCGTCTTGCTAGTCTGCCGTGCGCCGCTGCGCGGGACGGGGGAACTCCCGGTAGACGATGAGGTGTTTTTAGGTTTGTCCTCAGGCTTCAAGGTTCAGCCCTTTGTTCGAGTCATGTCGGGAGATGGACTTACTGAATGGAAAAAGCGGTGCTTCCCCGTTGGGGGTTTCTAAATCGTATGCTTTCGAAATCAGGATCAGGTATCAATCTCGAACTTCAGCAACGAGAAAGTAAGAATGGCTTGATGATGACGGATGAAGGGCTGATAGCAAGCTGCTATCGATAGATCGTTTGACTGCTGTCATAGCGATAAGTTATCTTCCCCACAAGGCAAGGACTTGGGACTCGGACGAGGGAGATGGCATGGAAAGGGGTGCGATACTACGTACAGATGTGGGTATCATATCGAGACGCCAAAGCAATACAGAGCAAGGAGTCAAGGTCTTGGAGCATGACCCTTCGCTTTGGCTTTCATGGGAGTCCTTACTATCCGGCAGTCCCCTCGGTGAGTTAAGGTTACTTCGTATTGGGTACGATAACGAAGCGTGATAGAGGTGATATCAGCTTTCAAGGAGCGTGGGGTTTGTTCAACCGCACTCTCCAAGTCACATCCGAATGCTACTAATACTTCGTATGTTAATTGTTTTGTACGTTCCCAGAAAACAAATCAATTTGATATTGATATTGGCCAATCCAAACACACAGCAAAATGCATTCCAAAGGCACAATCTCGGCCGATGCTCCACAAACAGCGTTAGATCTACACCTCTCTGGCGTCGATCCGACGTTGAACCCTAAACTCCAGATCCCTAACCTTTCTATCCTAACCCTACCAAATCCCAATCCAGCCAAGGTCCCGGAAAGAAGAAACTAGGACAGGGGAGGGGTAAGGTTAAGCCCCGGGGAAGGTTGTTAGGCGAGGTGTGGTTCATGCGTTGTGGTGCCAGGGTGAGCGGGATTTGAGGGTATGGAGGACAGGAAACGAAACGCGTTGTGATTGTGATGCTGCTGTGAAGTCATGATGCTGGAATAGTAACGGAGCGGAGGGGCACAATATTGGTATGTGATGCGGGGTCCGAAATCTAGTACTGACGGTATCAAAGATGTCAAAGTTCAGACAGCTTGGGGTTGATGGCTAGAGGAAAATTGGGATTATGATGCGATGTTACAAGTGCACGGCATCACGAATAGTCATGAGTTTGTTGTTTCTGATGTCTAGAGAGAGATTCGAGTCAAGTGTTGTCCTCGCCTCGGGGACTTCGCTTCGCCTCCTCATCACTTTCATGCTTCCAGAATGACACTCTCAGCTTCTCGTCATCGTTACCTAAAATGTGAGTGTCAAGCCCCCCTGGCTTCGCTTGCTTCAGCCTCAGCTTCGCGGTCATCGCGTCGTTACGCGCATGTTCTGCATGGGCAGCCACGATGGCTACGAGTCAAGTGACTTTCCTCGTCATCAACAGAATCTTCGCATACCACTTTATAGTCGCATACGTATTCGTACTTCTGATGTTCGCCTCCGAGCCATGTGCTGACATCTTAGCTCAATGCGCCTGACCACGACTCTCTACTGTTGCGTATCCTACCTCTCGATCCTTCCAAAAAAAAAAAATAATTTTCCTCAGATTCATCCTATCTTCCCGCCAAGCTCCCAAACTTCGCATCAACATTCTATTTTTACATGATATACCGGCGGCATAACTCTCAATCTACGTTATCCAAAACTCAAACCCCTTCCTTTGGACCCTTATTTCTTATCACTTTCCCTTACGTGTCGGTATCGTTTCCTTCGGACTTGAGGCTCCACAGTGGGGTTCACGAGAAAGTATATTTGATTTGATTGGAGTTCCAACGGGTTCTAGAGCTGCAGCGGTGACAGATGCGGGCGGGTGTATCCGTTGCTGGGAATACTCCTGGGAGTCCGAATTACGAAGGGAAGGAGGACGCGAGTCAGGCGTTTTGGGGCGCTTTTCGGATGAGGGATTGTGTAAGGTTGATAAGGGACTTCGTAATGTGATACACGAAGGTAGTGAGAGTTTACTGAGAGTTTGCTAAAAGTTTTGATTGATGGGTCGAGAAGTACAATGAGCCGTGCTGCCGAATCGCGGGCGAGAAGGAACTGAATAGGAACAATGACTAAAGCCAAGTTCCTTCCTCCTACGATCCACTTCTTGCCCCAAGTCGCGAGTCTGAGCCGGTCTGACTTGACTTCAACCCCCGACCATTCAGTTGCCATTTTGAGATACGTCTGTTCGAGTCGGTGAGAGTTTCTTAGAAATACAAACTGGTATTCCTGCACTCCTTGACATCTTCAGTGCCGCCTCATCTCTCCTTCAACAAGATCAGATTTGTGATACGATAGTTGAGATCCCTTCTCCGTTTGTCGCTCGTATGAGCCTGCCATTCAATCTTAGTATTCACACCTCTTCATGCAAGTTTTGAAGCATGTTGAGCAGGCTTCACTGTTGTCGTCTTCAAGTCCGTTGTCATTTTCGATTTTAAAGAATCTCGCATTCCAAACGCAGCAGATCCTGCCGGCATGGATTCATCTCTGACGGATCTCCACAAGATATCATAGACTTGTTAAAAACGCTATATCACAGGCATCTTGACTTCTCCGCTGATCGCCTACATGCAAAGTGGACAACGCCTAGCACCAAGAATCCGGTCCTTCTGATGTTGGATCACGGTCCCAAGTCTCTGCTATGACTTTATAACTCAAAATTCTTTTTTAATGCGTCGCCCTTGCCTGCTGTACTACTTCACTTGCGCTTCTCACAGAATGGACACTCAAGTGTTGAAGTTGAGTTGTGGTCACTTTTGCCAGCGAAGGGGTAGTATCTCTTAGAAAATCGCTTCACTCATCAACCTCTTTCGCAGGAAGCAAAGACGTCAAGTATATAGACCCCCCTTCGAGCTCTACTACCCTTTTTTCTTTCTTCTCAGAAGCGGTTATATCGTTACCCTCAGCATTGATATGGAACAAATTTGGAACAGCCATCTGATTCGCAATCTATACCTTCAAGAGAGTTCTGCCGTATCTTTGGGGCATACCACTTTGAAGGGATACACTAAGCCACAATCAACTTGTCCCATCCTCGAAACATGCCTATTTCTTCTGTCTATTGTCATTTCGAACCCCGTTGTCAACTTCTCATTTCCAACGCTAAGTTGGCCTCGAATTCTAAGAGAAAAGGTCTTCTCAGCATATATTTGTTCTTGGCAAACTCTCTTCGGTGTTGGAGTCTTGTCGAATTTCATGGGTACTCGGTAGCCGCTCGTCTCTTGAGGTATGCAGTTCTTCTTTTTTTGCCCTCTTGTGCAAGTGCTTGAAAGGATTTTTATACCCCTCACGCATCTCCGCTATCTTACTCCCGCTTACCATTTCAATTCACTTCTCGATTGGTTTTGAGCGTTACATCCCTCAAGCGCTCCTCCCTTCTACCTTGGTCATTTGCCCTCTTATTATCCTCTTTCTTGAAATACTTTAAGTACCAGCCTCCATCACGAAGTTGATCGAACATAGAATCATAAGAGACATCAACACCTGTGTCAGGAGCTAGTGGATGCAGACTCTGCTCTTGCCGCTCCCGGAACCTATTCCTCAAGTATATGATTGTTTCCGCGAGCAGTCGAATTTGAAGGCTGATTATTGTGGGCGAGTCTTCTTTCACAAGCTTTGGGAGTCTTTGCTGTCAAATTATCGTTGTCAAACTTTCAAACCAAGTGATGGAGTTCCCTAGCCCCTGTATGCTTTAGATACCTAAAACGTCCCCGATGAAGGGCTCCCTCGTAGTTAAAACGTAGCGGATGACCCCGGAAATCTGCTATGGATGCAAGACTTTGTCACCACCCCGGGTTCGGAAAGTGTCCCTTGCTTCTCTCTGCTCTCTCATCAAATACGGAGCTGACTAAATAAGCGGGAGCTACGAAGTGAAGTATCCAACAGTGAGTATCTTCTTCATTGAAATGTGTGCCCAATCTCAAGCCAACCCGATTGGAGACGTCGCCCAAATTTTGGCTTTGTTTTTGCGCGAACTTGAGCTTGCTGCTTGGTTGAGAATACGGTTTGAATTCCCTTCAAGAAGCTACATCGCTCTCTTGATTCTTCCTTTGGTCACTTCAATCCTTGTTCTTCTGGAATCCTAAACAACGCAAGTGCTGAGCTCGAGATCCCATTTCTTCTCTGAACACTTTGGATTATCATTATAGATTAGTAGAAGTTTTACAAAGTAACACGGTGTACTAAAACAGGACGCCGAAGTGGCAAAAGCAGTTCGAAATCTTGTTAAACAATGGTGAAAACCCCCTCTTCGCCAACTTCTTCATCTTCGAAAACTTCTCCGTCCATCAGACCATGAACATAGCACTCTCCAATACATTCGTATATTCCAGTATCAACAGATCTCAGCACGTAAAGAACGTGACCACCGAAAAGGACACAGATTGCGTCACCTACCGCCATGCTTGCAGGACCAATTCCAAGGTATCCTCGAGCAGTCCAGAACATTCGGCGGCCGAAGGTGGTCCTTTTAATAGCCGCTTGAAGAAGATTTCTGCTGATAATATTGTCGCTGTCCAACGATAGGGGGTCGCTTTCGATCAAGGCCCAGTCTACCTTATAACCTCTGCTGTAGAAGTTGGCATATGGCCCACGTTCGCGAAGAAGGTCAGTGACGATTGTACAGTCAAATGCCTCTGCCACAGATTCCCCTGTCTTATATTCCCCCGGAGATAATGAATCTCGCCACGTCTTTTCCAGAGTCAATCCCGCCTCACTTAGATTTGAGTTGCACACCGAGGAAACCGACTTCGTAATGTCGATCGAAAGCCCTCTGATGATCAACTTGCCACCAGCAATCTCAATCTCGGGCTTGGTATGTTTGCTGGCGCCGAATACAGATCCGCATTTGGGGTCGTCAGAATCTTGTGCTTGGTTGATTGCATGGCAGGCAATTTGGATTCTCCAGTCCGGAACCCAAGTGGGCAAGTGTTTATTCTTGGGAGTGATCTCAAAATCCGGAGCAGGCCGCACAATGTAACCAAGGAAGCTAAGGCGCTGGACTTCAGATGCTGAAACGATAAATTTAACCACATCAATGTAGGTGTCTTCCACGGACTTTCGATAGTCTGGAGTAATATCATCGACTTCAACGTCAGCTGCCATACCTAGAGCGGCAAACACTTTATCGCGGTCATCACCGCATTCGTATGATCGAATATGCTCGAGGACCATCAATAGTGTGAGGTGGCGACCACATTCACGTTCCATCCGAAAGGAAAGCAGACGTTTGGGGAATGACTGAGAATATGTTCCTCCCTCATGGAAACCATCGTATTGTCCCAAGGAGAGAGCAACATCAATAGAAATTGCAAACTCGTCCCAGTAGAGATGATCTTTCCCGCACTTGATCATCAGCCGTCGACGTCCAGCGAGTGTCGCTTCTTGAACAATCCACGCTCGTGACTACCAGCTACGTTCCCAGATCTTCTTGATAGCGAGCCATGCTCGGTGTGGAGCCGTGCCAATAGGTCCGTAAAAAACTGTATCTGAAGGTGTAATGGCGGAAATGGCGTTCCAATACCCTTCTTTCGCATCCTCGGAACGCTGGTTGATCTCCAATTTCCAGCGCTCCATTGTCTCGATTCCGAATTAGCTATCATCGGTTTCTAGGCCAAGCCAGGCGATGACAGAATCGGCGCTGCGATAGATGGCGTTCATTAGGCTAACTTGCTGACTATGCTGGACTAAGTCGTCCTGATTGATACAAAATCGATTAACATCTGCGAGCGTAATTAGTGAGTCAAAAACAAGACTATATTATAAACTACCTCGACCCCGGCGAGCGAAGTTGACGATTTATAGCCCCCGGCAGATCCTCGGCACGTAAAGATTCTTTCTCCATATAATAAAAGGCTATATAAAATATAATTATTATATTAGTAACCTAAGTTAATAAGCGACTAGCTTATATGACCTTCTAGTACCCTTTGTTTGTTGTTTTTAGTCTTAAAAGTTGTTAAACAAACAAGCTGATATAAGTGCATGGACTTTCTGAAAACACGAGATTAAGAGCATATTAAGTGTTAAAATTCTTAGTCTCTAGCTGCCCTACCTTAGTCTCTGTATAGCTATATTTGGCCATGTCTAGGGACTTTAAAGGACTCTTTTATAGCTTAAGAAGGAGGCGTTAGAGATAAAATTAGGAAACATCAAGATTGTTAACAAACGAAACTGAACTCAGTTAAATACAACAAATCCCTAATCAAATTGTGCATCATCCCATCTTTGTCTTCATAAACCTCAGCAGTCCTATTGCCCCTTGTCGGTGCTTCCTAACCTTTACGGCTTCCAAAAAATTTCTTGAAGCTACGTGCGCCACCTCCTAGGCTTTGCTGAGAGCTTGAAGGCGACTCATCCAGAGGGGTTATGACGACAGAGCTTGGAGTGCTCTGAACTGAGCTGGAATTTGGACGTTGGTTCCCAGTTGGCGGCAGTAGGTGTTGTAACGCCCTCTGCAATTGCTTCTGCCGAATGGATAGTGCCTCCAATTCAGCCATGATATCGTCCACGCTGGGGCTCGCCGATCTCGACCCTGAATGTCGAACATTTCTATTCGAAGAACCGTCGATTTTGTCGTCTGGGGAGCAGTCAAGTTCCTGTGGCTGGTGCGTATCTCTGCTCTCCAGCCAGCTAGCATATCTCTCGACCAAAGGAGTCCACGTATCCAGCACTCTCGTCGCCTGATTTCGATGGTTGGTTTCGCATAGACAGAGCCGTGCTAGCTCTGGCAGATCGCCAAGGGCACGGCGAGGGGATTTTTCGGACATCTGAAGGAGTAAACTGCGAATCTGCGCTTTGATCTCTCCATCGAGGCGCCAACGGCAAGGCAGGCCTTGCTGGGTGAATCCAGCACAGGATATGTCATTACGAGGTGTAATGATATTCAGTACATCAGAAGGCTCCCATCTCGAAGTAAGAAGTTGTGACATATTTGAAATTTATAATGAGAGAAAGGGCTGTCAAGTATCGGATGAGTTGTAGTTGTAAAGTTACTTTCACGATATTGATAGGATAAGGGCAATGAAATATATTATACCACGGCCCAAGCCAAGGGGTAAAAAGAGTGTTGTTCGAATCGAGGCTGACGCTAGCGCCTGTCAATATTGATAATGCGGATGCCAAATGAGGGCACACCTGGTGTCCCTTGCTAGCTCTGATTGAAAGGACAGTTGATTACCAATACTCCTAAGCCACCACTTTTATAATTATAACAGTTGTAGTAGTATCTTCTTAAATTAGCGTACATATCGCACCCCGTATATAAGGCAGCGCTAAAAGATGATCTGTACTTTGTAGGCTATCTGAGAACCTATGAAACCTCACCGAGGCCTCTTCAATCTTAGCGCATGACTGAGCCGCCATTCATTCATTCTGGGTGTTCTTAAGCGAGGCATTCAGATCCAAAAAGACTATTTCAGCCAGTCACCAGTCCTTCCTTCCGGCATCCTACGGAGGTATATCCAGAAGGAGCAAGCTAGCTTCCCCAATGCGTCAAGTATAGCCCTTGTAGACTACGAGGCTTTGCATTGTCCGCAATCAACGTAATTTACACCGAGCAAAAAGTGGGCGTGTGTACTCGAAGCGCTCGATGCATGTCATCGCTGTGGCTTTTGGAGGGCGCCTATTGCACGCCTGCCAGGGCGGCGGTGGGGAGAGTGTGGCAGGCTGCCTAACCCGGGACTTCATTAACCTTTTTATTGGTTGTAGTACTGGTTGAGAGCGGGAGGACTCCTCTGCCACGTAATAAATGCATTCGTGGTTTCAGATAGTCTGGCGGAGCAAGCCATGATCTGAGGCTGTGACGTGTGACCTAGGATGGCCGTGTATGGCTGGTGGGTGGCGCAACGGCACAAGAAGTGCTGGCGGATACCTGAATTCTAAGATTCCCTAGTTGTGAAAAGTTTAGAGGTCCTCGGTAGGAGAGGGACAGCTTGAAAAGTAAGGTAAAGAAGTTATTCAGACCTACACTTCCCCTTAGGTATAACATATTAAAGACTGAAATTATATGTATAAATAATAATAAAATTTTTTTTTTTTCAAAAGATAAAACCCTTTAATTCTTTCCGTAAGAATCTTATAGAATTTCTTTTTTAAAGATGCCTACTAGCATTTCAGACAAAGCCATGGCTACCGCGCCGCACAGTCCGCGTTCACGGGCGGGAAATGGCATGCATAAATCTAGTGGCCGCGGTGTCTCCTTTGCTTAGCAATACTAAGGGAAGAGATTGATTTGATGATTCACATACTCGAATAAGTGCGGAGTTACGCCTCCTTTCCCCCTGCATCGTTACTGACGCACTGAGCACAGCCCTGTAGCTCAGCGGTTCGTCATTTTCGTTTTACGGAGGTGCCAGACTTAAGTTATCGTTTACCGCCTTGGTTCTACCACCAACCAAATCATTTTGCCCATACAAATTAATCCTTACGAGCGAAGGCGGTGAACAATAACTTAGGTCTAGCACCTCCGTAGTGATAATAAAATATAGTATTCCACTTGACTTCTTAACTCTATATTTAAGTGTAATAAAGGGGACATTTTAAGTTGCCCATTGCTATTGTGTATCTTTTGAACTAAAATCGTGTTTTATTATTTTTGGTTATGGACTACTCTCCGGTAGGCATATCGTCCGGTGGTGCGTTGGCCTTAGAAGGCAAAATTAGGGTGAGCAAACGGGCTGTCACGCGCAAAGAATCAAGTAAGGTCAGCGAAAGTGAAATTCGCGCACTTCAAAGCAAGAATACATGGATCAAGACAAAGAACAGTCAAGGCGATACGAAAGCGGAATTAATAAGGAGAGGTAGATTGATATATTTTCAACTTTAAAATCAGGGAACGATATATTTTTCAAATCCGACTAGCGCAAAACGAAACTCCTCAGAAAAAAGAGGTCTAAGCCTCAGGTTTGCGCGGTATTTCGTTTAGTATCGATCAAGATATAAGCAAGTAGCGTCAATCCAAAAGAAAGATCGGAATAATTGAAGGCTTGCGAGGGCGGCATGGAGATTCTCCGTCACGCTGAGTCTCTGTCCGTCAATATGAATAGCATTTTTTGCAATACTCGTGCCCCAAGCGTAGGATAGTGCGATGTATAGAGGAGCCTTGTCTAGATTTACATGAACTAGCGTCCAAGAGGGCGAGCTTGTCATGAGCGACTTGATAAGTCTGATGTCTCTTGGTCCATTTAGAGGATTATAAGTATAGCCTTCGCTCTGCTCTAAAGACTTCAGATCCATTTCGAAGATCAACGACATTGCCAAGAAATAGAAATGAGAACAAACAACAACTTCGTAGATGCCAGTAGGATCTGAAAAGACATCTCTCATATCTTGTAGTACACTTGAGACAAGAAGGGACGGAACGCCTTGTGATCGGTCAGTCCCAACCCCCGGGAAAGAGCGGTGTAGTGGGCTGGTGAGGTCGCGCAGCCCATAAGCCAGCTCAGCCTTGTGCAACCACACTTGGACCGTTGAACGTTTTAGGTAGCGAGAAGTGACCCCAATTGCAACCACAACGCTATCAGCACGTTAACACCGAAGGATCCTTAATGACTCTCGAAACGAGGAGAGATTCTTCAAGATTGTAAGAAAGGCAAGAGGACATTGAGAAGCAGAGAAAGGCGCCAAAGAATGACTGGATCTTGCCTGTTAACGGATGCTAATAGCAGGATCTTGTTTGGCTTTTATTAGCAGCAAAAAGTAGACAATCCTGCCGATACTGGGAGATGTGGTGATTGGCAAAGTCTCAAAATCGACTAGCAGTCTGATGACCATGGCTGATATGCACCTCGCCAATTCCGTACGTTTGAAGCCTCGTTTTCCAAGTAATGGAAAGCAAGAGAAAAAAAAGAAAGAACAGGGGAGACGGAGGGGGTTGATACTTTTCTATTGGTGTCGTATAGGAGCGGCTTGAATTCCAAGTACCTTCGATGCTTACTATAGAGTGTATTGCCGCGGCAATGTCGCTGATCGAAAATATCGCGATGCCAAATTGTGCAATCAGCTAAACGAAAAATCTTTCCAATTTGATATCGGAGTATGAAATGCACTTAACTCAAGTTAAATTATCCTCATCGCAATTAGTGGGACGGCTACTAAGGTTTGGTAACCTCAAGTGTCTAGTCCAGGTGACCGGGTCTACGAACTAAAAAATTCCATCCTTTCACTACGAGGACCGATTTTTTCGCCATAGATAATCAAAGCTATTCCAGATATTCCATACCTCACAAAATGGCAGAACAACCCCACCCACCCGAAACCTTCATTTCCTGGTCCACAGGAAAATCGTCCACGCACTCTTAAATCACCCAAAACCTCACAATTCTCGCAGCAGCAACTTTATTCCTCCAACTTTTCTCGATTCCAACTTTTGCCCCCACGGTAAGCTGCCCCCTCCACACTACCATCCTAATGTGGTGCATCACCAAAACCTTCCTCTCAGTCTGGCACGCATCAAGCATCTATGAGAAGACGGGTGGTGAGGTGGGCTACCTCAAAAGCTTGACCTGCGCTCAAAAGGAGTTTGGGATTAAGGATTGTGTTATCGCTGATGAGTTTATTGTTTACTCGAAAGGAGGCTTTGGGTTAGCTATTGTTAGTCATTGGTTGGCAGGGATTTGGTGGAGCTAGGAGAGGGGGATTGAGTTGCCGATTTGTAGTCATCCTGAAAAGCTATGTAAATTTATTTGCTGAATGTGGATTTAAGTGTTAGTCTTGGTATTGCGGTGATAGTAGGAAGTCTTGTTGCCGTTGTGGTTGTTGGACAGTGGTGGTGGTATGTGAGGACTGCTTGGGAGGATACGAGGAAGACTGTGGAGGAGAGGGTTCGGAACATGGAGGGCACTGCTTGAGGAATGGAAGAAGTGGTGATGAAAGAATGTACGTGATTTTGTGGGACATTGGGGCACCGAAGGCTTTGAATTCGATGTCCTTGTAAGTGTGTTCGTACAGCCATATGTATTTCCTTCGAAACCTTCGATGCTGAGCGAAGAAGCTTCAAGCAGCAACTGCTTAACACCTTCCCGATACCCGCTCTCTCGCCAAGACCAAACACATTGTCCCACATTCGGCTGGACAAGCTGACAGCTCCATGTTCCATCCTACTTAACCTTCGTTTTTTTGTCAATACTCGTGCCCTTCGACCTCTTCCTCAACATCTGCATCCACACATCAAACCCAGAATCATACACCGCGTATATTAGCGGTTCCGCCAGTCGAAACGCTTCCCAGGCTACCGATGATGTGAGTAGGATCGTGCACACCACCTTTCCCAAGCTTCCAATCATTGCCCAGCAGATCCAGGGACGTTGGTTGTGTGCATACTCCTCTTCCAGTGACCATAACCACTGCAATACATGCCACCAAGCCTTTCCCGTGGCCCAGGTACGAATCGAATATGCAACGGAAGCGGAGAAATAGCGCAGAAACGCGTTCGGGGGAGTGCCTTCAATTTCCTCGAATGGCTTGCTTTTGCTTGACTTGTTGCGCAAGGTCAATGTCCCGCCGTCCTTGGTGAACCTAATCTCGCTGATATGTATTCCATTCTCTGCGGTAGACGTTGAAGAAGGTTGTGGGACCTTGCGGTATCCATTCCTGCTGCCTTTCTCGTCGTAGCTGCGTTCGTATATGCCCTTCATGCGTCGTTGGACTTTGACGGTGTGTATGAATGAGAAGATTTCGATGAACAAGGGAAGGTAGAATGAGATGCGGCAAGGAATGGTTGTCTGGATGCAGCACAGGGCACTGGGAATGTACAACGCGATGTAGGACACTGTGAGGGATACCGTGACGACGAAGACGAGGATGGAGGAGATGGTGGCGTTACGCGTCGCGTGTAGAAGAAGACAGATGCCGTTCGAGACACGCGTGGTGAAAGTCATGTTGCGCGTGAGGTTGATGACTCTGGTTTTGAGAAGTGCGTAGATAGAGTGGGAGATTGGAAAGAAGAGTTTGTTGAGAGAAGTCCCGAGTGCTTAGGCGGGGTTTGGCGCTAGTAGAACTCGGGAGGGAAAGAGCAGTCGAAACGCCAGAGACGGCCACGAAGTGCGAGATCGCTTTTCTCCGTACATGCCTGCCTCTAAATGCACTGAAGGTGATAGAAAAGGATGCATATGCCGACAGAAAATTGTTGTCAAGTCCCGACTCTTGACCTGATCAACACAAACCAAAGTTGAACTCTGCCAGTGAATCTCGTCAACCTGGACATTCTCCTCACCTAGAGTTTCCACCATTTTTCGGTCATTCCATTCTTCCTCAAGCAGCTCTTTCCATTGAAATGGAGAACCCAGCTCAGGTCGCCGTTTCCCCTTCGCCGTCCTCAAGAGCGAAGAGAATGACCAGTTCACTCTCATCCATCACCAACTCCCATTTCATACTTTTCTTAGAACTTGATTTCCTTACCTCGTTCGCTCGTGCTTTCAAACCAGGGTGAGATCTCCCACATTTCCTCTTGTTATCGCTACTCTCTAGTGCCACCGGCGCTGTCACTTAGACAGGAGGTAATATTCTCGCACGTCTAGAGTTCGTAACCGGCGTCCTTGTCGCTGATCGGATAGACAAAGATGGTGGACTGCTTAGTGCCTAAGACAGTTGCATGCTGAAGATGAACCTTTGTCACTTTCCCCGCTGCTCTTGGAGTGACACTGGTAGTGGCGGATTCATGGCACAATTGATCCTCTTTTGGTAACGATGAGATGATCTTCTCACGCTCGTCACTAGGCGTTCTTGATTGTGGATGATCGTGATCCCTTGATTTTGCCTTTGCCTGTGAAGAAGACGGCTTCCCATCCCCAGTGTAGAACGACTTGCTCCCACGTCGGCCATTTTCCATCTGAGGCACGAAGTTCTTCCACCAATCAAGAAGACTGATGCCCCAAGAATCGATGTTAGCGATCTCGTTGCAACCATCGCACCACCTCTGCATGGCAGGCAGGCACGTCATGTATGGCAGGTAATCCAGCGAAAGGATTTCCCTCCAGAATCATGTCCCAAAAGTCGGTGCGTCGACGCAATTATTGAAAGTTGGCATGGATCACCTTTGATTTCGTTGTCCCGGAACCCCCCCCTTGGTGATATTGCTTATTCGTGATTTAGGCCGGATCATAAACTTCTGTTCGTGGATATTGGAGAAGCTTGGGGGGTGAAGAATACTACCAAACTCAGCATTCATATTGCTTCTCTTGGCTCGGCGCCCGAAAGAAGCTTGAAAGAGGTGTCGAGCTTTTGGGGAGAGGACATCTCCAAGGCCGAAGACCTCCTCTTGTTTCAATTGATCATCGAGTTTGAAAATGATCAAGATCAGTAGGATCTGGTCAATGGTTATCGTCTTGCTGTATCTAGCATCGCAGTGTTTCATCATCTTTGTATGACGTTTCTGTATGAGACCCTGTAGAACTCGCACATTAGTATACGTGAAGATCAACGGGAAAGAATAATCTTACATTGAATTCGGCCTAACTCCAACAAACATATTCCCCACCCCGGAAAGGGAACGGAACGTCGCTCACACGCCTCACCCTCTTTCCTGTGTTTTTTAATCTCGGCGATTATTTCCTCAAGTCGGGCAATGTGCTTCCTGTCCAATCTATATGAACCACGTCTTGAATGGTAACTCAAGATAATTCACGGAATCAACGATACCTATGGCTTGCAGTAACTCGAGAAGTCTTGTAGAAGGAGACAGACGTGACTTCCATGCTGCTAGCACTGGTAAGAATATGCAATCGTTGACGATGTTGCCCATCCAGCTCCTAATGTCATGTTGGACTGTCCATATCATCGTCAAATGTATAGCGTCCACTTGTTCAAGGATCTCTTCGCGATGCGCTTCGTATCGAGGCCAAAGGAAGATCCACAGCATAGGCAGGAGCAGAGGCATGAATTTGCCCTTTAACTTGTCGACATATTGTGCTGTACTAGTAACATTAGATGGTATAAATTTGCAGGTCTTCCTACCAGTGTTGACCCAGGGAGGTACGCTGTTAAACTAGATCATTGTTGAGGTGAGACTTTTGAGTTATTAGCTATTCGGCCTGGAGCTTTATAGCCAGAGCACTTACTAGAGGGCCACCGTCTCCCAGTATCGATGTATGCATCCGTCCATCTACACTCGTTCGCATTCCAGCATTGTCCCACTATCTTATCGAATGATTGCTTCAACTACGATGAGCACGATGCTCTGGCCAACCAGCCCTCCATCTTAAAGTACGACAGAGGGGCACAAAAAAAAAAAGGTTTGAAGAAAGTATTATGCATCGGCCGGGAATCTTTAGTAATGTTAATTTTGGTTTTGAAGGAACAGTGAAGATATATTTACCGAACCCGGGGCCCACGCAGACTTTTTGGCAAGCGTGGATTTTACTGAAATTTGTTAGTGCTGGGACAAACATAGATAGAATAGAGAGCACGAACCCACTAAACCACCGATGCTGTTTTCTGTCTGTTGAAGAAAATCGCTTATTTAAATCTATATGGACTTGATCAAGCCGAAGTTTGGCCTCCTACTGGAAGGGAAAGAATCGAAGAGACGAGCACTGCCGCTGGAAAGTACTTTCCAGTCCAGCCAGCCAAGATTTAAGTACGCGACGAACGGCCATCATATAATTCCAAGTCGAAAGTTATCAAATGACACACGCGACGCTTTCAGCGAAATAGATCACGCGAAATGAAAATGAGGATCTACTATGCCAGAGATACTCCGTTAAAAGAGTGCGGAACCACCGGGAAGTTGCAGAACTCGAGCTCCATGTCGGAAGGAGCATCACCACACATCTCCTCCTTTTCAGTGACCTTTTCATACCTGTTCACTTATCTCGAATGCTGTTACTCCTTATTCCCCTTCTCCCCATCTGCTATGCGTCGATTAGGTACAATAGCTATTTGAAAGGAAGAGAAAGATAGAATAGCGCTGAGAAATGGTGCCAAGTCCTCATCCGCGGCTAATGTTTAGCGTGCTCAGTCCCTGACGAGATCTCCTGACTTGCGCGTTGCGCGCTGAAACACGCTAGAAACTCCACGCGGATCCCTGAACATCACGACTCTATGGGGTGTTTTCAACCCCAAAAAGCAATACTACATCAATGCGGGGTTGGGTAACTCCTTTCTCGAGGTACATTCGGCTCAGGAACCAGAAACGAGCCTCCAAAGCTAACTTGAACAATAGCATCAAGCTTTACTCCACTCCAATGTCCTAGCCTACATATTGAGATTCACCATCCCTAGCCCAGAATCATTCATAGAGACCATTCACAGACATTTGGAAATCGCAGCAGAACGTCCAGTACATCCAACATGCTTCCAGACATCCTCGCAGGTAGCTACCAACGCTACAAGAACGACACCAACGTTTTCACAACTTGGCTGGCCAAGACAGCGGCAACCTGTGATACAAAGCTCCCAAATCAGCACCGCAAGAACCACCGTCCCAAACCTCGAACCCTACCACCCCACCTGCTGCAGCACCAAAACCGACATGGACACTAGCTGAGAAGCTGCGAGCACAAGCGGAGGAAAAGGCGAAGAAGGCGGCCAAGAAAAAGGAGGAGGAGAAGAATCCTGCAGCAACCAAGGCGGCAGCGGCAGCGGCGGAGCCAGAACCTGAACCCCTTCCTACATATACATACACAGTCCGAACCCAGGATCTATTACGGCAGGCGGAAATAGTGTCCAAGAATGCGAAGGTCAAGATACCAGATACCATTGTCCAGGTTGAGGAACGTGCCATTAAAGCTCGCAGGCTTGGTTCGAGTCAGCTGGGGTGGATAATGGCCATTCTACGGAGGGACATTTACATTTCATTGAGATTCTGGAGCAAGCTGTTGGCATTCTGAAGCCAACGTCTGGAGGCTAGTGGTCCAATTTTTCGTTGTCCTTCTCTTCGTGGGACACTTTGCTGGTCCATAATGTACCTTACGTTTCCAAACAATTGCTAACCTCCCAACCTTTAGGTACCGCCACTTCCGAAGCCTCAAAGAGCAACTCGAAGCCAAAATACAAGCCCAAGTCGCGACCAGATACTCACGACTTCAGTGGATTAAGCAATCGATTCAGTAATCTCGATGTTCAAGAACCTGAGGACATCGTGGATACTTCGGCTACTATACAGGCATTGGATATTGCAAGTAAACCGGCTCCGAAGTGAAAAGCCACTCCTCCCAAAAAGGTGGATGTATACGAGCTCGAGACCGATAATGCTTATGATAGAGCATTCGACGTTTTCTGCTTCTTCGAAGATCTGCATCAAATTCAGGATTTCCTAGGCGACACACGGAGGTCCTACAAGGAAGGGACGATTGACTTGATGACTGCAACTCTCGTCTCGAACTCTGTATTCAACATGGCGCGCCGCGAGGAAGGAAGCCTTACTTTATTTCTCTTTGGACACCGAAGTTTGTCATATTCATTGCTCTCGAGCTTGGTCTTCTACCCGGATTCCTTCAAGGGGGATATGAGTGTTGATGATATGATTAAGGTATGATTCCGAGCTTACTATAATTTTCTAGGCAATGCAACGTTTCTCAAAGCTACTAGAAGTCCAAGAACTATACCTGCTGACATCAATATCTTCATTTATAGGCATCTTCAACCATGAAAATAACCCCATTAGACAATTTCATTTACCTGTCAATCGCAAGGTCCTCATGAAATTTGAAAAATTCGCAAAGACCAGGGCCGAGGTGAGTCTTTGGATCCTGGGCAACCATCAAGAATACTTCCGAACATTCCCTTCTAGTTCCCACAGCCTATTCCTTCAGCCCGTATGTTATATATGTTCGACCAAGACCGCTTAAAATCACCAGAGGATCAGAAAATGATGGCAGAAGATACCTTTCTCTGCCAGGATACGATGGAACCGATCTTTTTCAACATGATTACCTCCACTTCAGCTCAAGTCAAGATGGGAGCAACTAAAGCGGACCTAGAATTTCCCGTCGAGAACCTGACCCGGGACGAATTCACTCGTGGATCCTACAGATTGACCAAAAAGCGGGAGATCAGTGCCTGGTTCGTGTTTGCATGTCGGATACTTGTGGACATTCAGGACATTCTTGGTCCTGAAGTAAGACGAGGCTGGGGGCAGTTTCACCAGGACTCAGTCTACGCAAAAGAGAACACGTATTCGTGTGTGCCCAGATGGTGTCATGGACGTCCAAGGTGGGCGTTGGCGCACAAACTGGGGCGTGGATGAAGCCAAGAAAATTTTCGAAGACTCCCAGTGGATCGAAAAGAACGTTTACGAGCACATGAAGAATAACTGGTTCTCGGAATACCTCAAAAACAAGTCGCCGCGAAAGTTCTACCATACTCTTGAAGAATTGGAAGCTGCACATCCGGGTGCATCGGAGGGAATGCCTGAGCATCTGAAATTGCTGTCGGCAAGCAAGTTGGAGGATATGCCAGCGCAGCTGCGGGACGTGACAGCGTCGGCGTCTATGCGAAAACTTTTTCAGGACTTCAATAATTAACCCATACCCGCGAGCAGAGAGGATACATTTCTTTACTCATACAACCCTCTTCTAAGTGGCTTCGAAGCATCTGAACTTGCTTGCTTAGTAGAGAGAGCAGGCACATTTCTCGAGAACCACCATCATTCGATCTTTCTCGTGGCACATCTAGACAATGCCGCCCTCCAGACAGGATGCTGAACAACGCGCTGAGAAGGGCTAGACTACATAATCGAGAAGCATATGGGGACGATCTTCACAGGCGCGCTGTCCGTTGGTGAAAAGGAGTGCTCAAGTAGATTTGAGATACAGCTAGGCTTCTCATGCAAGAAATTCTCCGGCGATTCGCGCCTGCAAAACCCACGCTCGCTGCTGGGAAATGCTCGCGCAGGTATGGAAAATGGCCCACAAATGAAAGATACCCAGATTTCGACTATACTTCGACAGTCCCTGAACAAGGAGAAAACTCTGCAACAGTCTCTACTTCAACTGGAGACACGGATCCAGGAAGAGAAATCAGCTGGAAAGCCCAAGTCGAAAGCAATGGTAAGATATCGGCCACAGCTCACGCCTCTACAACTTCTTTCCCAACTTCACATTTCGACGGTCAGGAAATGCAATGTGATCCTGGAAACGATTAGGGAGGAAGTGGTCACCAGAATGGCGGCCCGGGGGTACGAGGGGGTTAAATATCCCCGCAGCAAACATCGCGAGATCGATAGCAATGAGCCAGGGCACGTCGTGATGGTTATGCAAATTCTGGAGGAGTCTGCTGTCAACCTCGATCTTCAAGAAGAAGAGTTGAGAAAAATGATGAAGGCGGTAGGTGCGGACCAGGTCAAAGGCGGGCCCCAAAGTTCATTGTTGGAGAGGTACTGGACGAAATACTACCCGACATCATCAAGGACGAGGATGGAAAGAAGAGAGGGGAGAAAGCGATGAAGGAGTATGGTGTTAAACATGCCAAGGCGGTAGAGAAGAAACTAGAAGCCAAGAAAGAGGCACCGAAGGAGGCAGGTGCTGATCAGGATGGGCTATCAATGGCTGAGAGACTGAAGCTTGCCAACAAGGTCAAGGCAGCATTTGCTTCATTTTAGAACATTTGGGCCGGAAAAGTCCTACCAACTCCACGTACATTGGCGTCACTCTACAGAGAGATCAAAAGCGCCTCTCGTTCCAGACTCGACACATATCAAGTTTCTCGATGCATCTTTACTTGAGCTGTCTCTCATCGCCGACGTTTCTCGAAATGACGAACATCTTGCCAAAGTGGGAGCAGGGTCTCAAAATCTATCATCCTCCTATGACCAAAGGCAGCTCTAGTCGTCAAGCTGTATCCGCCCAGATGTCGCAATCTCCTATTCACAAATCAGTTCACCTTGATACATGATCAGAATCAAATCACAACAGACATATGCCAATGGGCTGCTTGGAAACCGAACTCAATACGCACTGGCAAAACTCGGGATCAAAAACATGCAATAAAAACCTCAGGAGTAATTGAGCAACGTACTTAAAACACTACGTTCTCGCGCCATCATTCAAATCACACAAAAGATGCATCAAAACAATACGTTTTGCTTGCTAATGACCTCAACTCACCTTCAGATTGATCCCCGCATCTCCGAACTGACTTCTATTTCCCATCTTCTGCCCCGCGGCACTCAAATGCCTCGCATAGTCCATCATCTCATCTAACATCTCGTTGCTTATTTCTCCCTTCATCATCTGCTCTACCAGCAGAGCATGATAAGCAGCCTGACTCGTACTCGCAGCAGTATGTGGTCTGAACCCTGCCACAGCATCACCCACTAACAGCAACTTCTTATTAAAAAATGATGCTTGAGGCGAGATCACATCTGTGATGGCCTGCACGAAAGGCATTTTCGTCGCGCAGACGAGCTCTGAGAAAGCTGCCGGCAAGACGTCCTTCGCATGCTCTTTCTGTTGAGTCCATAATTGGTCTTGAATCTTGCCTACTGGCATTGTGGTATGGTGGAAGTGTCCATCGGAGTCAGTCATCAGATCTTTGTATTCTGGTGAGTCGGCGGGGTAGTTGCAGTACCAGACCCAGTTTATGAGTCGCTTTCCTGGCTCCAGTGAACCGTTTTCGCCTGGGATGAGGTATCTACTCAAGTCAATTTCTCTGTCCCTCTCAAACTTTATTGGATGAGGCATCTTACGAAAGGATCTGAATCCCAGGTCCGTGAAAGAACGTGAAGTGGTCCACGAATGTGGTCTTCAACAACTTACTCGCCTCACTCTCCACCACCGTACCCCTCCACGCCACATACCCCGCATACGTCCTCACCACCTCTGGCAACAACAATTTTCTCACGCTCGAACTCGGCCCATCAGCTGCAATCACCAAATCCGCTTTCTCGCTTCCAAATAAATCATCTGCATCCACATCCTCAAACTCCACTTCTACCTGCTCCCCCAAGTCCTTTACGCCCGTAACTTTCCTAGCATAAAAATACTTCCCTTTCCCTTCCTCCTCTTTCCTTTCCGGAGTCTCACAATAACTGCTCTTGAGTCCATCGAAACAAGCCCTCAGACAGAAATACAACAAATCCCAGCTTACCATTTTCTGCTCTCGTTCATCGCGGTTCAAGATACTCCCATCTCTATTCAATGTTTGACGGAGTTTTGATGAGATGGAGAGGGAACGTGAGACGTGGACATGTTGGGAGAAGAAGGATTGTGCTTCGGGGCCGAAGACTATACCGGCGCCTTGGGAGTGGAGGAGTGTGGTGGGGGAACGTTCGTAGATGCGGATGGTGTGGCCGAGGTGTTTGAGGGTGAGGCCTGTCATCAGGCCAGCGAGGGATCCGCCTATCTAGAGTTTGGTGAGTAAGTATTCAGGTTTGAGACAGGAGGGGAGGTTTGAGTTACGATGATGATGTTTTTCGGCTGAGTGGCCATTTTATCTTGTACGGATTTCAGCTTTCAAACTTTTTGAGTTGTCAATATATATTTTTTTTTTAGCAAGGAGGTTGTACTCAAAGTTGCAAGTGGAAGTCAAGTTGTCATGTTTATAGAGGATCTCCTCAGGGATCTGGGAATAAGATCATGTACGTCATGCCTCGCCGGATTCCACGTGATCTCGGCGAGGCGGCGAGCTGCCCAGGTTGCCCTGAATAGCTATTCGGTTTTGTTCCGAGACAAGTTCGCTCTGTTTGATAGAGTCCCGATGCACTTAATTGAATGTTTAGTCGAAGCAAAAGATTTCCTGTGTCCAGTTCTTTTTAGCGTTCGCTTCAATCAACATCCAAAAGCTGTGGCACCCCTAATCCTAACATCACCATGCTTGCCAGAAAAGTAAAAGGAATAAACGTGTTTTGCAAGTCCGTTTTACTAACAAACACTAGCCAAAGTATCACAAACACCAAACCAAAAATCCACAATCCGATGACCCACGCCAGGATCTTCATAAGGGAGAAGCGTTGAAGCCCATGTAAGCCCCAACCCTCCGAGCCTGCGTCAAGAGGTAGAGGTGGGCGAGTGGACTTAGGTATCATGGAGATCGTGGATGAGGACCCAGAGAACTTCTCAGGATAGCTCATGCCAATGATCAGTTGCTCTGCTGCGATGGCCATGTGTACTCTTTCCGGCCTCCGGAGTTTGTATTCATACCTATTGGGGTCCGGAGGAGGGAGCCCGATGCTCATTTTGATAACTCTTGCTTCTCTGTCATAAACCCTATTGAACTAGAAAGATCCGTCAGACCGAGTACGTCATCTAGGTTCTAGAATATTTCAAGGCTTTTAAGTTCGACCTACATTAATGAACTCAACTCCAAGACATCGTTTCCAGGAAAATATCTGTCCTTTCCAGCTGCGGATGCGATGGTATTCCTTTGTAAAGCGTTGACAGAGAGTACTGTCGTCGCCGATGTGTTGCGCATTTTTGATGGAACAGAGGCAAGTTTCCTTTGGCTCCGTCCATGACCTGTCAACGCACCAATAGATTTCTTTCTCTGATGTCTGCGACAGTGTATGTATCGTGCTTGAAGGATCCGACCCCGTACCAGAGCTTGGTGTATTAGTGCCACCAACTGGAGATGGCGGTACCGTTCTTGATTGGTAAGGGACTTGCGCCCTTTGGTACCCTGATTGTCCTTGCGTTGAACTCGAAGAAGGGTTCAAGTTATGTAGTGGTAAGGTCGGAGGCGCTGGTACAAGTGAAATTGGGACACAACTAGGCCTGTACTCGCGTATAGCTTCGTCGAGAACGTCAACGTAAAGCATGTGACCAGAATACTTGCAAGATATTGGAGTTAGTATATATGCTTTCAAGGAGGATGATGGTAGATCGAGGGGACATACATCCCAAATAATTCTTGAGTGATCCGGAGGACAGCGTCGGTTCCCGTCCCTCAAAGGCCACCACTCTATCGTGGATCCGATTCGGGTTTCTATTCCCTCCTTGATCTCATCACTCCATGAAAGCATTGGCACGCAATCTCGCGGGACAATTCTAACCTGTCTATAGCCATCGAAGAAGACGCACCAGCTTGTCTGTGACTTTTTGTCAGGCAAATTTAACACACAGACGAGAGAGAGCAGCTTACTTCTTGAACTTGGCGAGATACCAGTGCTGCAGATGATCGTTTAACATCTTCCGCCAGCATATTCCTTAACAGCTCTTCGATCTCAGCCACGAAAGAGCTATATTTCCCAAGTCTTCGAATCCAATCGAGAACCTCCGCTTTGACTTTAACACCATCATCAAAGCGAGTATCACTAAGCTCATCGGACGTGAGGTTTTCTCGAGTTGTAGTAATTTGCTGTCGAAAATCAGACACGCCCTTTGCTCCGAGGACGAGAAAGGTTGAGAGTTCGGTGGAAACCGCTCCCAACTTCCAGATATCAGCACGTTTCAATTGCTCCGCTCGAGATAGCTCTCCATTATTGTGTTCGATAGAGCCGCCTGCGCCACTGGATTGGTTTCTTTCAACATAGGCGCGCACTTCTGGCGGATCATACTTCCATGCTGATTTAGCTTCCACCGTTCCCAGGGTCCAAGTAGTCGTCGCACGGAGTTCAACTGCAAGACCAAAGTCGGCGATTTTAGTCACGAGGGGTGGTATACCACCAGTCTCGTACAGCAGGACGTTAGAAGGCTTCAGATCTGTATGTGCTATTTCACACTCGTCGTGAAGATACGCTAAAGCACTAGGAAGGACTTCTGCTAAATGGAGACACAAAATGAAAGATATACACCTACTTTAACGGTAGCCTGCTCCGCTTTGACTTTTAATTCTTTAGAATTCCAGACCCAGCGCGCAGTAATCTGGTACACATCGCAAGTCATCCCACTAGACACGCGGGCTCCATAAAGATACGCTGAATTATGTGATGGTTCAATGTCCAATCCGGTAGTGATCACCTCGTAAGTGCTTTTGCCTCCCAGTGCTTCCGTTGGAATGACTAACTTGCCTTCTAGGGATGGACTTATGATTGGGATTTCAGATTCGGGGTCGGACAGATTTTCAGCTTTGGCAGGGATCCTTGGCTTGACAAGCTCTGGATCGGTGTTCAATGTGCGAAGTTTCATCAAAGAGTCTTTCTCTTCCTTTGATAATGCTCGCGGCAACGTCATACGATAATAATCGTTCCTAAGCTCAATCGCATAGTTACTCTGCCCGAATAAACTCTGTAGAAATTCTTGAAGCTTCTTTTGTGGAAGCTGGTAAACAGAAACTTTATCTTCCACCTTCAAATCAGCGGCTGATCCCTCAGTCCCATATGTCCAAGACGCACGTCGTGAAAATGGAGGTGGCCGAAAAGAAGGAAGTAGTATATATAATTAATCCAATTTTAATCGATTCAGTTCCACGGAAGGCATATCGACACTAGATGAGCTGAACGTGAAGGTAAAAACGGTATGTTGCGGTATATTCAGCTGTTGAAATGTAGGCCCTTAAGAATATACGAAATCATACCTTCGATGAGGGAAAAAAGCAAAGTATTGTTCAACGTTTTGGTACGGCGAGGCTCCAGGCAGCAGCGCCACAATTCGCCTCGTGCTCCAACTTCATCAGCACCCTCAATTTATACGTGGAAAACGACGTCGAACACGCACTGAATATTTCTCACGAAGATCAATGTATGCGGTAACAAAATACTGGGCTTAGGGAGCCGCTGGCGCTAGTCCATACGCCACGGTAATAAAACATGCCAAGGACCTCTCCTGACTGGACAGAGCAGAGCCTTCAGTAATCGATGCTAGCCGAGGCACGTT
The DNA here is from genome assembly GCA_900073065.1 of Phialocephala subalpina. Taxonomy (NCBI): domain Eukaryota; kingdom Fungi; phylum Ascomycota; class Leotiomycetes; order Helotiales; family Mollisiaceae; genus Phialocephala; species Phialocephala subalpina. The sequence continues at coordinate 550,070 of FJOG01000014.1, forward strand.
GAAGGACTGACGACTTTGATTCTTCAAATAAGTTCCTCAGAAGCAAGGAAGTGAAATTAATTTCTTGTAATTGACGAACTGCTCTTATACCTTGCAAATAATCTCTCCATGTAAGATCGTAAACCATCCATCTTCATCCTGTTCCCATGCCTTCCATGCTTTTCCGATCTCCTTCAACTCCTCCTCAGTCGCATATCCTGCGTATACAGTCAGCGGACTGTATCCTATGATATATGATTTCAGGCACCAAGGAAAATTCACCAGCACATGTAGGACATTAAAGAGTCGAGAAACAGCGAGAAAAGGGGAGCACGTTGCCGATGTCCACTTACCTCTCTCAGTGGCCAACTTATTGAAAACAGACTCTGACGTCCGCTTCTCCCACCTTCCACCCCAATATTCCCGCTCCTCCTTCGACGCAAAGCACCACGTCCCAGCGGTACATTTGATACCGTCAACTTTGAACCCGGCTTCTCTGGCCCAGGCATGGATGCGATTTCCCGAATTTGGATTCGAGCCCTTGGAGCCAGCTACCTTCATGTGTACCTCATACCACTTCGCCAGGCCCTTAGATTGTGGATACCATGTCATACTTGCGCTTTCGCGGCAGGCCACGATACCGCCTTTTTTGGTTACCCTTTCCATCTCTCTGAATGTCCTGTCAGTTTCAGGACACTAAAACTCCAGGATCAAGGACAAATCCGAGTTAAGGATTTACCTCAGCCCTTGGACTGGGTCCCGAATATGCTGAAGTACCTGATCTTAGAGTTAGTTTCCCCATTTTGAACACCTCGGAAGTAGAGTTGAATGTCCCAGGACAGATAGTACATTCACTCATCCAGGATTATTCTCGGTCGAGGAAAGGTAATGCTTACCTGATGTGCATGAACCACATCGAATGTCCCATCCTCAAATGGTAGCTCATGAATGTCCTCAACGCGAAACTCCACATTCTTTACTCCTTGCTGCTCGGCGAATGTACGAGCCTGCGAGAGTGGTTCAGCTGAATATTCAACCCCTATCACGTGTCCCTCTGGAAGAAACCTTGCGAGGTCAACAGTGATTGTCCCAGGACCACATCCTGCATCAAGAAGCTTGAAATCAGGTTTGAGGTACGGAATAAGGTAGGCGGCGGAGTTTTGTACTGTGCGCCATGAGTGAGTGGCGAGCACGGCAGCGCTGTGATCTGATGTGTAGACGTGTTCCTTGGTGGCCATTATGCTTTGAGATCGAGGGTTTCTTAATGTCCTGAGATTCGTGAGTAATTATAAACTCCTGCGGTGGAGTTGATGTATTCTTGTAGCGAGTTCGAGTTGGATTTAGTGGGGTCATCGGGGCGTCCTCCACCACATCACGTGGGTGATCATTCATGGCCTTCTCACCCCTATGCATGTAAATTCCTTCCTCAATCGTACTTAAGTCACATATTACGAATTTTCGGGTCGATGAAATGGACTAAAACGCATGAATTTGACAGGAATTCGCAACTGGCGAGAAACTGAGGAACTCGATCGTGGTATTCTATTAAGCGAAAGTACTAGAAATTTTGGGGCATTCATAATATCCTGCACTCAATGGCGTTAGGACGTAGATGCTCTAGTGTCCATCATGTGCTTGTCAAGGTCCCATCCCAAGGTCTTTCGAAGTACCGCCATCTTCAGGGTATTCACGTGTGGTGATTATATCGCTTAATTTGAACCCTTGGCCTCAGCACTTCACTTCATCAAATCCATCGAGAAGTCTAATTCCATTGGCTCGATACCAAGTACACTGACTGCTAACCATGACAGCTACATATGCTGAGTACTTTACAGAAGAGCAACAGTCCCATATGCATCAAATTCCCTTGCATTAGTATGACCACTTGCGATCGCATCCCTTGCATAAAAAGACCACATGCTTCACCTGTGATCCGCAACCCCTTTGACCACAGCGTCTCGAATCCACGAGTACGTCTTGGATCACAAGCTTGTAGTTCTGCTCGATCTCCTTTAGCGAGGTGGAGCCACGTTCTTCCAAGTGTCCACAGCTACCGCAGCTTCGTTTGACCGTGATCTTTGCACTTCGATCCTGACAGTCGTGGGAGCAGGAAGTTGACTTTTCGATCGACATTAGCGTCCTGGTGCTTGTCTTTTGTGTTTGAATTGTGTGTTTTGGATTGCGGCGTTGAAGTTTTTGAAAGTGTTCGCGTTAAGGTTAAGGTGGGATTAATATTACGGAGACGAAAGAAAGCCTAAGGCGACTGCTTCTGTAGTCACTTCGGAGGACTGAATCACCATTATCGTTGCTAGATTTTTGTACAGGTCTCGTATGAGTGTGTCAGCCTTTGTTTGCTTTGAAATTCTTGTAACGGACTCGCAGCCTCAAGGCCCAAAGGGTAGGTAGAGCTTGCGGTCACCAAATTCGGTATTTTTGTCATTTCCTTATTTGTTGTTAGTATCCTCGAGCTAGGTGAAATTCCCAAGCCAAAGAGAAGCCAGCCATCCCTATGCCCCTCCTCCCTCTTTGGCAACCTCGGGCACACCTTTAGCAAAGCTCCTAGAGCCGAAAAAGGCAAATCCCTCCTCCTCCCAGAGGTGCTGGAGATGGGTAAGCTAGGTCTGGCACATAACCTTTTTACACTGGAGTTTAGGGCCACAAGGCGGGCATTGGCAGCTGAGTATAAGGTGACAACAAAGGCAAGGTACCCAGACAAAGGTTCTCATAACAATTGCAATTCTGGATTTTATAATCTTCATGTAAACAAAATGTAAACAAGGAAAACCAGAAGGCATGCTTCCACTTTTAATCTTCATCCTGGCCCGCGCCACCCTGTTAATCTTCGCAACACAGGTCGACTTTCTTGATCTCAGAAACGCAGGCCCAAACCGAGATTTTATATTTGGCAAGCTCGCAAAGTGAGAGTGAAGGGGAGGGACAAAGCTTGTGGCCATGACCGTGATGGTGACGTGAAGCTGTCTTTTTTCTAAGAAGAGATGGCCAGGTGAATGTTAAGCTCATAAGAAAATGACCAGAAGTCCGTGATTATGACCGTAACGATGACAACACCGGACTTTGAGATCTAGGGCTGCTTGCTCTGCAAGTTTATATAACTTACTTAAGTTAAGCAAAAAAACACTACAAGAAATGTCTGAAATGAAGGTCCCAAGGTCATGTTGGTCGTGACGGCAGTGACGCCGGACTTTGGCGTTTGACTTGGATCTGTCTGCGTTGCACTATTACACCTACCTCGATCTCACCTCGATATCCTTGAAGCCCCAATTGAATATGCTCCTAATTTGTTGTCATTCCCTGAATCGCTGTCAACCCCCTCAAGTCGGGTAGTTTCCGCGAAGCATTCCTCGAAGTCAAGGGAGGAATCAACCATCTCTCATAATCCACTTTTCCTATCGGGAAGCTCGAAGTTCCTGTCCCCAAACCCTTTATAGGCGACAAAGATCGTCTTTCACTGCTCCTACTCAGCCAAATGGGCGATAATCTTGAATGTGATGAGCAGAACGCCGAGGTCTGGCCGAGCTTATATACTTCCCCCAGAAGAGGATGGCGGCTGTGAAGATTTGGAAATGGTCCAGTTTAACTTTGTATTCACCATTTGTTTCAGTGCTTTTCTTTGTGTAATAGACAGGGAGTTGAGACTTGAAATTTCACAGCTACTTCGAAATCTTCCTGTAGATTTTGAAACGTGAATCAAAATCTGCTTCGACTCGAAGCAAGAAGGCTTGATTCACACCAAATGAAAAGGTATATAAATTACCCACCTTGATCTGTTGTTATTTTGCGGATTGTTGTCAATCTCCCAGAGCTTTTGGGAGAATGGAATGAAGGAAAGACGAGGGAATGGAAGCGAAGGGAACGAGTTCAATCAAGAGAATGTATCGAATGGGCAGCTCCCGCGGTTTCCTCAACTCAAAATGACTCTCCTCTTACGAAGCGCCTACTTGCGTGCTAATGCTTGATTTGTTTGTTATAACACAGACGCTCTTCAGCAAAGTACTTTAAATACCCGTAGGTGGTGCGAGTGAAATGGTCCCAAGACACCTCATGAGAAGGATCTGGGACGGAAGGTTATGATTCATTTTACACATTATCAGTTTTGGTATCCATCCTCACCGTCCTGTCCAATCCCGTCTCCCCAACCTAATCCACCAAATCTCCACCAAATATACCTAAGCAGTCTCCTGGTGCTCCGCCACCTTTTCACTATCCCCGACCTTCAAATCCTCCACGGTCTCCACACCAGCAAGCCCCAGCCTCGCCTGAATATTCGCCATCCTCTCCCGATCCTTAACAGCAATTGCCTCCGAATCACCCCCAAAGAAAACATCCAACTCCTCCAACGTCTTATTCTTCGTCTCCGGCACCATCGCCCAAACAAACACCGCTCCCCCAGCACAGAAAGCAGCAAAGAAAATATAAGTACCAAACTTCATACTCTTCAACATATCCTTGGTCGTCAATCCGATGATGAAGTTGAACATCCAGTTCGTAGACGCAACGATTGAGACGCCTCGAGAACGCATCGAGTTTGGGAAGATCTCCTGCGTCAAAACCCAAGCGACAGGACCCCAAGAGTAGGCGAAGTTGACAGCGAATAGCCAGATGAATGCAATGCTCGCCCAACCAGCAGAGGTATGCGTAGGCCACGAATTCTCAAACGAGCCATCAATAGCAGCAACAATGACATGACAAATACACATTCCAATTGCTCCCGTAATGAGGAACGTTTTCCTCCCAAAATTATCCAAAAACAGCACTGCCGGCAACGTAAATACAATCTGGAATATGCCCGTCACTCCGGTTGCAAGCAGATCCGTAGTAACAGATGTGAATCCAAACGTAGCGAATATTTGCGGAGCGTAGTAGAGCACGGCGTTGATACCTGTGAATTGTTGGAAAATCATGATCCAGACGCCGATATTGAGACGTTTGAACATATTCGGTGTGAAAAGTGCTTTCCAGGCTCCGAATTTGGTAGACTCACTCAACTCGGCTTCCGTTTCTTCGTCGAATAGAACAGCTGCCTTGATTTCGAGGTATTCGGCTCGGAGGAGAGGACTCTCTGGGGAGAGACGACGAAGTTTAGAGAGTGAGGCGATGCAGTCATCGTCACGGTGCTTCATCATGAGCCAGCGGGGAGAGAAGGGGAGGAAGAACATTCCGAAGAAGAGGATCCAGGCGGGGATGAGTTGGAGAGCGAGAGGTAGACGCCAGGAGATGGCCTTCTCGCCGAGACAGGTGTGGCCGTGTGCGGCGTTGTAGTCGAAGGTTCCGTCTGCAAGCATGCCGCCGTTGGCTACCCCTGCTGGGTTGCAGTCTGATCCTCCGACGAAGTGCATACCGTAGTCAAGCCTAAGAACGGAAACGTTGGCAATTGCTCTTGGAAAAAAAGATCTGGGGGGAAATTGTGACATCCAAAATATTAAGGGAATCATTTCCAAGTTACTCACCAGAAGGAGATGCAAGTCCCAATCGTGATAGAAAGTTGCTGAAGCGAAACCAACGACCCTCTCAACTCAGGAGGCGCAATCTCAGCCTGATAAAGCGGAATAACCATCGAAAACATCCCAATCCCAATACCACCCACCACTCGTCCCGCAAATAGCATAGCCGTATTTTGTGCCCCCGTCTGCAGTCCAGTTCCGATTGTGAAAATGATGACAGCGACCAGCATGCTGTACTTTCTCGAGATCTTGTCGGCGAGCCAGCCACAGAAGAGAGCGCCGAACCAAGCTCCAAGTTCGAGGGCTGAGACGAGCCAGCCTTGGATTGTGGAGCCGGTCAGGGAGGGGAAATGGGCTTCGAAGTTTTGCATTACGAGGATGGAGCCCATGACTCCTTGGTCGTAGCCGTACTGTACACCGAATTAGCATCATGAAAAGTCATCTCTTGGAAGGAAGTCCCGAAGCTGAGAGCTGTCCCAAAGGCCAGCACGCATAGAGAGTGTTTTGCCTCTCTCTCAAGACACCTTCCAACTCGAACTCCCATAGATAAAACGGCAAATGGGTATGGAAATAAGCCTACCATCATACATCCCAAACTCGCAAACAAACAAGTCATAAAAACATAAGGATTTTGGAGCATGCCGATGATGCCATGTTTCTTCTCCGCATTGTTGCGTCCAACCACAGACTGGCTGACTGCTGCCTCTTTGACTTTGCCGAATGCCATCTCGAACGAACTTGCTGAGCTCTCTTTCGAACGTCTCTGAATGTGGGGTAAAGATGACCCACTTTCTGTCTGACTTGCCAATTGAGCAGGCGGATGAGGAATGAAGTGACTGAGGACGAGTGTTCGAAGGAGACGGATCAACATGTACTTATACGACACTCAACCATCCCAGAAAGTCCAGGAAATCAGCCACACGACCTCCAACTGTCATTCTAACCCACAAGCTCCCCCATGGAGCGCCCATATCTCCAACAACCCGCACTCCAATACAGACGGGTGGAAAAGTGCCACAGAAGGCCCGAATGTGAGGGACCGATGAGCTGGAGGAGCCCCAACTCCAGGTGTCAACTCCAGTTCCCGTGTCTCCAGATGGGACTACGCCGAGTATCGACCGATATTTAGCATGGCAGAAGCGTTGGTAAGCATTGGATCTCCGCTGGGGTCCCACTGTGTTGTCATTTACTTTGTGGAGAAAAGATTGGGTTTGACACCTGGTTCCCATCTTGACGGGAAAAGACTTTAGCCCTATCTGATGGGTCCGCGAGAGCTTGAGTGAACGATGAATTGGAAAGTTTGTTGGTTGGTTGATTGGAAGAAAAAAAAGACAATAGTACAGAAAGCAAGCAGAATCAAGACAGGGCATCGCACTTGCAGATGGGTTACAGAACGGAACAGAGATCCCATATGCAGTGCATAATTCTAAAGACAATAAACTAGATTCATACTCGCAAATCGGTTCACGGCACCACCAAACCCTTTACTGTGCCGCATCTCCGGTCCCTCGTCCCCTCGTTCTCCTTCATCTTCCCCAAAACCTCTCTCCGCATGCCGATCCTATACCCGAAGCGCAATAGAAGGAGGGCCTCATGTCGGTCAAACACCCCAACTCCCTTCATCCTCGGTGAACTTTAGACGAGATCTGATAAGCTTCGCGAAGAAAGCTTACGCGTGCGCCCAGTAGGTTATGGGGCTGCAGGTGGAGAAAGCTTGATCTAAACTTCCAGCCCCCGCTTTCGAATGACTCGATTTATTGAGGCTACTTTTGCCTCCTGACTTGCATCTTGTATTGAAAAGAATTGATTGGCGTGGAGTGGAGGAAGGCGGGTTTAGTGCAGGTTCAAAATGGGGATTTTGGGTTCGGCCAAAACCATTGGTTCCCAACGATGCCGTGTTTCCCGAACCACGAATTTGAAGATGGGACGAGAATAATTGAGATGTGGACTGTGGGGTGTGGACGAGGCTGGGGAACAAATGACAGCTTTCTGGGAAACGTGGGAAGTGGGATAGCGAGAATGGAGTCTCCGGGCAATACTCGGTCGTAGTAGAGTTGAAATGGGTCTGGAGGAAGCGACTTTCCCAAATGGAACTCAAGGTGGATATCGGAGATAAAGACGAGTCTCCGCTCCATCAAAACAATATATTTCCATTCCAAAAGAAGGTCACTCGACCGATTCAAAATTTCACCCACAATTCACATTCTCTGCATCTTTTAAAAATTGTTGTGCCCGGTTGAAGAGGGTATATTTCCTATGTTTTAGTTACAAAAGAGCTTTCTATTCAGCCCTCGAAAAAAATCCATCGCCAATTTTTGCGCCATATGGAAGTCCGGTTGAAGTTGGATCATCCACCCATGCTGTTGAAAATCCCATTTATCGCCCCCATATAGTCAAGCGTAGCTTTTGTCTTTATGCCCATAAACGCCGATGTTGAAATCGTTGAAGTCATAAAGTCATTCGCTCCGCTGCTCCATCCCCAAACAAATGAAATAGATCACAAATTATTTCCAAGTGAAAGATTCTACTTGGAAGCATACTTTTGGCGGTAGAACTTGGCGGCGTTCACCATGTTGGTGAGAGCAGCCTTGGTCTCGGACCATTGACGGGTCTTGAGACCGCAGTCAGGGTCAATCCAGAGTTGCTCTGGCTTGAGGTAGGCCAACATCTCCTCGATTCTGTCCTTAATCTCTTGCTCGCTTGGGACACGTCGCTCCGCTGCTCCATCCCCAAACAAATGAAATAGATCACAAATTATTTCCAAGTGAAAGATTCTACTTGGAAGCATACTTTTGGCGGTAGAACTTGGCGGCGTTCACCATGTTGGTGAGAGCAGCCTTGGTCTCGGACCATTGACGGGTCTTGAGACCGCAGTCAGGGTCAATCCAGAGTTGCTCTGGCTTGAGGTAGGCCAACATCTCCTCGATTCTGTCCTTAATCTCTTGCTCGCTTGGGACACGTCCTTGCCAGCGCGGAGAGGAAGGCCTTCACGAAGAGCTGGCTCGTCGACTTGAATGACAAAGACACCTGCAGACTCAAGGTCAACAACCTCGTCACGGAGTGCAAGAGCAAGTTGCTCAGCCTGAACAGATTGATGGACATCGTCACGTGGGAAGGACCATCGGAGGCAGGTGATGGGCCCAGTCAACATGCCCTTCATTGGCTTCTTGGAGATGGAGACGGCGTACTTCGACTCCTTAACGGTCATTGGTGCAGGCCGAGAGATGTCACCGACAACGATGGGAGGTCGGACACATCGGGAACCATAAGATTGAACCCAGGCGTGGGTGGTGAAGGCATAGCCATCCAGACGCTCACCGAAGTATTGCACCATGTCATTACGCTCAGGCTCACCGTGGACGTAGACATCGAGGTCAAGCTCCTCTTGGATCTTGACAACATCTTGGATCTCCTTCTCAATGAACTTCTCGTACTCCGCGGCAGTGATCTCACCCTTGGTGAATTTGTTACGTTGGATACGGATCTCCTTGGTCTGGGGGAATGAACCGATGGTGGTGGTTGGGAAGAGAGGAAGGCCGAGAGACTTCTGTTGCTGAGCGATACGGATGGGGAACTCAGACTTTCTGTTGTACATATCGGGAGTGATCTTTGATTGGCGGTCCTTGACGGCAGGGTCGTTGGTGCGCTTGGAGCTTGCACGGGCCTGGATTGACTTGGCGTTTGCCTCCAGTTGCTCACGGACGGCAGCCGGGCCCTCAGTGACGGCCTTGGCAATCACGGCGACCTCGACAGCCTTTTCGGACGCGAAAGAGAACCAATCGGCGATCTCGGGATCGAGCTTCTTCTCGCTTGCGAGGGTGTGTGGGGTGTGGAGAAGAGAGCTGGAGGTGGCAACGATGACACGGTCCTTGCCGAGCTTCTGAACAGCGGTCTCGACAGTCTCGATGGCACGCTTGAGGTTGGTCTTCCAGATGTTACGGCCGTCGACAACACCAGCAGAGAGGACAGTCTTTGGGCCCAATGCACTGATGACAGTCTCGAGTTGCTCTGGGTTGCGGACAAGATCAACGTGGACGGCGTACACATCCTTGGGGAGAGCATCGATGTTGTGGACAATGTCACCGAAGTAGGTAGCGAAGACGATCTTGGGAATCTTGTCACCGAGAGCAGCAAGCTTCTCGTAGGTTGGCTTGAAAGCAGCCTTGGTCTTGGCTGGCAGATCGTAGACGAGAGTTGGCTCATCAATCTGGACAGTCTCAGCACCGGCAGCCTTGAGCTTGGTCAAAAGCTCCTCATAGACAGGCAGGAGCTTGTCGAGGAGATCAATTGGCACAACGGTCTGACCACGGTCGGCCTTTCCGAGGTGGAGGAAGGAGACAGGGCCAACAAGTACAGGTCGGGTGGCAATGCCAGCCTCTTTGGCCTCGAGGAACTCAAGAACAGCCTTTGGGTTGGCGTTGAGCTTGAACTCCTGGTTGTCTTGTAGGGTTGGCTTGACGTAGTGGTAGTTCGAGTCGAACCACTTCACCATCTCCAAACTGGGGACATCAACACCGTCCTTCTGGTGACCACGGCCCATAGCAAAGTATTCGTCGACGGGGTTGAGGCCGTGGGAGGTATATCTGGGAGGGGCGGCCTGTGCAGATACACGTTAGCAGATGGAAATGCTTTTAACTTGTGAAATACTTACACCGAAGTCCTGGATCTGGTGGAGAACTTGGTCGTAAAGAGCGAAGTCATTGCTGGGAATGACATCGACACCAGCTTTCTTCTGGATGTTCCAGTGCTCAAGACGCAGTCTCTTGGCTTCAGCGAGGAGATCAGCTTGGGAGAGCTTTCCACCCCAGTATGCTTCGGTGGCCTTCTTCAGGTCACGGTTGACACCCATGCGAGGGAAACCGAGAATCGATCTGTCATCGAGATATCTGTTAGCATTCTACAGCTTCGGCAGACGAACCGAATAGGTTCTACTCACGATTGAACCATAATTGCGGAGTTGTGAGGGCGAGAGAGGGGAGCGGAAAAATTATTGCTGACTCGGATCAACAATAGATTGCGTGCTTGATTCTAGGTCTTCCGATGTCGGTGACTCTAGAATGAATCCTCTACAGCAGTAAAGGATAATATAATTGTATGTAGGAAGAGATCACTTTGAAGTTATTCAAAAGTGAAATCTGGGAGGGAAGGAAGTTTGTTGAGGAAGAAGTGAGCGGTGTGAAAGGAAATTGAGAAATCTTCTCTCGTGGAGGGGTTGGTTTGCTGAGGGGCGGCGATGGCGTTCAGCTAAACTGTAGTTGGGTTAGGGTGCTATCACGTGTGCCGCCAAGATAGTTTGCTTGAAACTTGAGTCGTGTCGAAGTTTGTATCTTAGGAAGCTTGATTTATATCTTCGCAAGAACTTCACACTGCTCGATGCGGGAAAACCCAAGGTGCGATTTGTTTTATTCACTAGTGTTGTGGTTGAAGCTGCTTCTTCACTCTGCCATTCTCGATGAGGAAATTCCTCTCATTTCTGCGCGAGCGCTGCCAAGAGTTCTGCATGTCTCATCCCACGTTTTGGTCTTCGCGTGGAGTAAGGTTATGTCATTAAGAAGGATTCCTCTACTCACACTAAGGGAATGTACAAAGTGTTATCAGAATCGTCATCTTGTTGCATTTTGTCAAGTTCACAGTTCTTTGTGGCTTTTTTTTAAGATTTGGAGGAAGATTACCGAATGGCGGGGAAATCTCCACGTGCATAATACACTGGTTGTTGGAATGATCAACCTTCTCACTTGAATGCTTTCATAGGCAGATTGACGATACATCAGAGTTTCCAAGGCTAGAACAAAGCTGGACGGCCGATATTTACAATACACGGCCTCGAAGTTTCCGCCGTCTCGGAGGTTTTGCTTGTTCTCGCCTGATCCTCAACTCATAAAATTCTGGATCAAAAGCGAAGAGAATTTCACTCCAAGGCCCTCGAAAGGCCCTTTTAAGACAATCAAAGGTCACTCTATTCAAGCGAACACAATGACTTCCATCACCACCCAAATGGTCTCGGACCACTACTCCGCCATAGCCCGGGAAGACTCCTCCACCAACGCCTCACACATCCGCAAAGTCGCAGAGTCATTCGGGTACTCTGCCGAAGACCTAGCTTCCGTCCCCGAAGGAGCAAATCTTGGCGTGAGCTGCGGCAATCCTCTAGCTATCGCTGGCCTGAAAGCGGTACGCTGCAGTCTTCATAATCAATACTATCACGTGCTAACACATCATCAGGGAGAAACAGTCATCGATCTTGGTTCTGGTGCTGGCTTCGATGTCTTCCAAGCTTCGAGGAAGGTTGGACCAGATGGGCTTTCTATCGGTGTTGATATGAGTCAGGACATGCTTGATCGAGCGAAGAGGAATGCTGAGAAGGCGGCCATTACGAATGTCAAGTTTGTACTGGCACCGATTACGAAGATACCTCTTGAATCTGAAAGCGCGAATTGCATTATCAGCAATTGTGTGATCAATCTTTTGGCCCAGGAAGACAAGTTGGTGTGTTTGAAGGAGGTCTTTCGTATCCTAAGACCCGGTGGACGACTTGCTGTCAGTGATATACTGGCGAAGAAGGTCTTACCTGAAGAGCTGCAAAGAGATACGAGACTGTATGTTGGATGTATCAGTGGAGCTAGTCTCGTCAGCGAATATGAGAAATGGCTGAAGGAAGCGGGGTTTGATGGCACGTCGAAGCACAATCTTTGAGTGGGCTCAAGCTGACTATGGTTTCAGAGATCTTGATCGTGGACAAGAAATCCGATCTCAACATCTACAAAGAGAGAGGCCAAGAAGAGAGCTCGTCCTCGTGCTGTGAGACCTCGACGTCAAAGCACAAGGAGCAAGCTTCCTCCTGCTGCGCTCCTGCGACATCTTGTTGTTCGAGCACCACCGGGGCTACGAAGGCAGACGACAAGCAAGATCTTGCGAAAAGAGTTGCGAACATTGACTTCAATGAGTGGGTCAGTAAGTATATCCCATCCCCAGTCTCAGATATGCTCTCACAAAAACAGGTTCCTACAGCATCTATGCCGTCAAGCCAAGTAATTGATAGGCGCGTGGGCCTTCAAAAAGTTTAATTTCTTTCTCACGCTTAGCGTTTCCTTTCACATTTTATTTGGAAGGACTTAGCAACAAACTGCCTATAAGTACATCAAATTGGAGGACTAGCACGTGACTCACTATCATCGCAAACCAAGCACGAAAGACCCTCATTCTTCTGGACTTTTCACCTTCTGACAGCTCTCCTAACTTTCCTTTCTCCATCAACTCAATTATGTCTACCCTCAACCTCTCTTTCTCCCTCCTCAATCTCTGCTCTTTCACCGCCATTATATGAAACCACATATACATCTCCACCGGTATCCAAAAGTTGAACCACACTTTACACGTCCAGAGGTATATTCCGAAAGCGAGAATTGCATCGAGAGGGAAGGGGTGGTCGATCATGAAGACGAAGTTCATGAAAGAGATTGCCATTAGGATACTGTTGTTTGCGTATTCTCGGATTTCGTGGGCATCTACTGGTGGTGTTGGCCATGTCCGTTCGGTGGGTGGTGAGATTGTGAGGGTTGGCATGTTTGAGGTATTAGGGTGGTTTTTGGATGGGTTAGATGTTTGAGAGTACGAGGAGGGTTTGGTAATTGAATGATTCGAATTTGTGAGGAAGTGAGGGCGGGGTGGAGTCTAGACGTCATTCGGCTAGCCGAACATCTTGCTATTCACCAGCTAAGTCCTCAGCGCCCCTTTCTCTATCCTCTTATTTCTTTTGTTTCGAAGCATCATCAGCAGCCGAATCCTTCCCTTCCTCTTCAGCTAAAGTGTACCATGGGCCCCCGGCTGCGCCACGATTCCGCTCCAGCGGATCAAGCATACCTCCGCCTTCAACCCCTCATCCTTCCTCTCACCATCCTAACCAACGTTCTCATTCATAACTACCAAACTCATCACAGACGAGACGCTGAGAAGGCCGAATCGTTCTGCCGCTTTCTGGTTGAGCATGAAGTACAGAAAGGACGAATATGACATTATCCATGGGATGAAAACTAAATCCATGGTAGGTACGTCTACGAGGTGCGGATCTGGCCATGGTTTGGGGTTGGGTTGATGGTTATGACTTTTTATTATACCGAATTCTAATAGTCGTCGTTCGGCCGCCTCGGTCTCGATGGGCAACAACAACAGCAGCAGCAACAGATGAGTAGGCTGAGTATTATGAGAAGCCCGAAAAGGAAAGAGACAATGACCCCAACGATTTCGAAGGGTGTGCGATTCTCATAAACCCAATTAGCAAAGGAGTTGTCGAGCGTGAAAGTGCTGTTGGTACTCATCTGTGAGGCGGCGGCGTAATTAATGTAGGGGATTATTACAGCTGGCATTGGTCAATGAGGCAAAGGGGCGCCTTAGAAAGAAAACGTTGAGAAATTGAAGAAATATTAGAGTTTTTGCTCAAGAGTGAGTGTTGACAGCTGTCATTTCTTGTTATAACATGTTCTATGGTATCATCAATGTCAGCGTAACAAAAAAAATTCAAGTTAATTAATTAAATAATTAATTAACTTGATTAGATTAGATTATGATCATCACTTTTTGAAAAAAAATCATAACGATAATCAATAGCAAAAATTTACATACAAATAATCATGATTATAATTATATGATCATAATTATAATTGATTAAATCATGATTTCCTTGGTTAAATTAAAATATGATTATAGGTATATCGTCATAATTAGATTATGATTAGGACCCTATAATCTAATCTAATCTAATCATTTTGTATGCTGATCATTATCCCAGTTCTAGCGTACCAAACCATTACAAGAATCCACCATACAAGCTCTAATACAATCAACGCCAAGAGGTGCCTTGAGCCATCTAGTCTATCCGTCATCATTCATCCTTAACCTTTACAAGCTTAGTAACACTCGTTCCGTCACTCAAAATCTCAACCTCCTCCTCAATCCTATACTTATACCAACGCGGCAACGCCACAAACATCACATACCAATACAAGACCGCGAATAAGATACTATTTCCGTTAGCAAATCATTGACTTGGCCATGAAGTCTAGAGATCTTACATCCCGATCCCCACGATAGCATAAGTCGCGTAAAAGAATCCCACATCCTTCCCCCTCCCATCTTTCGGAGGAAAGAACGGTGCTGCAATCAACGCCACACAAAGAGCAATCCTCAGCCACACCGCCGGAATCCAAGCTTTGAAGGGTCTCTCCAAATCACTTCTCTTAGTCCTCAACCAGATCAATCCCAGAGCTGTGGCTAGTGCCAGGAATTGACCGGGGTAGCCTTCAACGTCGAGGATAAAATTGTAGACATCTCCGCGAGGAGGGATGGCAATAACTAGGAAGGAGGGTATATAGTGGACGATGAGACCCCCCATGGGCGCGCCGAATGGTTTCGAGGAGGAGAAGAAATCGGTCCAGGAGCCGAGGGGAAGGAATCCTTGGCGGGCGATCTCTTGGTTTAGGCGTGCCTGGGAAGCGTTATTTTTGGTGTCAATAGAGTTGGAGGGAAGTCTTACCAGTGTGAAAGTCACAACCATAACATTTCCGGCTGCCGAAACTGCAATCGCAAGAGGAAGAACCGTTCTTCCAAAATTCTCTCCAAACACCCGCTCAAAGAATAACGCGGCAATAAGTTCCCCGCTCTCCTTTACCTCCTCGAGTGGAACAACAACAAAATACGCAAAGTTGACAAGCAAATATAGTCCACAAGCCGTGAACAAAGCCGCAGGAGCAACCGTCTTCAACGTCTTGACCGGATCTTTGACCTCATTCAGAACATTGTTCAAGTTCTGGAGTCCAGCATAAGAGTACGACACCTTGAATATTGCCGTAGATAATGTTCCCCATCCCCAATTCGAGTCCTTCCAAAGTCCGTCCCAGGAGAGTTGCGACTTGGGGAGTTCTCCACCCCGAGGCTTGACATTGAACAGCACAACATAGACGCCGGTAAGTGCCATGAACAAGATCAGTCCCACTTTAATCCATCCCAGGAAGTTCTGTATTCTGATCCCTGTCTTGAGGAAACAGCCATGCACGAGAGTAATCGCTGTCAAGAGACCCAATGCCAAGCCCTTTTGTGAGAATTCGGTGACTTCGTATCCAAGAGCAAACAAGACGTACTCTCCAAAGATGATGCAATTACTTGCTGTAAACCCCAAAACAATAGCATGGACAGCAACCAGCGTACTGGCAAGGAATCTCGGATGCTGGTAAGTGAACTCAAGGTATACCTTATCACCTCCCGATCTTGGAAGCATGCACCCATATTCCAGTGAAATAATCATTCCACACCAGCTGATAAAAGCTCCAAAGATCCATAACAGAAGAGCGAGACCAACGCTTCCTGTTGTTTTAACGATAGAGCCTGGAGTTGCGAAAATTCCGGAGCCGATGACTCGGGAGATGACGAGGATGTAGGCGCTGGTCCAAGAAAGATTTCGTCCTAGGACGTGGGTTTCTGGGAGAACGACGTCCTCGATGTGGCGGCTTGGTTTGATGCTTTGGACTTCGATTTCGCCGTTGTAGGATGAGGACGAAGAGGAGCCGGATAGGAGTGGCTCTGTGTCTGGAGCTTTGAGTTTGGTGGGAGAGGTCATCGTGAACACCTCATGGACTTCAACGCATGTAGTTCTAATATCATACACATTAGCTGTAGTTTGGATATCAGCAAACCACCGACTGAGGTTGATGTATTGAGGCTCACGTTTCGGGTTGGCGGGAAGCCGGAACGCCACAGCTCGCCACGCTGGAGATACAGATGTTGTACAAAAACACTTGCAAGAACTAACAGAACATCAAGCAAGGCTCAAGTCAAGTCGTATGTGCAAATTTACGTCCATCTGAGAGGTATTCTCGGTGCCATTTTGTTTGCAATCAATACTGAACTCCGTAAGCTTGATAATCATGGAGGTTGGACGCCTAATCTTGATACAATGTCGTGTCTCAGAACGCTATCCAACCCTTGGTATCTCATCAATACTGACGAATCACATCTCACGCAAACATCTCGATAAGAGCAGCTGCGCAATGATGCCATTTTGGTACAAGGTTGATAATAAATAGGGGTCTCGGGATATAAAAAGGGGGCGTCGTAATTCGCGAAATATCGCGTAAACAATCTGACGAATTGCGTGCTTTCCCTCGAGCTCCCCTGCTCTCCGCACTGCCACTCAGCAACTCCAGACATAATTACCCCGCACTGATGCCACGAGCCAAATACTGAGGTGAGAATAGTGTTTCGATGCTTTGAAATCCATGATTACAATTACCATTGTCGAGATGGATTTCAGTATTCCCGTTCCCGTGGGAGAATATATGAAGCAGGGAAGAAGCCAAAGCGGAGTAAATTTGCTTTTGCAAGACAGATACAGCTATCAATATGGCCTCCGCTGCAACTCAACAAGCTTTTGTTTCCGAGCCTTTTGGAGCTCAAGGTGATCACTACAACTATCTTACTACACAACTAGGTTCAAGTTATCAAGACATTGAGATCAAACCTCGCGATATCATTACCACCTTGAACTACTTCAAGGACAATGAGGATGGCTCCCCACCTGCACCAAGCTATGTTGGAAAGATAGATACATACAACAGACCCGTTGTGCCAACAAAAACTGTAGTCCATGATATCCGTGGAACCGAGTCTCAATACACTTTGGACACCAAGGGCTTCCAAATCGTCAACCACGTCAGCATAGAGAAAGACTTTCAAGATGAGGAGCAGATCAAAAGGATCTACTACCCAGAAACAGAGGAGCTGCTGAAGAGAGCGTAAGTGAGCAATTACATCTCGAAATCATAACTAAGTATTAACAACCCCAGTACCGGGGCTTCTAAAGTCTTCATCTTCGACCACACCATCCGTCGCCAAACCATTGACTCCCGAATTCCCCCAAACGACCCCAACAAACCTATAACTCTCCGCGGCCCCGTCCAACGTGTCCACATCGACCAATCTTACGCCGCCGGCCCCAAGCGAGTAGAGCACCACCTCCCGGCAGAAGCACCCACTCTCCTCCGCGGCCGCTACCAAATCATCAATGTCTGGCGACCCATCAAAACCATCCTCAAAGATCCTCTCGGAGTTGCCGAAGCTGGGTCAGTCAACGATGGTGATTTAGTGCCTATCAAACTCATCTATCCTGATCGTGAGGGAGAGACTTATTCTGTGAGAGGAAGTCCGGAGCATAAGTGGCATTATTTGTACAAGCAGACACCCGAGGAGGTGTTACTGATTAAGTGTTTTGATTCGAAGACTGATGGGAGGGCGAGACGGGTGCCGCATACGGCATTTGTGGATGAGGGGCATGAAGATGAAGCTACGAGGGAGAGTATTGAGGTTAGAGCTTTGGTGTTTCATCCTGATGATATTGAGTGAGTGGGAAATTGAAGGTGTAGTACTGTTCGAGACTGTGAAGAATAATGCTATGTTTTGATATGGATCTAGTAGCACTTGAAGCAGTACCGGTGGTACAGTATCTTCGAATGAGCCGATGTGTCAGCCCCTCAAACATTTGTCCACCCCTCCTCAATTCTGTGTCCGCCAATGTCACCCTCTACCGACAAACTCAAGCTGTCTCTCCTTCCAGAACTCTCTCCTCTCTCCTCTTCCACATCAGCACCATTAACCACCCCATTCTTCTTCAAATCCTGCAACTCAACCCCATCTTTATCCCATCCCACCTTCTTCGTCCACCCCGCGTTCGCGCCTACAAACTGCTCATATCTCCTCGTCGCATAGTCCACTACCACACTATTCGGAACCTCAATCCTTTGGGCCGCTTCTCTAAGCGCCTGTCTTCTCCATTGTTCGCTTTGATCTTCTGCTGAAATGTTGGCAGATTCGGTGTCGGTTTTGACCTTCTCCTTCCTTGCTTTGCGACGAGTGGAAACGCAGTATGAAATGCCAATTATTATCGCAAGAAGAGTAATAATCCCGAATGTGCCTACAACCGTTCCGATTATGATTCCTAGACCAGGATCATTGTCCATTGTGCCAGTGGCATTGGAAGGTATTGGTTGGATTGCCGGCATCTTGGATTGCTCGATGTTGTGTCTGGTTGAATTTATTGTTTTCTGACGAAGAACTGTACCTTGAATTTTATTTGAATGACAAAATCTTGTAGAATGGGTGCTGCCTGTCCCTCTTTGATTTCTAGCTCGGATTCCAATGGGTGCCATGCTAAAAGGGGGAAGGTCGCTTAACAAGCGAAGGAATAGGGGCGTGGAACGGGCCGTTCATACCCTCATCACGAGGATCAAAATACATGAACCGTACTCGACCACCACCGCCCTTGGAGTGTTCTCCTTGTTTTCTTATCTTATCCCAATTGTTTAGGCTTTCCAACAATGTTGGATATCAAAAATTTCTCCTTGGCGCATTTTCAAGCGTTGTGAGGGGCTCGCTAAGCTGGGATCCACACCTTGAACCGCTGGACTGGAACGTTGAAACCAACATTTATCTGCGCCTCAAATGTGGTTGGGAAAATGGGATTAGATATGCATAAACTTTGAGACGGTCAGGTAGTTATGTAAATTGCATTGATCGTGTCGGAATGAATGAATGCAGCCAAGCTCGAGTCTTACTGGGGGAAGAAGTCATCCTCTTCTCGTGCGAAAGGCGAGATTGAATCCCCAGTACCCTGCCATATGCAGCGGAATCTCTCCAGGATCATAATGCTAGGACCATCGATGGATTTCGATGTGGCTGTGGGATGGATCATGGCTTGGACATGCAGGAATCTTTGATAGGGTGAAAGGAGAAGTCAAGGTCATAACCGCATGTCACTGTGCCTCATATGAACCGAACTGCCAGCATTCATCACCTCTAAAGTCTTCCTTTCGTTCACAATTTTATCACAATTGCTCTTTACTTGACCGCCGACCACGAGAATGTTGTGGCCCGTCCGCCAGTATATCTGGATACCCTCCACTCTCGTGGAATTGGTGACATGTGCATCCAATGCTACGAATGGTACATAATATCTGATATTTAATCCAAGGTCTGATTTGCCATCATACTTAGAGACCGATTTTAGCCTCGGCGTGTTCCCAGCCAACCGCGACCTTCGTCTCCAATCAGACGCCGACGCGCTTTCATTCTGTACCAGTGTAGCCGGCTCCGTTCTTGTATCTCCACTCGCTGCAGGAAACATCTGCATCGCCGTATTTTTCACCATTGGCGGTGATCTGATCATCGAGAATGCTTCCGAGCTCATCTCGTTTGGTTCACCAGATCTCCGTGAAATAGAAGGGCGACTGTCCGTCACCAACTGCTCCAAGCTATCACTTTTGCGGCTCACAGTTTTAAATACTGGGAGCCTGGATCTATCAGATCTACCCAGTTTGAGGACCAACAATTTTACAACGCCTCTGAATACAACATCTGTCACGATATCCAACACAGGTCTTTCTGCACTACCAGAGGTCTTCCCAAGCGTTGTGGATTATCGAATAAGCAACAACAACAAGCGGATAAACTCCGCCTCGCCATTGATTGGTATTAATGGCACCTTGGATATCGTCTACGATGGCTTCACCCAACAAGAGTTCGACTTTTCAAACCTCAATTGGGCTGGAAATATCACAATCTCAACTTGTACCAGGGCAGACCTTTCTTTTTAGCCACAATTATCGACTCGTTTGCCATGTCTAATAGTTCCTCGTTACCTGTTCTCTCCCTCCTAAACTCTGTTCTGTCGGCACTCTTGCTACTGGCGTTGGCGATCTAACACTGTCTGATAATCTCATCTTGACTGGTATCTATGCTCCTCTTCTCCAAAGCATAGGAGGAACCTTACGATTGATTGGAAGCGATCACTTTCAAACTTTGAGTCTCCCTTTACTCTCAGCAGTTGGTGGATCGATCATCTTGAATGGAAGCATTTCAACGTAAGTCCTGTCCAGAATCATGTATGGTGACATAGCTAATCCATGATAACGCAGACTAGACGTTCCTGTTCTCAGCATCGTCCACGGCAACGTAAGCATCACGACGGACAACTCTGCCTTCAAATGTCTCTCAGCAGAAATGGACAAGTTGTTTCAAGTGGTAAAAGGTCAAGTTAGCTGTCAAGGCAATATCATTAATCAGGTCGGCTCCCCGAACCCGAGTGATCCACTTCGAAGGTCCACAAAATCAGGAGTTCCAAAGAATGCCAAGATAGGACTTGTAGTTGGGGTTGCGCTCGTTGTTATATGCATTGGAGCCGCAGTCGTGTTTGCTTGGAAGAAGGTATTAAACTTTGGTTGCAGCTTCCTATCTCAGAAGCCAGAGATACCCCACCCAAAGATACCGGAACTTCCACGCGGGAATCATCACGAGAAGACAGAGTTATGTGCTGTGACGAAGCCGAATGAACTTGCCACAAGCCTTTGGGGCCCGGTTCTAGAGTCATATGAACTTCATGGGGGGCAGAGACAGAATGTAAACGATACTTTTGAGGCGCAAAAACCGCAGGGTGTTGCGGAGCTTGAGGAGAACAAGGATGAAACTGTACACGTGAAGATCGTGGACAGTCCCGAACGGCATGTTGTTCTTTTAAGGGGAAATATTGTCGATGTCTGACCATAGCTTAGGAATGTTTAAGGATCTCAGGCAAGGAAGCTAATAGCAAGGCGGAGGGCTGACTACGGGCATTTACCTAGCCCACAGGATTCTAGCATACATCGGGAAGTAGCGCCATATTAGTCGACCGCAAAAGAAGAAGAAAAGTGACAGCTGGTGCTCACTCGGTCCACAAGCCTTTAGGTTTATTGTCATGATTCATCCGTTTTCTGTATATCCACTTTGTCGAGTCGTCAAGCTTCAGTGTTAGTCCCCATGATTGATTCTGTACACCACCAATCCCGATTTGAAGGAATATCCTGAACCTACTACATCATGCCGAAGCAAAAATATTTTAATGCTGTTTTCTCCCATATGAGCATCTTGTTTCGCAGTGATTGGCTTCTCCGCTTCCAATTCCGGAGAGACATTGACCTCCGACGTCCAACCCAGCATCAAGACTTATTCCATCTTTACATACAGTGAACCAATTGTCGCCATCACGATGAACATGGCGTGTGATCTGCTGCGCCCATTTATGGGTACACTTTGCAAAGATTTCCCTGAGAAAAGATGTAAGATATTACCTTTCCGTTTTCCGGTCATGCTTTCACTTTATTATCTTTCCTGTTAAGATTCATATACTAAATAATGAAAAGCTCTTACTACAACCGAACAAGCTACATCCACGGGCATGCATCTCCCAGAGCAGGTCCTGTGTGGTATTATGACCATGTTTTTCCTTAGTTTCATATCCTGCGCTTTCGTCCTCATGGCGCGAGCGAAGAGAACTCAAAAAGGAAGAGAAGATTATCAACCTTTGATCGATGACAAAGATACAAATCCGGATAACGAGCTACGGGAATGTGATTGCGCACTCGGACGGAGGTTGAGAAGGGGACCCAATCAGCAGTGGCAGAATCTTGTGATTGAAGATGGTCAAATGGATTTTGAGAGACTGGGTGGGAGGGCATTCAAGTTGTGGAAGGATACGTATTACCTCGGTTACTGGTTCAGTCCGAATGAAAATACAGGACCTTGCAGGTCATCGGTTCACAGGGGTCTGTATCGGGCTCTTGCGCGCGACTTAGGCACATATGAAATGAAGATCTTCAAGTCCATAATCGAATCCCCTTCAAGAATTTATCTGCGCACAGTTCAGCCTTTACCTATTACTCGCTCACAATATACCACTAAAGTCCTGATCCAGTTCCAAAGAACAACTTTTACCCACATAGGCATACTCTTCGTAAGTAACGTCACCCATCACTCTCAGGCCACCTTAAACAAGACTACTGAACTCAGAAAAGCCACAGATATGCAACCATGGCTCTCGAACTCTTAGTTACTCCTTGTTGTTGGCCTTGGTGTCTGACTCTGTTTTCTTCGCTCTCGAAAATGCAAAAATCCAGAATGCAGGAAGTATCGGGAAGAAACAAACTCTCGAAATTCTATCAACCACCTGGCGTATGGTAACGGGCAGACAATGATTTACGGGGACAATCATAGGAGTCCAATCAGCATCTACCACGGTAATCACAACGAAAATCATCATAATAACAATCACAACAATTATCAAAGCGATCATCACAGTAGTCATCATAGCAGCCGTCATGATAGCGGCCATCATAGCAGTTTTGACTCTGGTAGCCATCACGGTCACTGACATTGACACGATGCGGTATCCTAGGATTGCTCAGAAATCTGGCTTTACACTTCTAGAAGCAGCTTGCAATAGTTCAGGGGATACAATGTATATATAGAGAATCAAGGAAGAGCTGTAACTGTCCTCCGCCTTGCGAAGGGTGTCTATTTTTCAGTAATACAGGGTAAAAGCAGGATAGCATTTCAGAGCATCATGAACTTACTCAGCGTCCACACTAGTGAACACGATGATGTCTGACGCTGCTCTCAAAAATCGCAATATCCTTGAATTGATTCATGTATCTAAAGTCTCAAACAAAGAGATGACGCTGACTCGAGCCAAAACTGACCCCCGGACGAGAATACAACAATTCTTAACACGAAGTACAGCACCAGGAAAGAAAAAGCCAGAAGCTGGTCCACGCCCCATTATACTGCACACCAAGGAACTGAAAACAAGCAAAGCATCCGACGCCACTATAATAATGAAATCGTTCCTTTTGTTGAAGACTGGTACTCCCAAAGATCCAAGTCCATGATCTTCCACTAGAAGAAATGCACCAATTCCTATATTGGTAAAGCAAGATGCTGTGTGCATTTCGTAAGACGCTTCACTGATGATGTAGGTTCTTGAACGCCATCATGGGAAGCGCGTGTAGGCGGCAAACTGGTCAGCCATACTGGCAACCCCTCCTCGTCTTCTCGACCAACCAGCGAAACAACATGCAAGCGAACGGCGGGTTTTATTTCGGCAAGGTTCGTTCTGGCAAAGCGCTGGTACTTGGTCTGCGGCTGGGGGAGGCGAAAAACGTTCGACGGACTTGATATCAGAGAATATCGCCCTGCGCGGCTTTTAAGGTTCCTCCCCGAAAGGCACCATCTCAACTCGCCCTCATGTACCTAGTGTCCGAGAGAATCTTCGATACGCATTCCAGAGTAACGACTTTATATGTATGTTCAGTTAGTGTACGCGTCGAGACGCGCTCAGTGCACGAGCAGATTTATCGAGGCAAGCCTTCTTCCTTCGCCATCTTGGGCTTCGACTATACGTGTCGTAGTTAGAGTGATCAAACCGGGACCATGCAGATTCTATAATAACATACGGGCTCGAATTAGGAAAGAGGGTTGTGGGCCGTCGTTGTCTTCCCTAATCGCAGCCAGTGAGGCGTCTGCAAGATGAGTAGGGAGTGATGCAGCTTGGAAGTGCTTGCAGAGGGGTATTCGAGGCAAGATGCATACCGACATGACTTGCCTGGATATCAATGGCAGCGGACAGTCACTACCTCAGTTGTGATGTTGGCATTGATCGTGAGGATGGATGTGTGTTGTCTGCCGGCGCACGAAGCCTGGGCTGCTTGGCGCTGGCGAACAAACATCTGCGACGTCGCTCCTACGCAATATCTATCAAGACCGCACAAGTGTGCCAACAACGCCTTTCTTCTATGAACAGAAGAAGAAATTGATGGGGAAAATATGAAGTGAATCGAGTGATCAGATACAATGCGGAGTCAGGCGATAGCTAAGGTTATGCTGCGGTGTGGAAGGTCGCGTCGCTGCAGACAGCGGAATCGCACGATACGGCAAACCGTTCTACACGTATTCTACGCTTAATGGTATTTTAGCTTGAATTTACTTGCTGCTATGGAAAGGTTGAGCTTCCACCAAGCTCTCTGTATACGTTTACGTCTGCCAGCTCACTGTTTTACGCATTCCAATTCATTCAAAATACAACCTCAGCCTCCACCATCAAACTCGCAAACCCTCCCTCTCAATAAGTCTCTCTTACTCTGACGATATTCTCATAAGGATCTCTCATCTCCCACTCCCCATGTCCCTGCGTCCGCAATTTCTCTTCGATGTCCCACCGGCGTTCAGCATTCGAATTGTTTTCGTCGTCCATGATATGTTCAACAATATGTCGACTATCTATCTCGTGGTATTCGACCGCCTCAATTCGAACAGTTGAGGCAGCGGTACCGGAGGCAATGGTATGAGTCGAGTGACGGGTGGAGATTGTCACCCTTTGAGATAATGAAGGTAAAGACGCAGTTGCAATGGTGGCCGGGATTAGTCTAATCTCGACTTCTTCCTCTCGCACCTCAGGACTCTGGGACGGAAAAGATGTGGATTGAGCAGAAGTGAAGGAAGGTCGCTTAGCATACTCAACCACAGGTTTACCCTTTGTAACGCGGACGAGCTTTCCCAGCGAGCGGATGAAGCGCTGGCCCTTGGCTTTGACCTTGGCACTCCTGCCTACTCGAAGGTCAGTACCAACGCCCAATCCTGGATAGAAATGAGGCAACATACCTTTTCCTTGAGTGTCTTTCTTTGAGGCTGTGTCCGCCATGTTCAATTTGTGTTCTCCTCTATGGTCTTCGAAAGTGTGTTGTCGAATTCTTACGAGTCTCGAGTTGAGCTTTCTTGAAATTCTTTGTGCTTTTTGTGGAAGGTTTCTTGAATCGAACAGAATAGAATCACTGCTACAAAGCTTTCAATTTCCATTTGACTGTCCCTTCACGCCTTGCTGAACTTGTTTAGTTCCATCACAATTTGAACTGCAACCCAGTGATTTTGATCTCCCAGCCCTGCCTAGGCTTCCCAAGCTGGGCAGGATATCCCTACCAATGAAAAAGATGATTCTAGAAAGTCCAGGTAGGGCTGGGAGATTGAAAGCGCCGACTGCATCTGTGCAGTCTGTCACGTGATCAACAACGAGTACGACTGATTCTAGACGCTGTAGACACACAGGACAAGTCAATGCTAGATTGCTTGTAATGGTCTGTTTTCGTGATTGAGATGGGGGGGGGGGGGCGAGAGGGTATCATATTTCTAAACTCATGTTGTTTACTTCCCCGAGCGCATTTGAGCAGGCACGACGGTACTTACGATTCACTCCTCACACTATATCAAAGGAGCTAAGAATATGGACTGAATTTGGACTTTCAGTGATCTCTAAGATCGACTTCACTGTGAACAAGAGAGCCACGCACAACCACAATCAATCCACCAACGTCTTTCAGGAGCCCTTCACTGCCTCAGAGGGGTGTGCTGCTTTAGTTGCGCCATTGCATTATCAAGAACATCAACCATGTAGTCCAAAGCTTCCATGAGGTCATGAGTCCCACGATCGCGCCGAATTGCCCACAACTCTTTTTTCACCCTATCTATGTGCGAATATGATGTAAAAGATGCTCATGGTAGTGTTTTGGTCAGAAGCATGCGAGGTATTTGTGTTTGTTGTCTTGTTAAGTTGGCTAGAGGAGAGAGTTGAATTATGTACCATGGCTTGCTTTTTATAGGTGGGTGTTGTCTGCCATGGTAGATCTGTGAATCATTGAGGATGGCGACTGAGATGCCGTTGTTGGAGAGACGGATGACAAACTTTTCGAATACTTCGATGTCTAGGGCGCTTGAGAGCGGTTGATTCGGAGACGTGAAGCTGTGGTGATTCGTGACCACCAGTCAGGACTTAAGTTTTGTTCTATCTAGGTGTATAGCCTGGAAGATTATACTCTAACATATTCAATCTTCTACTAGTCTTGGGGACGGAGCAGGCTAGGCTGAGCAGAACTATTCTCTTCGTTTGGGTTTGTTGTTAAAGCCAACGTGCTTCCTTCACTAGGAGAAAAAGGCCATGAATGTACTGAGCGATGGGGCGAGATTGTGAATGCTGAGACCTACCATGCAACAAGCCTCATCATCAGATAGTTCTCAGACGTTGTAAATATATTAGGGGTACCTCAAGAAAAAGCCCAAACTCAATGATGGAAAAATCCAAGCTGTGGTATCACAGGGTACATTACACTCGTCTATTATACACATCGACTTCCTCTCTGAGAAAATGTGCGCAATTAACAACAAGGTCCCCAAACATTAACGCCGATCTCAAATCGGAAGAACTGTAGAGCTCGCTCTAGTTCCTGCATTTCGCCCAATATTCCTGTTATTTTCGGAAACTCCAGTCAAGAAACCGACATCTGTCCACACTCCACTTGAGCCCCAGCCCGAGTTCAAGCTCGGTGCCTCCAACCTCGAGTCGGGATTGTGTGTATCTAGCTGTTGCCGGTATTGAGGACCTCCACCGTAGAAGGCCTGCGAGTAGTGGCTCGGGGTATATGGCGGGGTTTCTGGATTGTAAAGGGCGGCAGGATTCAATTTCGGATTGGCATCCAGTGGTTTGGGAACAGTGGCCCATTGTGTTGGTATTTGTTGGGGCGGGGACTTTGGGAATACGCGGGGAACAGGTGGTGGTGGTCTGTGATATGGATGTGGAGGATTGGCTGTAGTGACTGTGGCCGGTGGCACCGAAGGGCGTCGAGTGAAAGACCGCGACCTGGCTGGGACTTTCGGTGGCGGCGGCAGTGGGGCTGACGGTTGAGTAGTTGTTACAGGGGGGGCTGGTGGCGGGCCTGGCACTACCAGGTTGCTCGCATCCATTGGAAGTAGAGGTCCCGATATTGACAGTTGCGGAGGCGACCTTGGTGGTTCGCCGTCGCTCTCATGTGTGTCCCGCTCTTTCCATCGTCGGCCCCAAAACAAGCACCACACCAAGACTCCGATAGAAACCAGGAAGGCTACACCTCCTGTTATGCAGGCAACCCATAGTAATATTCGGCCAGTGTCGACGCCTGTTGGTGGAGGGAGGGATTCACCCAGAGGGGGTTTGGGGGAATTTGACGTCGAGTTTGGTGGCCTCGATGCGTAAATGGTTGTAGTTGCAGTGGTCATTGATGGTGTTGCGGCAGTGATTATAACAGCTTGCGAGATCGTGACAAAGGTGGTGGACATTGAAATTGACGTTAGTTGAGAGAGGTCGCTCGTTGAGGCGATAGTTATGGATGATGTCGTGAATGATGGGCTCTCACTCGATAATATCGAATTTGACAGGCTGGTTTCCGTCGAAGAATCCGTGGAAGATGTACTTGACGGGAACGATGAGGACGGTAAAGGTGTCTCGGGGGTTGAAGTTGGTGCTCCGTTTTCTTGTCTCTTGGGGTTGGCCATTCTCAGCCCTCTTTCGAAGGGAAGCTCAGCTGTCGATGGTCAACTTCGGGGTTTGCTTCGACTCAGACTTGACGCAAGTGCAACCGATGCAGTCCAGCTCATTCGATGTATAGCCCATGAGTGCAAGCCGTTGTAGGTGGACCTGCTATAACGAGTGGTAGAGCTCGTGAGGAGTCAAAAGACATTTGTAAAGACCGTGAGAGAATCAACAGATTGTTGAGATTCAGAAATTAACTGATGGGACCGAGGACTAAAAGCAGATATGGCAGAAGCGGCAGACAGAAGAAGTGTTCTTGTGAGAGGGTGGACCCTGACATAAAAAAAGTATCCTTGAGGAACTCAAGAATCTAATTCAGAGAGCGAACTCTTCTGAGACATGATAATTCCTCAGCAAACCAGATTGGGACACAGAATGATTGACACAAGGAATTGCATGATCAGATTCTTCCCTAGATTTACAATTGGATCCTCGAGGCCAAACTGTTCTGGAATCTGCAATCTATCTGATCCAAACTTTGCGGGGTCCGGGAGCCCGTGCTTATCAAACTAAAGCAGAAAGATTAGACGATACAAGAGCTGATTAAGTTCTCGCAACATCTAGTGCATTGAGAGAACATCGAGCTTGGCGGGACAAATCGACAGACTTTCCGTCTATCTCGAGCAACACATGTCGGACGACCTACAAAGAGAAAGGGCATTGCTAAAACGAGAACCTTGACGAAGACTACGCACACTTGTGATTCAGTGGGTCAAATGAAGGGGCAAGACGAAAGAAGAAAGTTTTGACTAGCGTGGCATTGCCCTAGAAGGCGATGAGGCTGACCACCAACAACAACGCATACACCAAAGCAGCTAGCATGCAATGAACATCAAACATCCACGTAGTGGGAGAATACGATGACCGGAAAGCATGGACCCGATCGAATCAGTGATGGACTTGTATTCGGCAGATCCATGTCGTCATGCAGAATTGAGTGTCGAATTACATCTGTAACAGAACTAATCCCATTTCTAAACAAACGTGAGCGTTCGAACGATGGACGAAAGAACACAACGGCAATAAAAGAGGAAAACGGCACGAAGGCGAACAAAAATCGCGAATAAATAAGCTTCAATGCAAAGAGGCTCGGCCAGATACAATCTCAGTGCTCTGGGGGGGAAATCGAGTTAATCGTTCCATCCGCGTCTGTCCTTCCGCCCGCTCCCGGGTATAGGGTAGTCCAAACAAATGGTGAAGCACGGAATAAAACAAAAAAAAAAACATCGGATCGTCAACCAGGCGAATATAGGGCACTAGAACACGACCGAGAACCATTAAGCATTCCAGGTACAGCGAACATCGGATGGAACAATAGTTGGGACGCTAGGCAACCCTAAACTTGGGAGTACACGACGTCTTTCGGGGATCACACATACCTGGACAATATCTAGACATCTTATCTAATGGCTTCGCTCTTGACATAGCTAGTGTTGTAGCGGCGTGCTGGATACTACAGGTTAAATTGCTGTTTCATGAATCCTCCGAATCGTTTCGTGCTGGTTGGAGTTTGCGATGAAGTTGGGAGATGCCAAACGCTCAAGTGCTGGCCTAGTACGGTAATGTTAGCCTCAGGCAGCAAGGTTCTCAGCATTACCTCGAAAGCTGTGTTTGGTACATCTTGACAACCTGCACAGCATTCAAAGCTTGTCATCCATGCCGCCTCGGAATACTATCTTTCTGCGAATATTGGAATGCGGTAACTAGCATCTCCTATGCTTCCCGCGCGACTTCCAAACCCCCGACTGAATTCCAAAGCCTAGCTTCCGACCAAGCTCCTCAAGCAAACGCACCAAGGTCAAGAGGTGTCTCCGGGCGGAACACACCCAGCGTACATTTAGCAGGAGGCTTTAGACGCAGCGAGTATCATGATGGGGATGAAAGGCTGCAAACCTTTGCGGAGACTTCACCGTAATTGAAGACGAAAACGCAAAACTGGTCCACGAAGAAATACACCTACATACTAGCGTCTTCATGGACCTTCTTTACACGAGACGAATGCTGGCGATCACAAAGCCATGCCAGGAGTCAGCTAGTTAGGGAAGATTGCACCATTATCTCTTGGGGCAGAACTTGCATGGCACATTTGAGTGGGTTGGAATTTGGGATTTGGAGTCTTCTGTGCTGCTCAAGGACGCAGCGTATAGCACCTCCTTTTATCCAAATCCTGTTTTCCTCGACGCTGTCTACATTGGAATCTCCCTAGAATACTCTTTGTTCATTTCGTCCCTTGATATTGTCCGTCTGAATTCTTCTTGCTTTCTTTCTCCCCTTGTCTTTCCATTATCGACAAATGCCAGAGAACCCCTGGCCTGGGTAGTCCTGGCTGAAAATAGGAGTCAATCAAGGCAAGTTCGTCCCCCTCGAAAAGGCACATAACCGTGAAAGTGTCACCTAAGTATGCAGGTCACCGTCGATGTTGACAATCTATACGAGAGTTACCCCGCAGTCAAACAAACAAATTCCACTCGCAGTCGTACGGATTCGATCAGATGGTTGTGGATTCCGCTTCGAGTGAGGTTTTGGGTTGCCTCTCAGTGCTACCTCGTGAATTCAAATTTTTCCGTCCCTGATATATACGATCTGCGCTTGCTTTGCTACAGTTACCAGCGACTAGAGACACTTCTGCACACGTACGAAGACGGAGAATGTCACGTAGGTAATTCCATTTCCCCTCCTCCAAAAGTCTACACCATTCACTCACGTCTGACCCAGAGACATCATCATGCGCATATCAATCATTACCAGTATTCTGGCCTCCGCAGTCTCCCAAGTCATGGCCCAAGATTGTTTCTACTGCAATCAATCCGCACCCTTCAAGCTCGTCATCCGCTAGTCACCCGGCGAAGACAGCGGCTCCGCTTTGTTCTCGTGCCACGCTGGCGCCGGTATCGATGGTATCTGCGTCACCACCACCTTCGAACCGCCGATTGACGCCTCAACATACTATTAAACTACTCCTCCAACGAGACTCCCGACCCCAAACTTGGCTATGCCGGTCTCCTGACATGAAACATGGAGGTCGACTTGGATAACAGACTACTCAACATCAGTGTTCCCATGGCCCTCACATACGATGCTATCAACAATGTCGGCCTTCCGATGCTCCTTGGAAAGGAGTTTGACTAGGGAATCGGCTTCGATCAGCATAACCTCATGTATCGGCTTGGATACACGGATGATACGGTCTCACCTCCGAAGGACAAGACGAAGCCGTTTTCCAGGTGGTATGTTTGTACGACGACTTGGGAGCTGTATGTCTACCAAACTTTGCCTTGGGTGATTGGCAAGGGAACCCCGGAGAACCCAAGCTGTGTCAAGGTTGATGTTGAGAGGGTCTTCCTCTAAAGACCTGACACCGGATGGGTGGGATTGAGAGGAATGACGTGGACCTGTGGTTATTCGTGGTGTAGAAGGATATCGAGACAGTTAGAATGAAGTGGCCGGAAGGGCACAGTGGCGATATAAGGAGATTGCAATAATGTTAATGAGTAGATGCAGATAATACCTCGTCCAGCATTGAGAGATGTTGAGGGGGAAGTCAAAACGCCAAAACATCATTTCTTCGGCGCGAGCTTGAGAGCTGCTCAAGTGAGCATCACTTTTCTGCTTGAACGAAACAAACTTTGGCAAATTAAATCTCCTTGGAGTGAGGAGACATTCTCAATATTTTGTTCTTCATATTTTCAGAGAGTAATGTCCTTGTGCTTGACAGTCTCTTTTTCAACAATTTTGGGTAAATTTAGCCTGAAGCTTCGGCGAGAAATACCCTGAAACTATCGATGCCTGAAATTTATCACGTTTAGCGTGCACGTCTTTCTGAACCCTCGTCATATCATGGAAGAGATGTCTTTGCACATCGAATCCGTCGTTCATTGCTGAAAGTCTCCAAGAAGACGAGACTAGACGCTGCCTGACCTCTTGATCTTCTTTCCTTTCCACAGTAAAGCTTGGACATTATTAGGGTGGAGGACAAGTTGTCATATTCGGGAAGGAGCGATACTAGCACCTTAATCAAACACACCGAAGTGTCCTAGTCTCAAATATATGATCACTCTCATCTCCCGTGATGCGCTCTAATACAAATTTTGTCGAAGTATTTTCTTCTATGTTCAGCTGTTCACGTTTCTGTAAGCTTTTCCCTCATCCAACATCGCAATCCCACAAAGCCCGACCCCCAAGATGGCATCCAAGATAGTCGTCACACTCTTTATTATCTTCGCAATCATAAATATCATAAGGATCACAAAACTTATTTTCCAGATACTGGCATCTTTGCTCATCGTCTATCTC
This sequence comes from Phialocephala subalpina, assembly GCA_900073065.1. Lineage (NCBI taxonomy): Eukaryota > Fungi > Ascomycota > Leotiomycetes > Helotiales > Mollisiaceae > Phialocephala > Phialocephala subalpina. The sequence continues at coordinate 582,047 of FJOG01000014.1, forward strand.
GTCGACAAGCTCATGGCACATTATTACAAAGCCGAGGATGCCTCATTAGAACAGATCAGCGAATACTTGAAGACAGCCAGCGGGATGGAACCCAAAAGAGAGGGGAGACAATATGGGACGTCATCATAGAGTATGATGCTTCAAACTCCTAAGCCCTTTAAACTCGGGAAGTGGTTTTACTTTTGAAGACTAGGGACGGGCCGCGAGCATGGCATCAGTTTTAGCACTAAGTGTGGATGCCAGTCCTCGAACGAAGGCACAATAGCTTGAACATCAATCGGCCCAAATCCCAGACGATCCTGTTTAATCCTAAGATTACATCTGGCTTTCATCGTCAAAACATCTCGGATTCGCCGTCGCATCTGAACGAGAAGGAGCCACCGAGGCCGCCTAGACTACACGATCACCTCGGACACGAGACAGTCATCCACGGAGCAAAAAGAGAACAACAATGACCCGATATGATAGGATCATCGATGCTCGAATCGTGGATATAGAGGCTCAGACAACCCAAAACCGCGACGAACCAAGAGGAAAAGGGAGCCCTCTTGCCGTTCTCTTCGTCCTCGTCATCAGTCCTGCCATCTTCTTCGTTCTGAAAAAAAAAAAATAGACCATATCAAATCCTGAGCCAGTTTCAGTCATCCTGACTGGCAAGGAGCGTACTCTAGGCAAGAAGAGATACAAGGTCTTGGTCCGGCATGTCTGCAAGCAAAGGGGAGAAGACGAAGGATGTCAAAAGGGGACTTGCGAAAAAGCCAGGAGGCGAGATCACGATGAGGGAGAAAGTCAGACGTAGAAAGTGAAGAGAGGCGGTGTTTATTACTTATTTCGCTTAAAGGATATTCTATAATCTAACAAAATGAGAAGCACTCTCAGCCAACTTACTCACACACCTCCACATTAACACTACCCTCCCACGATTACCCCACCTTGTTTAATGCACAGCGAACTTCGATCTCTTCCTCAAGTTCTCGCCGAAGAAAAACAGGAGCCAAATGCCAATCTAACACACAAGTCAGCACCATTTCGCAGGTTCCAATTGGAGCGAAGAGGACTTACGACACCCAAGAAACTCAACCCAGCCAAAAGACTACTTGCAGGTCCGATCCCCAGATTCATGTATAGCGGTCTACCGTACAAGACGGCACCGAATGCCATGAGAGAACGACAGATGTCGTTACCTGCGAAAAGCGAAGCTGCGTATGGTGGGTAGGACATAGGAATATAAGTGAAGATTCCGAGAGTAACGATGAATACCTGCAATTGGCGTTAGCAATGAATACGGGGTACCGTATAACCAGGAGTAAAAGGAACATACTGATCCAGAGTATATTGCAATTCCCACAAGACTCGCTATCCAGTGCACGCTCGATCTCGCTGTCCATCCTGTTCACTGGTCAGTCTCGATATATCCGCGTGACAAAGTACGGCCAACTCACCAAAAAGAAACAACCCAATCGGGGGTCCTATAACCATGATTAAGGACGGCATCAACACATCTTCCTGCTTTCCGGGTCCTTTCACTTTCATCTGCGGGATAACGACGAAGTGAAGCAGACAGACGAAACAAGTACCTGTAATCAGCGCCCCGATAATCACAGTCAAAAACGCAACACCCGTCAATCCCAAATTAAACCCATAAATTGGTCCATACACAAGCGCGAACGCTTCGAAGAAACTATAATAGATACCATATATTAACGCAGTGTACACATTCGTGAAAAGCACAGCCGGATCTTTGAACATGATCTCGAACGGCTTGATGATGGCATCTGCGGCTATTTGCCGAAAGGTGAGATGGCGGCGCTTGATCTCGGAATTGGATTGAAGGTTGGAGTTATTTGTCATTTTTCGGAGCCGGCGGGCGCGGTAGAGGAGGATCGTATCAGCGGAGGTTTCGGGGAGGAAGAAGAACCAGAAGATGAAGACTGGGCCCGAGAGCCAGAGGATCTCCCAAAGAGACCATCGCCATCTGTGAGTGTTGGTCAGTCTACATTTGACGCGTGAATATCAGTAAGAGAAACAAACCCTTTTGCTGTGACAGAGAATCCAGAGATCATAGGACCAAGTGCAGGTCCGCAGAAGGCGGCTAGGAGAAGTCAGTCATGCAGCTCATACATAAGATGAGGATGACAAACCTGCAGCCCAGATCGTGATGGCATACGGGATGTACATAGGACTGAACAAATCCTGCATACTCGCACCACCATTGGCAAGGCATGGACTACCAAAGAAACCAGTCAAGAATCTGAGGAACAAGAGACCTCCGACATTGTCGACCAAAGCCGTTGGAACGCAGAGGATGACGTAGATGATGAAGGTACCAACATATGGCACATTGCGTCCGAATATCGGGATCTCGGACATTGGAGACCAGAGAAGAGGTCCCAGCCCATCTAGGACAATCAGTTGCTACCAGAAATGAATAAGGAAGAGGAGGCTTACATCCAAGAACATACATGGCCAAACCCAGAGCAGCCTTTGTACTTCCAACGCCGAAGTGCGCCATCACTCCACTTTGAGATCGTCAGTCTCCTCGCTCGTGCTTATCGGGGGGAGAGAAGACTTACGGCTCGCTGCTAGTATAGATGGAGGAGGCCATGTACACAGCGAATGTGTAAAAATCGATCTGAAAAGCAACAAATGCCTTCTTCTTTGCCGACCAGTTCATCGGATTTGCTTGGTCATTAGTTTCGTACCAATCCACTAATATCGTGCCAGTTGTTGTTCGAACAGGTACAATTGGTTGTGATCGAGCTCGTCCAAGGCTGTTAGTCTCATTTCCTTGAGCATTGGCAGCAGAGGCCCGAGTGCTTGCGTTGTAGAGGTCGGTGGGGCCACCAATTCTTTCCATCTTCTCTGCATCTAGTACATTGCTAACTCCTGAATTCGTTCCAGTCAATAACGTGAAGAATTGCTGCCATGGGTGTACTCACGCTCACTATTTGGGGGTGGAGTCCAAGGGCTCGAAACCGGATCGAAAGTTGTTGAAGAAGCATCATCGTCCTCGATTTTCTTTTCGTTATTCGCCTTTTCTTCGTCTCCTACTCAAGCAAATGTCAATAGTTGGCCAAACCAAGCGTCAGTGATGCTTCACGTACCATCAGAGACTGGTGTCCCTCTCGCATCATGGCCGTCTATTGCCTCGCCTGGCCCCGGTTCCGGAACATCAATCTGGGATTCATCTCGAGGATGAGGTGGATGTGTAGCATCGCCATAGTATCTGACGAACTCAAAATCCGCTTTTTCTTCTGGATAAGAGAAGTATTTGTTGCCCGTAGCTAAACGAACAAGCACACCAAAGGTCGAGTCTCGAACAATATCCCAAACCATCGTATCAAATTCAGAGAAAGCAGGCGTCTAGAAAATCTCTACGAATGCGAACCACTCAAACATGTCGTGATAGGAGAGGGGGGTATAAGATACCATTTGAACTTTATTCTCCGCAACAAAAACAAACAAAGCTAATTATTAATTCCGGATATCCTATATCCTAACTACAGGCTATGGACAGATTCGGCCCTCGTAGAAGGCCGTAGACCGAGCTAGAGCTCAAGTTCAAGACTCAAGGGCCTCGCGCGAGGCGTGAATGCCAAGTTAAGACGGGACATTGACGATCTTGCTGACTTCGTGGCTGACATCGCGTCACTGACACAACATAACGTAGGACGTTCCGCCGAAAGACGGGGAAAAGAAACCTCACCTCACTTCCTTATCACGATGAGATACCACTCGATTATCTCAAATCGTGGTGGTGGCTTTTAGGTTCAAAGAGCCCCAGTTTGATGACGAAGGGGGTGCTCGGTAAGACATGTGATTAGTGTACTAGTCCGTCTTAAGGCTGACTCAGGGTGAGAAAGTAGTCTAGGCCACTGGAGTTGGCGGTGATAAGGAGGCTCCCACCTCGCGAAATTCCAAATGCTGTTTCTAATAAGCAATGTGTTGTCCGTTAGGCTTTTGCTTTTGATTCGTTGTAGTGCGACGAGTCTTAAGTCCGATCGGGCTGATTACCAGTAACTCGGTATTGTTGTGGGAGCGAGTGCCGGATGATGTTAGATTCATTGGTAACAAGGTCTATTGGGACGTCAGAGCCTTGGAAGCATACGCACCTTTTGCCGGAAGAGGTGAGATCCACTGAAAAACGAAAGGGGCGGCTGAAAAGTGGATCACGTGCGGAAGTCAACATGCAGCTGACACTGCATTTGTCAAGGCTGACAGCCTCAAGCAGCATCTCAATAGACGAGATCTGGACTCTTATTCTGCTCCCATGAGGCTGGGTGTGACGTTCAGGTTTTGAGTAAGCTCGAGCCTGAGCATGAAGTCCTGCCACGGAGCTTTGGCGGAGTTGCTGCGGAACTCTGCGTTTCATTGATTCGATAGCCTATGATGTTCCTAAACTTAACCTGGACATTTGCCAAGGCTCGGAGTTTGAATGCGGGGAATTGGAGCGTTAAAGGTGTTACAGGCGGAGTTATGCACAAGGTCGAGTGGACTACTTCCAAAGCAGTGGTGCTGGTTAGTGGCTGTTATGTAATACCAGAAGTTTGGTAGACTTACCAAAGCCTCTTGGGACCTTTACTCATCAGATTCGGATATACGCTTCTCGCGCCGAGCCGTGTTCGGCAAATGCTCAATGTTCAGATTCTGACGTTCAGAAATTCACAAAAATTCCGAGTCTGACCTCCTGTGAGAATCTGACCTTCGGCCCAAGGCTGACCACTTCGAAAGGAATCGTTTGTCATGAGTTGGTCATACTTTCTCGGTCGATTAACGAAGAGTTTAATGTCAGTCGGCACCAGCTCAGCATAAAGATCTTCAACCTCATCGCCTCCCTGATCACGTGGACAGCGCCACTCCGCTTCGACGCATGGCCAACGCAGCACTCTGCTGAGACTTCAAGCATTCGAGCCACTCGAAAACTTTATCAATGGTATAGTTCGGAAGATGTAGGAACTCGGGCAGCTACCCGTTATTGTTGCACGTCGTCGTTTTGTCGGCACTTACAAGCGCCGTGCACCGACTCACCTCTTCGTCCTCTACACACGATATTTAAGAAGATAAAAAGTCCAAGACACCTTTAAAGTGCCACAGAGCGGATGACGCTTGCCAGCCTGCTTCGAAAACTATGAATTGCCAGACTTCATGAGCTGTTGGCAATCATGAAGTATCAAAGCACTCGTTCCCCAAGGACTGCAGCACCATTCTCATATTATAATCCAGTCCCGACGATCAGATAGTTCGTTGCATATCGTAAAGTTAACGTAAAGCCAATATTGCAACGGTTCATATGAACACATCTCCCACTCAGTTTGTGGTTGAGGTTGTGGAAGCTTGGAACTCCCGCTTCACTAAAGAAGTCAACCCAGATCCGAGCAACTTTGCAAATGTCTAATTGGCCACGGAGGTAGCGGGATCTGAGTTAGATATGCAACAAAAGAAGAAATGCAACTAAATTGAACAGGGACCCAAGTTTGAAGCAAGATCGTGAAGTTCGACGGTCTCGTTGGTTCGGAGACAGCGGGGTTATAATTCGAAGTGCAGCAAACCAAACTTTAGAAAAAGACTCTCTAAGAGGAATAGGAAGAATAGCATCACAGCAGGTGATATCTCAGGCAAACTATGATTGGGAGGTGAAGCTATTCATGGTACTCCGTAATGGAAGCTCTAGCACCAATCAGCATCTCGAATATCCGATTTGCTCGGAGATGCATCTCCATTAGACGTGCAACAAAACTCAAAATCTGAACAGTGGCTGATAGACTAACGCATAATGATACGAGAGATTTGGCATCTGAAATTTTCCAGCATCTTGTTGCGAAGTGTGCAGCGCACTAAAGCCATTCCCACTACCTAAATCTCCAACGAGCGAAATTTTGGTGACCAGAGCAGAACTAGTCCTCGTGGAGGTCTAGAACTTGCCGTTCTGCTGTATGATGTGTAGCAAAACACCATCTGCAAGATACCTGACGCTGAAATCCGGATAGCCTCGAGACTTGAACTGAAGTTTGGCTCTCATGAATCACTAGACGGTCAACTGGGATTGCTGTTCATCGCAGCGAGGTCTAGAAGACGTTGGCTTTCTCCGAGCGATGCGCGACAAACCTCAATTTCAGGAAACGCTCATGAGCTGAATGTGCGGAATCAATGATGTCCCACCCATGGTTTCACAGCATTGGGACGGAGAGGAAGAGAACGCGGGACGGCCCGCTCGCCCGCCGGCCACCAAATCGAGGCTAAAACTTTGACAAGCCGGTACGAAGGAGCTTGTCGTAATGCCAAGAGAGTTTCGATGTGCAACAAAAGATTAATCTGAACAAACATGATCTCGAATATGGGACCTAGGGATGGGCCCCTGTCTGCAATGTGCAATAGACCAGACATTTAGCACGCACTTGGCCTTGTAGTTGGGACCTAAAAGGGTCCAGTAGACCCCGCTCTTCTCCTCTCTTGGTTCTAGGCTTGAATGAGAATCTTTGAAGGGGTGACATTGTTGTAGCATCAATTGGACATTCTGCCGATATACAACAGGAGTTGGGGGCGGGCAGGACATTGTGAACATCTCAATGTGCCCCATCCACTAACAATCTCCGTGCGAGACAAAATCAAAGACCGCTCGCCTCAATGTCCGAACTCACCTAAAACGTAGGTATACAGCGAATTCATGTTAGCCTCAATGTCGGATGAAAATGGGACATTCAAACATGATGAAGCGCAATTAAATATCGAACCAAAGTCTCAGGTACTGCCATACTCCTTACATTGCGATCACCCACTAAAAGTGAGCGCTTTCCCACCCAAGGCGGAAGTCTAGTGCAACATAGTCCCTAGCAGCAGACTCGCGAAAAATCTCCACACTCTAGATCTCGAATGCGGTGCGCAACAAATTTAATATCATGGTACCCGAGGCAGGAACTGTTATGGTGGCTTGCAACAAAAACATTTGGCGGAAAAGTTGGGAATTCAGGAAGGAATAAGAAGTGGTACGCTTGTCCATGAAGAGGTAGGTGCGGTGAAATGAATGGTGGATGAAGGTCTGAAGATCCAGACCTCGAATGCGATTTACAACATACCACGATCACCAAAAGATACAATAGCTCATCTAATACACTTCCCAAGAAATTCAAGATCCACCAAGATCTAGATCTCGAACACGGCGTGCAACGAACCGAACACCGGTGCATACAGTATAAAATCTAGAGATTCTGGCCACGGTACACTAACCATCCCATCTAAAATCCAACGCGGGGCAGCGACATAGCCGCACTTGCGAAATGCATCAAAAGGTACCCATCCCATCTCATCTCAATCTAAACCAAGAGTGCAAGTTAGTACGTCACTCCTTGTACTACATACCGGTAGGAAACCAGTACAAATGAATCGAACTTTGGGGGCTGCTTATATTAGGAGGCGGAGAGCGTAAACTTTATTATTGCGATTTGCAACAAAACTCGACTCGTTTCTTCTTTTCATTCAAAGATAGCATAGTCGTTTATGGAAAGAGGAATATTTGGAAGCGAGAGATGGAGGTGTTTGAATACCTTGTATAGGGGGAGGTAGAGTTTGCCTCGGTACAGCTGACATCAGCTCGCAAGCTTGCAAGCTACATGACAGTACCTAAAAATGGGCGGTGCAAAACTTAAAATCATGCGAAACCAGCAAACATCAAACGACAGCCACATAAGCATAATGAATGCTATTACTTCCAAAACAAACTCTTGGGGGCTGAGAGGGGTTGCAAAAGTGTAAATGCGCGAAACGCAACAAAGGCATAAGAATTCAGAAATTGGACTCCAGATTGGTGCAGTAGGTAAACTTCCCGACTTGGCTCTTACGAACTACGCAGGCGGTGCGAAACTGTAAATCTGCGATACTCAACAGGAAGGCAAAGGAAACAAGGAGGAAAGAAAGACCAGCGGAAGGTAGGACATCAGTAGACAAAAATAGCCCGACGCCGAGAATGCATTCATACCTCATAAAATCATCTCTTCATCTCTCATCGTCCTTCCTTCCATCCCCATTTCTTTCTTTCCCATTCACAACTACCCAAACCTCATCCCCTTACTCGGATCCCAAGTCCCACCTCCACCCTGCTGAGGCGGCGCCCAACCCCCGGCATCCCACTCCCCCTCTTCTCATCCTGCCCACCTTGTCCCACAGGCGTCCCGCCAAACTTAATCCCCATAGCAGGGTCCCACGTCGCAGGCATGATATTCGGACTCGCCACACCCATATTTGCAACCGGAGCGGATATACTTGCTCTTTGTGGAACTGGGGCTGGGATGTTCTCATTCGAGTTTGGAGGTGGGGAGCGGTATCCTTGCTGTTGTTGGGGAAGGATTTGAGAAGGAGGTGGGGGGCCGCTGGAGTAGGAGGAGGATTGAGAATGCGGGGTTGAGGAGTAGGTTCGTGGGATGGCGGTTGAGTGGGAGGCTTCGGCGGCTTTGTGGAGGGAAAGGGAGGCGAGAGGTGGGAGGGAGAGGTCGCTGTGGTTTTTGTTAGCTGCTGGTAATCTTGCAAGAAAAAAGGTAAATATGTAGTGGATGAAGGAACTTACTTCTCCATCCTCATAGCTTCCTCCCTCCTCTCATTCAAAAACCCCTTCGCTCCATCCCTGAACCTCCCCACAATCTTCGCAAGATCATTATAAAACTTCCTCCCGGTCTCCAGATTGTGCACAATCTCCTTGTACTTCAGATACGCATTTTCCAGCTTCTGCAACGCCTGTTCTCTTTCCCTCGAGCTCGTATCGCCCTTCCTCGCGTTCACGAAACTTGCGTTGGCGGATTCGAGTTGGTAGACTAATTTCTCTTGCTCGTCAGATTCTGATTTCAGTGCTGCAATGTCGGCGTCGTACTTCGCGAGATGTTTGTCGAAGAAATCTTCGAATTGAGCGGCGGCGATGGTTTGACTTGGGTACTCCCGCTCTAATCTTGCTGCTTCGGCGAGGATGTCGTGGTTGATATCATCCCGTTTTGCTTTGTCTCTCAATGCTTCGATTTTCCGCCGCCGTCGAGACTCCAGACGAGAAACTTCGTTGAGACTATTTCGTAACTTTGATACCTCTCCTTCGAGTTTCGGAGGAATGACAGCTCGTCTACTACTAGGGACGAAATTGCCAATGTCGCGGTCAGAAGCAGAGAGGATTCGGAGCATGTCTTCGCATTCTCGGAACTTCGATTTCACCAATTCGTCGCTCTTCGCTGCACTGGCAAGGTATCCACCAATTTCCTCGACTTGGGCGTAGTACTTCGGCGCCGCAGATGTTGATTCTAGACGTGTCCATCTGTCGGTCCCATACTTCATCATTAGACGCTCGTTCTCGGATTTCTCGGCTTGAAGAAGTTCGCAGCCTTCAGCATACATGGCGTTGTCTGACCCTTTCAATTTCTCAGTGTCGGAGAAGGACCTGTGAAGTCGGTTGATGGCGTCTGCTTGTCTAATTTCTTCGGCATGAGACGTAAGGCTTGGTGGTAGGCCCAGAGGCTTCTCGAGTGCTTGTAATGAGCCTGGCAGATTTAGAGACCGCAAGGTGTCGTGTATTTTGGTCGTCATAATCTCGAGCTCCTCGATAATGTTGGTATTGACGAGACGGTCTCTCCTTTCTTCGTAGATGCTGGCTGCTACGTGCACTGCGAAAGGTACTAACTTGGCGAAGAGTGGAGGACCGAATTCTCCTTTAGGTCCGATGAAGGAGGATGGTTCTGAGACTTCTTTTGGTACTCTGGCAATGGCCATGTTCGCTCGTTCAAGGGTCTTGAGCTCTGATTTTGGTGGGACAGGGTCTGGATTGTTAGCTGGGGGTGGGACATTGAGGGATCAAGACCTACTAAGGTAGATCAGGTCATTATCCTTTTCTGCTCTCTTCAAATCCTCTGTGACCTTGTTCTTCAGTCCGTTCAGGTCACCCAGCACCACCTTGTTGAGGTACCTAGCTTCCTTCAGCGCCTCATTGACACAGGCAATACTGTCCCGAAGCCTAGCAACCTCTTCCCCATACTTTCTCTTCTCCAAACAATCGCATGCTTGTCTATATTGTGCAGCAGCAGCGAAATGGTGGTGCTTCGCAGTAGTATGGTGTATCCATTCCGAGCTTACAGCCTCACTCTTAACACCCCAATCTCCAGCAGCACCATAGAAATCCGAGACCTTGGCAGCTAGCTTTGCTATTGAGGCATCTTTGTATCCATCCATTACTGCCTTCTGCCAGAAACATTCTTGTGTTTGTGCCAGCAGAAGCTGCTGTAGAGATTCGAGTGTAGAGTCGTCCATGTCTTCTGGTGGGGTAGCTCGTAGCTCAGGTATGGTTACTGATTTGAGGTGGGAAATGACTCCAGCAGCAGAAGAGAAATAGTTGATTGCCGTCTTGAGGCCATCTGTTGTGCTTCTATTTGAGGATATCGCAAGCTGGGAATAGAGAGCCGCAAGGTTGTAGAGGATATTGGCTAACTCGAATTTGAGGTTGTTTTGGGAGATAGGTCGTTCGGTATTGTATCCTAGAGCTGGATACCATGTGAAGTCTACCCCAATCTGCGAGACATGTCAGAGGAAAGCTTCAACGTAGGTTGTGGGACGTACATCGATAGGGAATTTACCCCCCATCCAAGAAAGTTGCCCCGCATATGCTGCTATCTTCTTGATCCCACTCGTATGCGGCTCCCGGACGTTGACAGCATCCCTTCGCAAAGCATCGATGACCTCGAGGTCTTGCTTGAACATATCCGGGTGCTGGTCATATTTGCTGGAGATGTACTGCTTGATAGCAGTTGACAGAGACTGGGAAGTAGTCTTGCGGAAGGGCAAGAAGAGGATGTTGCTTTGGGGGTGGAGTTAGCAGAGCACGCAGAACAGAAGCAGATGATATTCAGTAACACGAACCTAGCCATAGCAACAACCCTTGGACGTGTCAATCAACGCGCCTCTCAATCAATTGTGCACGCGTCTCACCAAAGTCTCACGATGAAGTCATTGTCGGTGCCTTGAAAACAGGGCTGAATGTGCGGCAGCAACTCAGAACTTGCTTGCGAGTGGAACCGGAGGGCCACAAAACCGAATAATAGGGCGGCTGGGTGGAACAAAACATCCCTTCTTGAAACCAGTCTGTCTTGATGATCTCTCGTACTCCTGTTGATCTGTTACAGAATTATGCTTGAAAACAAGAATCATCAACCAGTGCCGTCAGAGCCCCTCCATACACGTGATGATCAGCCTCACTTCACCCCCTTTTCGTGTATCTTCAGCCGTCAAAAGAGATAAGCTTTTGACACAACCGGCTCAAGGCTTAGCTTTTCTACCACTCTTGACTCGGTATATCCTTACAACCTGGACTTTTCCCAGCAAACGAAAAGTTGCGCAACCAGCTGCCGTGCTGGTGTTGCGGTCGATCCCTGAAGATTCGTTGCAACTTCGGCAGCCCCTTTTCTTTCGCTTCATCTTGATTGAGCGGTGGCTGCCTGCGGTGGCACATCCTCGAAAGAGGGGACTGCATCGGGTCTTTGAGCGACCTCGACAAACGGCGACGAGATGTGGCTGCACTTAGACCAACGTTCAAGAGATGTTAAATCTTTCAATCTCTCTCCATTTGTGAGACTTTAATTGGCTGTAATGTACATCTGCCGATTTTAATCTCTCGCGGCGCTTCTTATCACAGCCAGCCACCCCGGACAGACCCCCCACAAGATCTGCACGCCAACGGATGAATCACCACAGATCCAGCACTATCAATTTCTCATCCAATCACGGTCATGACGACGACTCTGTGACATCCACTCCGGCATCAAGCATAGATAAATTACTACACGTGGGCAGGGAGTCCCCTGAAAGCATTGCCATTTCGTTTTTGAGGGTCCAAATAATATATTTAGGTCAGACCTTCCCACACCCAAGCTCCTTCCCAAATGTTGGAGCACAGCTGCCTTTCTTTTTTATCCTAAATTGCGTTGTTTCTTTCCTCTCAACCTTTCTCTTTTGGCTACTTCTGCTCTTGTCTGCTTGGAAGCACCTCGCTCGTTATGGGTTCTCCAATGACAGCGGGAAACATTCTCACGCCCCGCAATGCATTTACACGCGTCCTTTTTCTCGCAACTTTCTGCGCCGTTCTTTTCCTATACACACTGCGTCCCATAGCAGATCATCCTCGAAATTTCCATCAAGAAATAATTGCGGTTAGCAATGTAACACAACCCCACCCGCGGGACTGTTCTCTCGATTCGTCACATCTCCAATTGTTACAGCAGAAATATGGTCTCGAGGACGATATCGATTACGCGAGACGATATGTACGATTTCACCGTCAGGACATCAAACGACAGTCGATAACCAAGCTCGACAAGGATCTCTTCCCCAAAGGGTTCGATCGTATCAATATCCAGAATCCACCAATGAAGACGACATGCCTCAAGCCACTCGAGGTTCCGGTGCCCAACTCACCGTCACCGAAGACTGTCGATGCATCGGACCTCCTCTTTGGTGTCTCTACCACATTTAAAAGACTCACCAGCAACGACACGAATCCAATGAAAGAATGGGCACACTGGCTGACGGATGGAAACGGCAAATCCAATGGCGCAGGGCTGGTCTTGCGACTTGTGGATGCCACGAATGAAGAGATACAAGAGGCAAAGACGAACATGACTGGTATGGGTATTGATGTCAAGGTATACCATTCCAGCAGCTCGGACGAAATGGCTGCACGATACCTTTCCCTCCTCCCAGCACTCTACAACGACTCTTCTCGAAAGTCCCGGAAATTCCTCGTCATGTGCGACGACGACACATTCTTCCCATCCGTGCACTCTCTTCTCAGTCGCCTCTCCACATACGACCATAAAGAGGAGCTCTACATTGGCACCTTCTCCGAAGACGTCAACAACATCCAACGCCACGGCTCCCAAGCTTTTGGCGGCGCAGGAGTATTCTTCTCCGTCCCCCTCGCTGAGAAAATCGCCGCTCTATACGACCAATGCAGCACCTCCGAAAAGATCACAGAATCCAACACAGGCTGGGGTCCCCAAGGCGACATCCTCCTCCGAAAATGCATCTACGAAAACACCGAAGTCCGGCTCTCAATGCTCCGCGATCTCCATCAACTAGACATCCAAGGCGACCCAGCGGGTTTCTACGAGGCTGGCCTCTTTCCCCTCTCTCTTCACCATTTCAAAGGCGGTTTTTGGCATGAAGCGAAACCGTACGCTGGCGCACAAGTCATTCATGCGTGTGGAGAAGCATGTTTCTTGCAACGGTTCCAGACGAAGGATAACTTCATCATCAGTAATGGGTACTCGGTAGCTCAGTATCCGAAAGGAATTAATTTCAATGTTCATCAGATGGAGAGGACTTTCAAGCCAGCTCCTGATGATTATGGATGGAATCTCGACTTTATGCTTGGTCCAGGACGGAAAAGCTTGGCGTATACGGGGAGGAAGGTGGCGTGGGAGTTGAAGGAGGCGAGGGTTCAGGAGGATGGGAGTGTGTTGCAGACTTATGTGAGGAAGTTGGATGATAGGAGGTGGAGTTATCAGGAGGGGAATAATTGGTATAGGATGATGGAGAAGGATGGAATTGTTGAGTTGGTTTGGATACCTTAGCTCTGACTGGACTTGAATTTCTTTTGTTTGATTTCTATGGGGGGGCATGATCGGTTTCTGGCCGTTGCTTCTGGCAGTTGGATGGCGTCGAGGTATGCGAGCATTGGACACAGGGCATTGCATCGCAGGGCGTTCGGGGCGTGTAAACATTTATGTTCTTGCTGCGCTTTGAGGTCGAGGTGGCTTCTTGTATTTGGGATATACCATTGCCGTTAGTTAACTTATTACAATAGACATACAGATGTACAATACAGAATAGAAAATAATGGATAGAAGGGACATATAGACATGGTATCTTTGCTTCTCGGAGTGTGGCTGCTCATTCCCCACCCCCACCAGTCCCTCCCCTCCAATCAATCTCCTCAATCTTTCCCCCAGTGGCCCGAAGGTCATTCGAGAGACGAATAACAGTAGAAGAAATCGACAACAAAAACCTTTCTCGATAGCAACAATTCAGAATGAACAAACCAACTTATACAAAATTCACGCGACCTGAGCCTTGTGGTTGCGTTGCAGTCAAAGAAGAATGCGAAGCTTCTGCAATACTTTCGGTAGCAACCTATCCTAAATCTGCCTGCTTCTAGACCTCTATAATGCTTTGAGAAATTCTACCATCGCTTTTGAGCTCCTATTCGGCTTTTGAGCTGGTATTTTATAGCAGGTAGAAGCCCTGTTACCTGCGCCTAAACCTGAAAACCAGACACAAAGTTCAAGAGGATCGTCCGAGTGGGTGGAAAGGAAGAAGAGGTGGGGTATAGTTTCTTCGTCGTTGATAACGAGTATCAGAGCTGTAGATGATCTAGATGTGGTCTCCTGATAAGGGATCCGATGAGGTTGGTGGAGACCGGGCGAGGTCTGTGGCGAGCTTGTGCTCGCGGTATTGCTTGGTGGACTTAGGTGTTGATAGTAGCGTTGGTTAGCTTCCATTCAGGCAGTATTCTACTTTAATTTCTTTCGTTCAATGATGCTCGATGGACTTAACAATAGATGGTGAATCTTGTGGTGAATAACAGCAGTGGAGGTCGTGCTTGGCAGACTGACCTAGGCCTTTCATCGAGAAGCTTGGAGGAAAGACTCGAAACTACTGACAGTACATGAGACATGACAACAAAAGTGATACAAACAATAATCATAGTGTGTGGAAAGGGGTTGAAGTGCTCCCGGTAAGGATTTGAGTCTGTATCTTGAGGCTCGATCGAGTCTGAAGCCATAGTGCTGAATGAGGACCCTGTGGACCTTCCATCTATCGTCACAGTGCTTGTCCTGAGCACGTCTGACAGCGGCAAGGTTATCTACAAATGGTTTCTTGCCTCTAGCTCTGTATTTATAGAGAGGGTAGAATTTGATGGAGACGGGACCTAGCCTCGTTGGACGAGGCGGACGCCCCCAAAGGAGAAGTCCCAGAACCCCAGTAATTTTTCTTAAGGGCAAGGCAGAAAGAGTATCGTTGGCGCTTTAACGGTATTTTGAGCCACTTTACAGGGCGCCCGGCGTGAAGGCACCTCGAGGAATTTCTTTGAGTCCAAGATGAGATATCGCAGCTCAAGAAATCCGATGGAGATGGACATATATCACTGATGAATGACCCTTATGAAAGTCTCTAGAGCTTGGGGACATTACAATAGGAGTGTTTGCTTCCCAAAAGATTTGCGAGACTGGCTCAGTTGGAGGTTGCATCTCAGAACCATCAATACATAAGCAGGTCATAGATCGCTGATTAAGCACCGTTCTAGAAGACCCTAGAGCCTGGGAACAATGTAACACGGGCTTTCACTCCCAAAGGACGAGCCAAAATTCTCCTCGTGGAAGAGTTCGTAGGCCACTGATCAGCCACCGTTCTGGAAGTCCCTCGAATTCAGGGACAATGCAATGGGAGCATTTGTATGGTTCCCCGCTTGGGGAGGGAAGAATTTTAGTTCAGGATTCACAAGAGAGTTATATCTGGTCGTGGTACCATCATTCATTGTCGATGCTACTGAGACCTACTCATTATCATCGTCTTCGAAAAGAGCATACAATTCAGCCTCCATCTCCGCCAATTGCTCCTCCGTCGCTCCGGGTGACTCCGCAGTCTCATCCACCTCTGCCTCTCCTTCAACGGCTCCACTAGTTCCCACAATCTCCTCAGTCTCTGCCTCTCCCTCGACAATCCCGCCAGGCCCCGTAACCTCCTCTGCCTCTACCGCTCCGACTCCATCATCACTAGATCCCGCGCCTTCTTCAGCCTCCGTATCCTCCGTCAGATCAATCACAGGTTCCTGCGGCTTTTTCGGTTCCATCCAAGGGCGGCGAGTGGCGCCGAGGGCCACGAAGCGGAGGGTAGCTGGAGCTCCGGGCGCGATTTCGAAGCCTCCGTGGGGCTTTGCCTTCTTTGTTGGGGACTCGTCAGCTTTCGAAGATTGGCGTTGACGCTTCTTGCTTTGACTTGGATTGGCAGGAACGGTAGCAGCGACAGCAAAACCAGCTTGGGGAGTTGGGGTATGGGCTCGGAGCTCTGTCATGCCGCTGTTGTAGGAGAACATAGCCCTAGTGACCTTGAGGCGCTGCTGGTTGTTGACGTTACGCTTGCACTTGGAGCATTTTCTCTTGATAGTGACGTTGCCGTTGCTCTTTGATGTAGTATCGTTATGGCCGAGACATGGCTTGCGATCACCTTCGCGTGACAACATGCAGTACCATCCTAAATCTTCGGGGCCATCGGAGGCATCGGAGGTAAGGTTGGCTGGGGTGGGTGGAGTTGAGGCGGACGTGGTATCTGAACTTGGGCTGCTATCGCGAGAGTTGCTCTGGGCCTGCTGCAGCTGCGACGAAAGCTGTTGAATGTCCTGCTCCAGTTGGTTGATCTTGGCCTTGGCATCGAGCAGCTCCTTGTCTTCGGTTGGCGGTCGCTTGAGAAGCACAGCGACCTTCTGGAGAGCTTCGATAACATCTTCGGGCTTTAGTCCAGATTCTTCGGTCCATTGGCGTTGTACTGGGCACGCGTTAGTAATTGTGCGAGACTCTGAGGGGCATGCTTGAGGGAGGGGGCTTACGAGTACCCATGATTCTTTGAAAGAAGCAGAAGACAACAGAGGCTCCGAACTCGGGATCACTATTACACTTGTCGACGAGAGGGCCAATGTTCTTGCAGATGGCGGCATTGACTTGGTTGTTGGTAGGTGTGGGCAAGAACGATAGAAAACGAAGCATGATATCTCCCATGAAATGCTTAAGGGTAGCCATTGCGGCGGTTGTCCTTGGATTTTCAGTTTGATGTTGTGTGTGTGATGAAATATCTCGTGGTGGGTTTTCTTGCGGTGGTTTTGGTCTTGGAATTGTGGTGTGGCCGCGATCGGATTTTGGTGTTCGCTTCGAAGGTGAGGTTTTCGAAGCGCCGCTGGACTCGCTCACCTTCATCACATTCACCTCCAACACCGATGGCACCGAAGGATCGGCATTTTTAAACTGCCAATACTTTTCACCGTGCAATTTTCGAAGCCATGCGGGCCAGCGACTCATCTGTCTGCGATTGTAGGCAGGCGACTTCGAGGCAGGTACTGGTAGAGCGACATTTTCTGCATCAACTGGATCGTGAGGCTCAATGGAGGGAATTGGAGTATCCGGGTCTGTTGGAGTTACTCTTGGCGGTGGAGATTCTCTACGGTCTGCTTCGGCGTCCCCCTTGTTGTTGGAGCTTAGAGATTCGGGCTGGTGGTTGTCAAGGAAGAGTGGTTCATCGTCTCCAGCGTTGAATGTAAAATCGTCATCGTAACTGAACAAACTGTCCAAATCGTCACGGTGGCTCTCAATTGATGGCACTTCGGCCGTGTTTGGTGCTATATCGTGGTGCTTGTTTATAGTATCTAATACTCTACCGACGGTAGAATCGTGTTGTAGGCACTGCTCGCCAATATGGGAATCGCAGGATACTTGGCCATTGAAGCTGGAACCTGATATACTAGATTTACTGGATATACTGGTACCGTAACCAGAATCGATCGGACTCTGGGGAGGTTCTGCTGATGGGACCGATTGCTGGGCGATGGGAGGTGCGGTAGAGGGAAACTGTTGCCAAGTTTTAGCATTGTAGCAAACAGGAATGTTAAACTTACTGATTGATTAACCCTCAACGACGTGGCTCTTGACTGCCGACGAGGAGAATTTGTCTTTCTCCTCTTCCTGGGCGGCTCCTCGATGTCATCAAAGTCATCCGTGAACAGAGACCGGAGCCATTCCTCGTCTCTGATTTCAGAAATGAGAGGTTCAGGTCGCAATGAGCCAAGCAAAGCTTCGAATTCCTCATCGGTTATTGCATGAGCAGGGTCAAAACGCCACGCATCACTTGACTGTATCTTGGGTGGTAGTGTAAGCCCTTGATCTGTCTGTTCGCGTCTTGAAAAGCGCGAGGTAGAAGCATAAATACCTTCTCCTTCTTCAGTCTCCATCTTTATAATGGGCATGCCTGTATCAATATCGGGCTGCGCCATTATGGTCTCTGTGGATGAGATCCACGGTCTTGACAAAATGCAAAGACCACACTCAAATACTCAACCTTGGCTCATAGACAAGCTCTTGCTGTGCTCAGGCTCCAGATACCTCGTATGGAAAGATCTGTCTTCGGTCTCCCGAGCTCTTGGAGGCTTTGATCAATGTCCCAAGGCCGGATAGTGACCAGGCAGCAGTTGCGGCAGAGAGCAGACTGATGTGCTGCTGATCTCACTAGGGTCTCTGAATATGCTTAGACTTCTGTTACCATGAAACGCAACGTCTTGGGCACATATGATACAGCAGATACTGCGCTGGTGGTTTGGTGGTTGTTGTTGTTTTTGGAGAGGTTGAGTTGCGCGTCGTTCAGATGAAGATCTCGATATTTACTTTGGAGCGGCCGCCTCGCGAGGCTAACGCTAGTCATAAACGGTAAGGTCTCAAGCATCGATGAGCTAAAGCGGGGCGGGCGCCATTGGAGACTTGACCAATGGCAGACGCCACCTATCTTGCTAGGTTCAGGGAGCTGATTTGCTGACAGACATCGGAAAATAGTGGTTTTGAGTTCGGAAGGAGCAACAGATTCACTTTTGGTATATCGAGGGGTCATTGTATGTATATTGTTGCTAGAACAAAGGATAAATAAACGAACGTCGGCATGAGTGTGATTTTATGTACAGGTGAGTTCACATCCAAACAACAAGGACTTGGTTGCAACATATTCCTACTCTACCACCAACTTCGACTTTGTTATCGACAGTCCTGATCTCACGATGTCGTATCTGTTTGGGCCTGCTGACGAAGAATCGTGTATTCTGGTTACAGCTGGTTACGATCATACGATCCGGTAAGTTTGATTGAGCAATCAAATTACAAGGCCCCAGTGTTAACGTTTGCGCCATCTAGTTTCTGGGAAGCTCTCTCTGGTATCTGCTCTCGAACAATCCAGCATTCCGACTCGCAGGTCAACCGGTTATGTATCTCTCCTGACAAACGATTCCTGGCTGCTGCTGGTCACCACTCAGTCAAGCTCTACGACATCAAGTCCACGAACCCGAATCCCCTGCTGGCTTTCGAAGGTCATACTGGCAATGTTACAGGAGTCGCATTTCATTGCGAGGGCAAATGGATGGTCACAAGTTCGGAAGATGGCACAGTGAAGATCTGGGAGACGAGAAGCGGCTCTGTTCAGCGAAGCTATTCACATGGCACACCGGTCAATGATGTGGTTATCCACCCGAATCAAGGCGAGATCATCAGCTGTGATCGCGGAGGAAGTGTCCGCATATGGGATCTGGCAGAGAACAATTGCTCGCATCAGTTGATTCCGGAGGAAGATGTACCGGTCGCAAGCGTCACTGTTGCTAGTGATGGCTCAACTCTTTGCGCTGGCACCAATTCTGTTCGTACTCTCTCAATTATCCCTGGCTTCTCAATTCTGTCTGCTAGCTCAGGTCTTCTTACAGCATGCTAACATTTCCTCCAGGGCAACGTTTATGTCTGGCACCTTCTCCAATACCGCGAAAAAACCACCCTCGTCCCCATAACCCACTTCACCGCCCACAAAAACTACATAACCCGCGTCCTCCTCTCCCCCGACGTCAAACACCTCGCAACCTGCTCCGCCGACCACACCGCCAAGATCTGGGAAGTCAAAGACCTCGAATCCATGCTCCCAGTTCCGGGTCAACCTCCAGCAGCTCAGAAGGATCCTAAGCCGTTCAAGCTTGAGAGTACTTTGACTGGTCATCAGAGATGGGTTTGGGATTGCGCTTTTAGTGCTGATTCGGCTTATTTGGTTACGGCTTGCTCGGATCATTATGCGAGGTTGTGGGAGTTGCATAGTGAGCAGATTATTAGGCAGTATAACGGGCATCATAGGGGTTTGGTTTGTGTTGCTCTGAATGATTATTCGGAGGCTCGTTAGGTGGCACATTGAAGAGAATTCATACTGGCGTTCAGCGAGGGAGTTAAGGGTCGGAGCTGGTACGAAAGGGCGTCATATGTAGGCAGGTCATCATATGGGGTTTGCAGATTAGCATAGCGATCATACCCGAAGGTTAAGGAATGAATTAAATTGAATTGCAATTTCAGAAATCCTCATCTTGCAATCACAAGCGACAAGTTTTGGATAGTAGTATCTAACTTCATCAATCTCTCCCATTTCTTCTAGGTCTGGTTGACTCCGTATAAAGACAGCCATCACCACATCAAGCAAACCTCATCCTTCTCGTGCCATCGGCTGCTACATGCCATGAAACCAGCCTGTCTAGATGGTCGGGACACAGGTTGCCGCTTAGTGTGATGACAAGGGTTCTCTGCTCCTGCTGTTCTGCAGGACTGGTTCCGGAGCCATAGATTCGCATGATGTCGGACGAGAGGGAAATGGACGTGATTCCCTTCACTGATCTACGCTACTAGCGTCTTTCAACATACCATAAATCGTAGAACAGACCTGTATCTTGACTGAACACAATACGCATCTCCCCCAATGTCCATGCCCCCTGATGGCGACGATACGTTGACCAACCTTCCCATGCCGAGGTGGAGCTGTGATAACGAGTGTTTGTTTCTCGAGGGGAAATTGCGGGTGTGCAGTTCGTGACTTGGTCTGTTCGTTTGAATGTTCATTGTGGATTGGGATGAGGGTAAGGGGTTTGTTCACCGTGATGAGGGGAAGTTGATAGTATAAAAGCGCTGGGATGAGACCCATATGTGTATATGCCTAGCATTTTGTTTCTCCGTCGATGTTTTTGAATGCGACGAGTGCATGACCTGATGACAGGGACAAGTAGATGTTGACAGTGTTTGGAATTATGTCGGATGACGGTGGAGAGAGAGAGAAAACAGAGTGGGTGAAAGACTGGCATCAATGAGACCATAGCTAATCATCCAGTCTGACCCTGGGCAACAGAAATAACGAGCAGAAAGTAACCCCTGATTCCTGCTATTCAACCGACCATCGCTGAGACTAACCTTACTCCTTAAAGATACAGTTCCCAGTTCTTTCCCTACTCGACTTGAAGAACCCCTTTCGAAAATCCATAAGCGAGAACTGCTGCAACATAATAAATGCTCTAAGACCGCTGAAATCAAACACTCTCGCTCGGACTTCTCAAAGCACCGAACAAGATGCTAGCTGTAATTTGCTGTAAACCCTTAATGACTGTCAGACCAAAACTAGATGCACAAGAACCCCTTTGTGCACCACATGTCATCCGGATGACGATAAGCACGATAAGACATGCAGCAGAACGACTACGTACTGTGGTACAGCATCTTTCACAAATAGCAGTACCAACAAAGAAATTCAAAGGTAAAGATTGATGAAACCTCCTCTCCTTCTATCCGCAGAGCCTTGTCTGCCCATGTCATGTTGACTTTTATGATCCTCCGGATAAAGCTCCTCTTTCCTATTCTGTAGAAATGTTTGACATCTCTCCCCTAGAAAAAGAAAATCTTTGGTGACATTGCATCTCCTGCTGGTGGGACGGCAGTGCCGACATTGTTCTCGTCAGCACCACATAAAGATGCACTGATTCCCTAGCCATATGCCAGATTGACAACTGCCGGCAGGCCAAAGAGTAGGGATGAGCTAGCTGTCAACAGATCCTAAGATGCTATTCCTAGATCCAACAGGTCGTATATGCTGTCATCAGCCATTGGATGTCTGGGTAGCTTGGCTGTCAACCCCTGAGTTCAGGTACGCTGCTGCTCACCCTCCATCAAAGAAGAAATAGGAGGCGGGGTAAAAGAACAAAGTGATCGGAAAATCGGCGTCTTCACCACCGATTGGCTAAAAAGGCGAGTACCTGCATACCTAGCAAGAAAGGCACAAGGCAGGCCGTTGCGCTAGCTAATTCTGTAACTCAGGGATGTCGCGACCGACGTCCATCTTCAATTATCAGATCGACAAGAAAGAATGCTCCCCACGGCCGTACCACGACGACAACCTGGCGATGCATGCAGTCTCTGCACAGCAGACACCTCATAACCATCTGCCAATACTATAGTCCCGCTCCAAAGTATCGAAAACCCTCTCTTCGCAACAAGCCAGTTGAAACATTGACCGCCCCAAAATCCATAAGGCGAACTTCGAGTCCGAATAAGAGCTAGAGAGAAGGCATTGAGATGGAGCGGCCTTCGGGACCTTTGGGAGCGGCTACCCAGTCCAGTCGTCCCATGGTTGATAATGGAATGCCTCGGCCAGCTCCCATGAACACTGCTCGACGAATTCCGAATGCTGTACGACATGCGCAGTCTCAATCCTCCCTCTCGAGGCAGAAGCCACTATCTGCGGCGGAAGTTATAGAACTTGCTCGAGAAGCAATGAAGGTTGCCGTCGAGGAGCATGAGAAGAAAAGTCAGGATCCTGAAGTAATTCAGCAAGGATTGACTGTGCCTGGGGTCACCATCGACCTCAGTCATAAGATGATCCAGATATTTCCTGAGGAAGTCGTTGATATAATCAAGAAAGAGCTAGAAAGGTATATTCCCTGCTGAGTGCCCAGTTAGTACCCAGCTAACTTATATATCTACTAGATTCGCGCTGTCCCACAACATGATCTCTACATTCCCCTCACGGTTCGCGGAATGCACCTCTCTCCGCTATCTAAACATCCGCAACAATTCCATTCGCGAGTTTCCCGAGTCTGTACGTATATACACACTATGGGCGTTGCTGCAAGTTTAGTTCTAATGAAGAATACAGATATGCAAATTGAAAGCTCTCGAAATCCTAGATCTTGGTCGAAATAAGCTGAAAATGCTCCCTGACCAATTGGGCAATTTGACCTCACTCAAGGTCTTGTCGGTACAGAGAAATAGGCTCGAGACCCTTCCAGTCTGTATTGCAGACATGACCCCCCTTCAAATCCTGAAGCTCGAAGGCAATCCATTACGATTTCCCCCAAAAGAATTACTTCCGCTTCAGACACAGACATCCCCGAACGGGAGTACCCAAGAAACCAATGAGGTGGACGACATGGCTGTCACAATACAGGTGAAAAGGATCCTGAAGCAGAAAGTTGTCAATGATCGCTCCGAGACTGAATCCGGTGGAGAGGAATCAAGTGAAGGCACCGAGACTCCTCGACCAGTCAGACGTGTCATGAGCGGCAGGTTTCCAATCAAGGTCAATGGGACAGAAGTACCGGATATGCGGTCACCAGCTTTCCCTCCTCGACCACCTCCAATACCTTCGCGGTCCCACTACAGACAGTTGTCTCAGCACAATGCTGCTCTCAGACGCCCAGGTGTAATGCCTCTCACAATCGGGAATGCCAATGAGCGTCTTCGAAGCAACAGTGAGAACTCATTAGACCCACGGGACCCGTATCGCCCTGCGGAAAGGTCAAGACGAATGGGCGTCGTCTCGAAGAAAGCTCAGGAACTGGGAACAGTCGACGAGTTGAAAGCAAACAACCGCTACAGCCATGACCGAAGCTACAGTCATTCGTCTGTGTTGACCAACGGAAACACTCGAAGTCCTGCCAGTCCTGCGGATTCCGTGCTAGGGCGAGCTACCTATGTCAAGCGTCTGTCCAGCTTGCCAGAGCGTAAACGAGATTCAATCTCGGCTGACCCGGTCATTGAGGCTGCCAAATCAATTCTCTACGCTTTGTTCCAGGTGCACCCGTTGATTCAAAGCCTCTTGAGCGTTGCTCGCGACGACACTAAAAGGCGAACTAGTCTAGAACGGGTATTCTACAACGCTAACTCTCACGTGGAAGAGCTCGATGAACACATCCAGCAATACAGCAAACACACCGAGGAGGACGAAGAAGCTTCACCGCGATCTAACGAAAATATCCACCGCGCTTGCGTGACTTGTGTGAGCGCGTACGTGCACGTCTGCAGTCTTCTACAAAGCAACGTTCAAGCATTGGTGGAGAACGGAGATCCTCGCTACATCCGCACTCTGTTGTTGAACGTTTATGGCAGCATAGCAGAGATCCGCAACGCCAGCGAAGCCTTTGCAAGAGCGCGCGAACCAGTCGACGACATGGAGGACGGAAGAGCACGAATCGTCTTGGACGAGACCCTGAGACCGGCGAGACTCGACTTGAACAGAATACAACGCAGTACTATCAACATGACCCCGACGCGCGAGCAGCCTGGTATTACACCACGATCAAGAAGCGGTACTGCCATTCAACGCCCTCCGAATCTTTCAGTATCTACTGACCAACAACCTACTGCACTGAACGGAATGGTTCGCTCGAACGGCTTCGCTGGTAACAACAACTTCGGTCCCGGCCTCACGAACGCCCTCGACCGTGCGACACCACGTTCTGGAGAATCCTTCACGTCCAGTGCGTCTGGAAGCAGGATGATAGGAGGATTTGAAACCGAGGAGGACAAACAATTCGAGTCAATCTTCAAAGCCTTACAAGGCAATGTCGAAATGACTCTAAAAAATATGCCCCACGTCAACGATCTCTTCAAGGGTGCTATGAGACAGAATGCCGAGCGCGATCGCCCAGAGGTTGCGGCACGAGACTTTCAGAACGTCATCGCGGGATGTGAAGAGTCGATACAAGCTGCAGGATATCTGAAGAACAGACTATCTCAAATCAAACTCAATCAGCCTGGTGTGAGAACTCAAGCATCTTTCTGGCAGTTGTGCGCCAGATTCATCGAAGTAGGTGACATCATCCCATGCTGATGTTAAAAGCTAACGACCTCAAGGTCTACACAAATTTCGTTCTAGACGTAAAGAAGATCAAGCAATCAAGCAATCTTTTCCCTAATCAAGTAATCGACATTATCCGCCCACTTCAGAAGGCAATCAAAATCACAAGCGCCGAGATCTATGCGTCGCCTTGGGCCAATCTAGCCAGTTCAACAACCTTCGCACAATCGAACGGCAATACGCAACCTCCCTCTCAAGTTCCTCTACCTATGACTCCTCAGAGCGCCGCCCTCGGCCCAGCTGTACAAGCAACCGTACCTTCAACTCCAGGCAGCGCTACCTTCAACCCTGGTTATTATACCTTACAATCTGGTCAACGCTCTAATACTATGACAAATGGTACGGCGAGCCTCTCCGTTTCGAATTCCCGCGAAAACACCATGACCTCGGTGTCTGGCGGCCCTACGCTTGACCCATACGATGGAAACCGTGGTCCTCAGAACGGACAACCAGAGAGAACACGATTAAGATTCGAGGGCCGAAGACCTTTCGATCTTAGGCCTGACGCTCCATTGAATCGATTGCCTGGCATGTCTGAGGCACAGTTTCAAGTCTATCAAAGGCAAGCCGACGAACGTAGGGACCGTATTTATCGTGAGCAGGGTGATCGTGAACGCGCTGTCAATGGCAACGGAAACGGCAACGACAGCAACGGTGGCAATGGAATTGGCAGTGGCGAGCTGAACAACTAAGATCCGACTCATCATCTTTCCTTCCATTTGTTTTATTCGATCTGAGCCAAGCATTCGCTTTCCTCTTGTATCACTGTGTATGACTGTCTTTAGCGATGTACTAGTCTTCTGCTTATAATTGTGTTTTTTCTTTTCTGCATCGGCGTTGGGGATCTTTTCACATGGCATTACATCTGGCGTTGATATGGATACTGTAACGAAATAGGTAAATTTCTTTTTTTTCTGTACTAGCTGAATGCCCAATTTAGGGTGGTAGCTACAGGGAAAGATATGGGATGGCGGATATGACGATATTGATGACCTGGTGGTTAACAATGGACGTGGCGATGTGGGACGGAAGGGTAGCTGGCTTTAATTTGGTCTTAGGTGATCGAATCCGTTGTTGCTTGGCTGAAGTGGAACTCCTTACCTCTGGCGGCTACGGGAATGATAATGGTTGACGACGATATTGGCGGTTGTATTTGTGGTGTGGATGGGCAGGGAAAGAGAACTTTGCAGATGGCTGGGTTGATTTAATCTTCATTGATTGAATCCGGGCTTGACTGGCTGGATCTGAATTGTGGTGGATCGTGGACATTGCGACAACTCTGCTGGGCCGAATGATAGTAGGTATCGAGTTGGTCAAGAATGCAGATACATGACAACATTTGCTTGGATTCGTGATGTGAAGCACATGTCGTCCTCTCGTGACACGAGGTGAGAACTTTCGTTGTCAATTAGAGGTTTCATTGTCAATTGATGCCTGATCTTCTGCCAAGTGGCAAATATTTAGCCTGCTTTCGTCTACTCTTCTTCGTTGCTGCAACTGTGTTGTCACTATCATTCATTCTCGTTGACCTCACCTGTACTCGAGATTTCTTACCCTGGGGATCCCCATTGTTCACAACTACATTTGCTTCACGGCCATTTTCCCAACCAGGCTTACGCGCAGCTACTCAGAACATCATTGACGACCGGACATCATTTCGCTCCAACATTTTCGGTTCCTGAAACGCATTGTTGACCGCTTGTACGACACTATTTAACCCTCTTCAACATCGCAACCAGAATCCCCTTGGCAACGAACGGAAGGAACAGCTCAACAGGAAGGCCATTTAATTCGTTGCACAGCTGCAGAGGAAAGGAGGCGTCGAACTTGTCCAAACAAGCTTCTGCATTTGCTCGCTAGTTCCAACCATGACGCAAGCTGCAGGCTGCCAGGAGGTTTGCTCAGATCGGATGCTTCTCTGGGAAATATGTAGCGAATGCCATGCAATGACCGCCTGAACATAGATTGCCAGCAATCACGATCAAGTGGTACAAGATGCGCATGCTCTCCAGCCTCAAGACGTAGTGATGGCTCATCCCTATATGGAGGCTGGAAGATTCTTCCTATCTTCCTAACACTTTGTTCTGAACATATTTAGGATCACACCACAAGTGATATCGATGAGTAGCTGCACGATGCGACGTTCAATGTCAATCTATCTTTTGGGGCTGTCTGCTCTTGTTTCAGGCATCACGTTCATTAGCCCTGCTCCTGCCGATGTACCAGGAAACACCATTTCCAACTATGTTACAACTATAGATTCACCTATGACCATTCAATGGAGCCTGCAGCCAGACGAGGAAAGTTCTCCGTTAAAGTTGTTTATATTTCAGGACATTTCGGATGCCACAGCGGAACTTGTTCGCGGTACGTATATGTATTTCTACCTCGATGGAACACTGTACTGACTTCATTTTGTGGAAGCAATGCCAGCCAACTCTACCGTTTTAGATTGGTATGTGGATACGGGTAAAAGTTTGTCAGATTCCCATTCGTTCCACTTCGAACTTTGGTTCGAGAATGCGAACGAAGCGGCTGCAACGAGCCATGCTATCGACATTGCAGATGGCGAGAGTTCTTCCGCCACCTCTACCACGATCACTTCAACGAGCCCGGAGATCACACTAAGCTCTGCAACTTCAATGATTTTATCGAACCCACCAAGATCTACCACGTCAACAGTCTCGCTCGCCTCGAGCACTTCAACCAGCCCCCTCCATTCCAGCTCCTCCGTCAACAAACTCGCAGCCGACATCTCCTCTACCAGTATCTTCCCCAGCAGCATCCTCACGACCACCACCCGAGGAACAAGCACCGCCTCTTCATCACCGTCGAAAGCAGCATCCAACACCTCCACTCCCGTCCCCTCTTCCAACAGTCTTAGCACAGGAGCAAAAATAGGATTTGGTCTCGGAATTTCCGCCATGGTGATCCTCGCCGTCACAATAGGTTGGTTCGTACTTGCAGGGAGAAGACAAAGGAAAAAGTCTATGCCACCAACCCACTCGCAGGCAGATGAGAGCTCTCCAGAGAATTCTTCGGGGTTTGTTGAGTTTACGTCTCCGATCGCTGGGAGATATGAAGTTGGTTAGGCATACTAGATGTCTGAGTTGATTTGGTTGACGGAGATTTGGAAATATGTGTAACGGCTGTTGTAAAGAATAGGAGATGTTTAATGTGCGTGATGTAGTAGTACTTCGGCATCGAGGTAAAGGGACCTTCTTCTGACGAGCGCTTCAAGTCGAGAGTCTGAGACGGTTGTCTTTATGGATTTTGATCTTGCAGCTTCGGGCCTTTCGACTCATTATTTCCTAGTTTGCGAGTTGATGTATCTCTAGATTTTTTTTCTCTTTCTGGGTCTCCTTGGTTCGGTATGTCGTCTTCGACCGAATCGAAGACGAGCGGGGAGGCATTCTTTCCAGCGTAACCAAAAAAAATCAAGCTAATCAATTATATAATCAATTATATAATTGATTAACTTGACTAGATTAGGTTAGATTATGATTATCGCTTTTTGAAAAAATCATGATTATAATCAGCAACAAAAATTTACATACAAATAATTACGATCATAACCGATTAAATCATAATTTTCTTGATCAGATTAGAATATGATTATAGGTATATCGTCATGATTAGATTATGATTAAGACCCTATAATCTAATCTAATCTAGTCTAATCTAATCATTTTGTACGCTGATTCTTTCCACTTGACATCGCTCCGCATTAGCGAATGTGGATTTCCCCGAGAATTGCTCCCTTGTGCTGCTCCGTGGAACCAAACTTCACAATTCTCTTGGTGTTTGGCATCTTTTTGTCCAGGACAGCAATATCAAGCTCTCCAGCTGGTTCCGTCTCAGCATGTGGCCAGACATCCTCCTCCTCCTTCTCGTCGTCTCGCGTCGAAGATCCATCATCAATCCTCAGCCTCTCTGCCCACCTCAAAGTCGTCACCTCCCTTTTCTCACCCTCCATCCACTTCATCCAACCCTCCGCATCCGCGTACCTCTGATTAATCACCATAGTAATCGCCGTAACCTGACTGTTGTGGATGTTGTCCACTTCAATCAAATTCGGATACGTATCCCTCGTCAACTTATCCCAAATAATCTGGTACAATTTATGTTCAGCCCACATCGCTTCCCCAATGATGCTATGGAGTGGGTTGGCGACATCTATCATGTGTGCGATTTTCGGCGCGATGGTCCAGGGGAGACGGAACATGGGGGATTTTGGTGATAGACGGAGTTTTTGGAGGGTGGTGAATTGGGTATCGGAGAGGACCGAGGGGTCGGCGGTTGATATCCAGTCTCCTGTTACGGGGAGGCGGGATTCGTGGATGAATGCTGGGTGGCTTGAGTTAGGGAGTGGTGCGTGGTCTGGGATGCGGACTAGGATTGTTGAGTTAGAGCCTGGTTGGATAAATTGGGAAATTTTCAATGTCTCCAAATCGTCTGGGAGGTTGGAATCGGCAGGTGTCCAGAGATCATTGAGTTGTTCGAGGAGGGTGTAGAGGATTTGCCATCGTGCTTCTGGGAGACCGGGAATCCATTTGGCGCCAGCGTCGCCGTCGAGTTCGTGGGAGATTTGGAGGATGATGAGTTCGCCGGGTGTTTCGGAGATGAAGCGATTTATGTCGTTGACGATGTCGGTGAATGAGGTTCCTCGAGCTCCGACCCATCCGAGAATACCGGCGTCGCTCATGTGGTTCGCGTACCAGTTGCCTTTGACAACTGTAGGCCGCAAATCAAACCAGCGTGCTCCGAAGGCTAGTTGATTGTATATTGGAACTGTCTGACAGGCTGTGTTGTGTTTGCAACCTCCGTAGCCTTTTGTAATGGTGTTCATGCCTGAATTATGCGCCATTGGCATAGACATCTCTCGAAGCTCTTTGGATCCGATGGTCGAGAGTGTCTTTTGCATCCAATCTCTCGGAGCTTGAGATGAGACGTATGGCTCTACACCATTCCCGGAGAGAACGAAGAGCACGCTGCCGTCATGATCGAAGCCGAGATCTATGACTTTCTCGCCAGTCAAGGTCATAGCAGCAAGAGCATCGCTGTACTCGACCAGAAGTTTCTTCCCGCCGGATTGCCGAGCCTGGATTGAGAAAGAGAGATCAGTGCCAACGAGAGAATAGGTAGCTTCGGCCCCGCCGTCGCCGTTATCGCCCCAGTGATACCACCATTCAACATATTGTTCGAGCTTGCTACCAATTGGGATGAGGTCCCATGGCTCCCAGTCCATGTGATATGAGTGGTTATAAGTCAGTTTCCAGTCGTATGGACTGAGATTGGCCATCTCGAGATGGCCGCCTGGGCCCGCAAAGGCAAGATTGGCGGCGACTAGGAACCCGCATGTGGCTCGAAGGAATAACTTGCGTAAATCCATGGTGGGTTGAAATGTTCAAGTGTAGAAGTGTATTGTTGACTGGCTGATTCCCTATGATCTTAGAGTAAGTATACATCTTTTTCGTTCACGCCGTGGACTTCTATTTGAATATCTCGGAGATTTCGAGACATATACGAGGTAGTTCTCTGTTCCCAAACTGTAGGAGGAGCGCAGAACAGACGTGACTTACGACGTCTGGTGGCAGCACGGAGTTGCCATAGGCATGTAACTTCTCTGGATGACAAACGTACCGATACTTCAACAAGACCATCTTACTGAAGAAGATGTCCTCTGAGTCGCAACTTTGAAAAATGAAGTGGGTGCGGATATGGCAGAGATGCCAGTGCTCTTGCGGTCTAGTTTACCAAAGTTCAAAAAGAAAGCCAGCCCTACGCGGAAGCCACTACCGCTATAACAACTCGGTGTAGCCCTTCGAGAACATCATGTCACTAGACACCGGTCGCCAGTGCTTGTACTGAGGAATAATGTGGCAGGTTTGTCAAAGAAAGTACGTCCATTGTACTGGGTGCGTTGCAGCTCAGCATACTGTGTTCTTGCAAGGAAGACTGGAAACACTTTGAGATGTTTGAAGCTGTACTGTCGTCTTGGGCCATTGGAGATGTACTTTTCAGCTGTGGAAACTTGACGACAATGGATGGTAGGATTCATGAAAGCAAAACGAGGCTCGGTAACGTGGTGAATGCTCACTTGAGATATTCATAGTAAATTGAGATAAACGCGGTTTGAAGGTATGCCTGCTGTCTCGACTTGGGGGCTTTTGAAGTATGGTGCTTCCTTCAATGCTCATCAGCAGGAACATTGGCTCGATAAAGACCTCGAGACATCGCATCGCATCATGTCCGAGTATATTCTTCAACTCCTCCTTTGGCCTTCGTATCCGTAACCATGTCCATCTCTTGCCACCCGTCCAGAACGGGAGGACTTTCTTCCTGAATTAAAGTTTGATATGCCATGAGCCATGATTTCTTGACTCGTAAGCATTGTGTCAAATCAAATGTTAAAAAGATGATAGTCATAAAATGCTCGCTTGCTGTTGCTTGGGCTATCACTTTAAGGTTTGCACTACGCCGCCCTAAGAAGCGAGCAGACCGCGAAGTGCGAAACGGCAACTATCGCGTCCGACCAATCTCACTAAACAGATACCCGTCCAACCTATCCAATCCATCCAATCCATCCAACCCATCCAAGCCTCAATCTGTCCAGGCGTCGTCTGCCTAGATAGACATCGTCCGACTTTCAACCATGGTGCAACCTTAAAACGCATCGAAAAAGAAATTGCCGTGCTCTCGACGGCTCTAGAGTCGACTCGAGTCAGGACATCCCACTTCGCACCGAACGTTCGAATAGAATGTCGACTAGAGGAGGGGCTTGACCTTGCAAGTCCTGTGCCTCTCTACAAAAGAAAGTTGATTTGGGCATCGGATAACGGAGAAACCCACACACTTGGCTGGGCATTTGGTGAGTATTGCCTCTAACCCATCCAAGAAATCCTGTATGCTGTATGACTTGCATTCACAGTGGAGTCCTGTGCAGATTTTGACTTTCGTTCCTTGCTGGAAAGGCCGTCAGCCGAGGCCATGAAGACGGCCTGCCGGGCCAAGCCGTGGACGCTGGTGCTTGGCAACATCAAGCACCACGCATCATAAACGGTTAGGCGGTGGGAAAGTTCGAAGAGCACAGTCCTGCCATGCGTTCTGGGACAGAAATGCAGCCTTATTTATCATCACAGACCAGACAGACACCAGACACCAGACACCAGAAATCCTCTGATCGTGGTCTTCCAGAAACTATCCAGACGATCGGAAAGATTCCACCCGCATGATATCGGACGATCTCTGATGCTTTCGCTCGGTGTCGACCCCTCGTGCTGACGACTCTTTCACATCTCTAACGGGAAGGAGGACTTTTGGACTTGCGAATGATCGCATGGGCGACGATCTGAGACGCTCTCGTGGAAACAACCTCGACTCCTGCCAAAGCCATCGTCGGCCTCAAACAAACTTATCGATACTTGAGGACTTGGGGCCGGAGATGTGTACATTTTCAGCATAGTTGTGGCTCATCAACCGGATGGTAGCCGTGCAGAGGGCGGGGCGTCGGAGAATTCCATCGCGAGGAAAGTCAAAGTCTGCATCCCTGCGCGCAAGAAACGCGCACATCGATTTGCTCTCTGTTGCCTGTTTGGGCGGAAATGGCGATCACAGGAAGCAAAGGTCCGGAAATAGCTCATTTGATGATTTGATGACTATGTCCTGCAACTTCCTGGGAGAATTGGTTCACTACCCTCAGCTCTGATCTCAGGCCATCTTGGCACCAGCAGGGAATTCGGGTAAACACACTGCGAATTTGCGGCCGCATCCGATCCTCAAAGAGTTCAAGTTGAAGCCTCCCTTGCACCCACAAGGGGCCAGGATGTGAGAAGACGGGAGGTCTGGACTCCTGGAAGGGAAGGAGGGGCAATTATGGAGATGGCGTAATAAGTGGGTGGACCTGAGCTCTGGAATCACTCATCGTCATCCATCATCATGACGCACCGGGGGCGAGGGGACGAGATTTATTCGGATTCCGATCACACACCAGAAAGAACTTTGCTTTTGCCACAGAAATCAAGGTGTCCCAGAAGATCAAGGCGAACGGTATGGTGTGGTATGGTATGGTACGGTATGGCATTGACCCCAGGTGCGGGTGAGGACTTTGCTTTGATGGCAAGTTTCGGAAAACTCGTCGAGTGGTCGTCAGTCGAAATATATCAGGAACCGGCACATCCCTGATATCATATCGATCACGAACGGGAACGGGAACTGCGGCACGTCATGTGAGGATTCTCGTAACTTCGTATCCCTTCTGCATCAGGAGCTGGAGCATCGTGCATTTGTCATCCCGTTGTGATGCTGAAGAATAAATAAATTCTTGAAACTCAAAAGAGGTTACAGACCCGCTGTCAGGATTTTGAGCCTCCATCGTACGAAAGTCAATTTATATTGCATGACATCGCGGAAGGTTTCCCGCAGTGGGGATCTTCACGCATATCGTCTGAACGTCTGAACGATTTGCTGGAAAGTTTATGGGAACATCCACCAGCAAACCCACCAGACCAGACCAGGCCTGGTGAGGCGCATCAGTGCGGTCCACCACCGGATCTCGAATACAGTACGAGCTGAGAGATCTAGAGCAGGATACTGGGCGCGTGCTCGGGTCGCCGTTTTAGCCCTGGGGAGAACTACTTAGCCAGTCGGAGAACCGCCGACTTGAGCCCGATTTTCGATGGTTGGGGGCACCCGGGTTCGACGACAGGCGGCTGTAGCGAGCTCTAGCCTCTCGCAGCACATCTCGCAGCCCCTAACCGACTACTGTACTCCTTACTCAAGATTATCCTCAATGCCCACCACGATCCAGTATAAAACTCGATATTAAGGTCCAAGAGAGTCTAGCATAAGTCAGCCGCTTTTACTGCCCCATCGTGCATTACTCAGGTAGATTACGTGCCGAGGCGGCGAGGAGCTACGGATATCCTCCTCAGGCCACAGACCCGCGACTGCCCACAGCCCACTGC
The DNA here is from genome assembly GCA_900073065.1 of Phialocephala subalpina. NCBI lineage: Eukaryota > Fungi > Ascomycota > Leotiomycetes > Helotiales > Mollisiaceae > Phialocephala > Phialocephala subalpina. The sequence goes on from FJOG01000014.1 coordinate 615,757, forward strand.
CCACGCTCAGATCGGGATCGCATTGCAGCAATTTGAGGGTTGGTCTGGAGAGATATCCACATCAGCCGCTGTATGCTATTACCTCTGTTGTTTCTGCTATTGCCGGTCCCTCCTCTCCAGTTTATCACCGAGCAAAGTGTCCCGAGCTGCTCCCCGAGGTATTGCCCCTATTCTCGCCTGACCCCGACGTCAAGTATTGACCACTCGATGGCTTCAGCCTCCACCAGATTTGTTTGATCTCAAGTAAAACAAACCGTCCGCGTCTGTTTGTCTCCACAACTCGAAAAGCTCGTGCGTCTTACACGCTATTCCCGAAACCTCAAGCCACCTTCCCGGGCGTGGCTCCTATTCGAAACAAGGGTCAATCACTCATAGGACCACAAGCGGTACTCGCCTTAGCTCTACTAAGGGCAGCCGTTGCCAGTTTCGAGCCGGGTGCATACCGATTTTAGTGAGTTGTCATCTGTTCCTTCCTTGTCCGTGTGTTTTTCATGGGTGATCAACCGATCCTTCACTGGTGCTTTGCAAAAGAAACAAATAAGAGGCGCTCCTTATGCCAGTAGCACTTGGCCACCCAGTCATATTCGCCTCGGCCACCATTTTCAAGGTCACACATCCAGTTACCTCCAGCCTAACACGGCCGGTAACCGCGTACATCCCTCCCACTGCAATTTGCATGCTTTTATGCCCTCCTCATATGTTGGCCGCCTCTTTAAACGCTACTCCCCGCAATGTTCTTCAACCATAACTCAGACCTTCCTGTTTCGTTCGCCTTGAACTTTACCAACGTCAACACTATCCTTATCCCCACCCCCGCTGTCTCATTCTTATCGTCAATGAGTATGGGTGGTATTAACTATGGCGGTACAGGCGGAGCCATAACCTCTGTTGCACACGCTCTCGAGGTCGCAAGAGACAGTCCAGAGGGAGCGCAAGATCCGACTGTCGTTTACATCCTCGAGACTGCCATAGCGGACATCTGGAGGAAGATCGAAGCACGGCCGACATCCTATGTGATGACAAGAGACGAATTCGCGGTCTTCAACTACTTCCAAAGCCGCTTTGTAGGATACCAGCTAGCCACGGACGCAACAAAGCGCTACTGGGACCATCTCCAGCTCTCTAACGGCCGCTAACCGTGTCGTACTGGAGTACAGCCATTGCTTAAGGTTGAAGAAGCGTGGACAGTACGTTTCGCCTCCCTGTCGAGCAAGACCGCTCCTTCCGAAAAGCTTCAAACCCATCTAGGAGCTCTTCGCAATGTCACCAAACGCCAACGAAGACACTCTCAGCATAGAAGGGGAACATCTGGCAGAATCTAGTTTTAGCGGAAACCAATTCATCGATGCGAGGGCCGAGAAAGACGCACTTCTCGGCAAGGCAATGCATCCGAGGTTTCAACACAGACCCAGACTTGGGTCAACAGGCCTCAAGAGCCTGCTTTTCGCCATGCTTAGCTCTTGTTTACTTTTGGCATTGCTTCTTGGGCAATGCTTACCGACTACGATAAAGAAATGGCAGATCGAGGAAAGCTCCGTAGCATCTTTTGACCTTGTCAAAGATGCAGTCCCAATCGCTTCTGCAACTCCATCTTCGACAGCTGTACTTGAGGTCTTTCAAGTCTATCAGCCTGTTCTCACGCCTTCCGGAGCCACTGACGAGACCCTTACGGCCGCCGGAGATGAGAACACGACTACCATCGCGCAGTCTGGCGCCGCAAGTAGCTGCCAAGTTACCCTGATGGTCCACTCTTTTGGCTACAGCTATGGCATACCATTCGTTGGTGAGTACTGGAGCTTCTAAACGAAGAACTCTAAACTGACGCGATGCAGGTAACTATACTCCGCCAAGTTGTGACTTCAACCGAGTCAGTATGAACTTCACAGTCACTTCGAGAGGTCGCCAATTCGATAGACTTGCGCTCATGTACTTCAACGACACTGAAGTCTGGCGAACTTCCACGGCAGAGCCAACCGTGAACGGTATCCGTTGGGAGTACATCAAAGACATGTCCGAGTTCATGTACTTCTGGAACGAACCCCAAAAGCTTATTTTCGACCTTGGAAACCTTATCGACAACACTTACACCGGATTCTTTAACACGACTCTTACCGCGAGCTTCTTCACAGCTCAAGACACGGTAGAACCCGCAGACTTGATCATCCCCATTTCAAAAAGACAGGGCGCAGCAAGCTCAGCAAGTCTGTTCACCTTACCTTCCGATAATGCTACGAACACAATAAGCTTTCCTCGGAACGTCAACCGAGCCGTATTCTCAGTCTCGGCTTGCGGCCAAGCCACAGAGGAATTTTGGTGGGGGAACGTGCTGCAATCAGACATCAATACCTTCGTCCCGTACGATGGCACACTTTACGGTTACTCGCCATTCCGTGAGGTTCAAGTGTTGATTGATGGACAACTTGCTGGTGTACAGTGGCCTTTCCCAGTTATCTTTACTGGAGGAGTTGTTCCAGGACTGTGGCGACCAATTGTTGGGATCGACGCCTTTGATTTACGCGAGCATGAGATCGACATTACGCCTTGGCTTCCTGTTCTCTGCAATGGAGCACAACACAGTTTCGAGATCCGCGTTGTTGGTATCGTTGATGATGGCAAGACGAGTGGCACACTCACCCAAACAGTTGGAGCTTCATGGTATGTCACCGGAAAGATCTTCGTCTGGCTAGATGACGATGTGAGCTCCGTTACTACCGGTAAAGCGCCCACTCTTCTATTCCCAGAGCCAACGATTACTCTCTCACAATCCCTCACGCAAAACTCAACAGGCGCCAACAAGACCCTCGCCTACACCACAGACGTCAAACGCACCCTCTCAGTATCCTCCTCCATCGCCACCCAAAATGGGACCCAACTCGTAACCTGGAGCCAAAACCTTGCAGTCACAAACTACGGCCAGTACACCGACTTCGGCGCAATTCAAATCAACGACCAGAAGACAACTGGACTCGACGAGTCTACTGGTGGAACATACTACAAGTCGTCATACTCCTATCCTCTATGGGCTAACACAAGCTACATTGCCTATCCAAGCGGGAACTATACTATTGGAGCATCTCTCGTCCGCGGCCTGAATCTCGATGTCCAAGGCACGCCGGTGTTCCCTACCGGTCTACAACCATTTGCACAACTGCCCAACAGCGCGTCGCTCGTCTCAGGATTCTCGGGCACCTCACTAAGCACTACGCAAAACGGCACAGCATCCTACTTTGCAGACCCAGCTGCAGGCGTAAGCTCAGGGTTCGGCAGCACAAGTCAAGAATTCAGCTTCAAAGGCATTGACATCAATAGCGACACTACGGATACAGAACTCTACTACAGGAGTGTGGAGGCTGTGAACTCGACGATTGTCAAGGATTATGAGAGCTTGGTTGGCATTGAGCTGGGAAGTTATGGGTACCCAGTCGAGGCGGTCGGGAGCGGGCAGAAAGCCGTTGGAGTGATGAGTCCAAAGGCAGCATTGGGTAGGGGACCGGGGTTACCCAAGGAACAGCTTGTTCAAGGGGGAGGAAATGATTGATTTATGTTGGGAACGGATAAGATATGATGCGATGTGATGAACCAACCCTTACCTTCTTACCACTCGTTTTATATACCCCTTTGAAGGCGGCGGTTTGGTGTTATTGACTAGGAAGACTTTCAAGGTCAAGGGAGATTCTCATTCTTGGTGGATCGAAAAATAACTGTAGATCTAATTACTTAGTACATACTTAACTTGAAAGAACATGGATTCAAGGCTTGAATGTCTCCGCATTTGCTGCATGATGTCGGATTTCTGAGACTCGAAAGATCAGCAGGTGTACTGATATGCGGCGGTATCTCAAAAAGGGCAAAAAAAAGCAAACATGGGAATAGGTGCTGAGGCTATGAAATGCAGCCAAGCATTATGAACGTTGGGCAGTGACCCTTGCACATGCGGATGAGGGAAATTAAACCGCCTATGATATCGAAGCAGCAATTTGTACTACAGTAGAGTGACCGGGTACGATTCAAGGAACCCGAGAGACTCGGACCTTTTGGCCAGCTTGACCTGGCAACTAAGCCGATACCTCATGAATGTAAGCGTCATCGGCATGATCCTTCTGTCCCGGCTCCGCGTTACACAGCACACCCGATCACGCCCCCTGATTATGGTTGGTGGTGATCAATGATTTTATTCCGTGATCATTCTGTCAATGCTAAGCTCAAATCTCTCACGAGCCCAATGCATCCTGCAAATGTAACACCAGACCCAGAAATATTCCCTGATCGATCCATCCGTCCCCGATACATCCATCTACGATCTGGGCTTCTCCTTCTTCTCCTTCCAGAGCGCAGACAGACCAACACCAGAGACCTTGACGACCTTGAATCGCACACCGGGGATATCACCCTTCGCCTTGCCCTTACGACCGAAACCAGCGAGTAGGACCTCGTCGTTTTCGTCGACAAAGTTCAGACAACCGTCATTGGGTACTGGATTATATCATCAGCCATTGTCCTCTTCCCAATCCATCACCATCGTAGCATTTCTCCATCGCAAATCTCCAGTCCTTCCGTATTCCTGTAGATAATTATTGTAGACATACCGAAAGCAGTGACCTTCTTTCCGTTCTTGATCAATTGCACCCTAACACACTTCCGAATAGCAGAGTTGGGCTGCTTGGCCTCAACACCGACCTTCTCGAGGACTATTCCCTTGGCGTGGGAGGAGCCTCCGAATGGCGAGGACTTGAATGCCGTTCCCAGCGCACGCTTCTTGTATGACAGATCGGCCCATCGTTGTTCTCTGCGGTGGTTTTGCAGCTTGCGGGCGGCGTTGAGACCACGGGGCTTTCCTTTACCCATGATTGCTGGTAGACGTCAGTATTGTTTGCGAGAGGTGTGAGAATTCGAATGGATGGGAGAAGGCGCGTACCGGTTTATTGCGATAACGGGTGCTGTGGGTTAGAAGAGGTGGTTTGTCGCCGTGAATGGAATCCGTTCTACATTTTCAAAATCGGTGGTGCGGGCTTGAGCTAAGCGAACGCCCCACTCGATTTGAGATCACGTGCATGGACATACGTTCCTCCGCGATCCGAGCTTCAAGCCAATGATTGACCGTCACCAATTGCAACTTACTTCACCAGCTCGCAATGTAACATACAATGTCCTCCTCACCGAAGACAAAAGCCAAACAACTCCGCGAACCCCCTCCATCCCTCTTCCTCGGTCCCCCCTCCCAAAATGCCTCCCACGTTTCCCTCCCCGGCGTCGCGCCCGTCGCAGCACCAAATACCTCTCTAAATCCCTCTCGAGCACCCCTCATACGGCAGCGCTCCCAGCTAGGCCCACAACTTGGAATATCACCTCGAAGCACAGATGGCCCTGCGTCAGAAACTGCTTCAGTAAATGTAGCAAGAGCTCTACCAAGACCACATCATGATTCCGAAGGCAAGAAACAGGCTGATAGGACGGATGCGCTGTGGGCTGAGATGCAGAGTACGTTGGAAGAGGTGGAGTTGAGTGCTGTGTCTGGGACGCATGTTTTTGGACAAGAGCATGCGAGGGCGTTGGAGGGATTGAGGACGGCGCAGATTGAGTTGGCGCAGGCGTGGGCGAGGAGTGAGGCGGATGATGTGGTTGATAGTACGGATAAGGAGAGTAAAGTGGTGAGTGGGAGTAGAGGGCTAGGTGCTGTGGGAAGTGAGGGGAGGAGTATGTTGGATACGGTCGTTGGGGGGAGTACGGTTGCTAGTGGGAGTGGGAGGCCGGGCAGTAGTGGGAATGCTGGAGGGACGTTGGGCACTGAGGTTATGGGGCAGGAGTTGGAGGAGGAGACGCAGGCGGATATATTGTTGGCGAGGAAGAGGAGGGAGGCGAATGACAAGTATTTCCAGAGGGTTAATGAGGGGGTGTTAGATGTCGTTGCTAAGTTAGAAGAGGTAGCTAGCGCTATGAAGGCTGTGGAGCAGGAAAGCAGAGACATCTGGGGAGAGAGCGAGAGCGCGAGGACAAGCTATCATGAATGATTTGGGCAAATTTTGGCAGCATAGCGATGGCGTTGGACGGAACGGGGGGTGGTCGAGGCTTAAAGCTTCCCATTGTATGGTATCTCGTAGAAGCAGGCACGCTTCATCATGTAATGCAATTACTCCTCCCACACTGCCCGTATGTTCAATCGTGACAAGTGTCTGATATCCCCCATGCCCAGAACGCCAGCGTAATATCCCAGTTCCATTATACTATCAATAAACGGACCTATATAGATTAGCTTGTGTCTTTCCCTGCAGAAAGACACCACATACCGCAAAGATTATACAGCACACACTGATATACGGACTCAGCCTTTCTCCCACCCGCGCGCATTTCCATAGAGGTCCCCAGAGTGGTCTGTTGTAGCATCAGCATCAGCCTCGAGTCTGCAGATGGAAGGGTAGGTGGCGTACGATTCTTTTTTCCTATCCATAACGGCTGGGAAGAGTTGGTGGCAGTAGGCACACGTGCAGATGAGAAGCAGCAGTACCAGCAATGCTGACTGGAAGTTGAAGAGAGCAGTCTGTAAAGTGAATCAGCGACGGAACTAGTGGGGATCACAAACAATTCTGCTGAATATGCCCACTCCCTTACCATCTTGGAATTTCTTTGCAACTGTTGCAAGATTCTTGAAGAACCGAAGTCCAGGAAACTTGTCCTCGTCCGCAGCTACTCGATCAATCAACCGGACCGGGCATATGATTTACCGTAGCAGCCTGAAATGGCGCTAAAATCCGCTCTCCGCCGAGGCGATGTTCGCGCTCCGCGCAAGGTTGTCAAGTTCGCGGCGGAGTCCAAGAAGCCGCTGAATCTCAAAAAGAAGCTGTTGAGTCTGTGTGGCATTGGATTCAAAGGTAAGTAATGAATCTTTCACAACCCATTTGTCTAGTGGCATAGCATCATCGTGGATATTGATGGGAACATACGCTCTACGAACATTGTGTTACGGCTATCCCTCGACCTTGCCCGCGCCATCAAACAACACTTCCCTTTGACAACGCTGACATTGACACTCTGCAGGACGCGCAGCAATTCGTAGAGCAATTCGCAGAGAGTGCTTTGAAGATTATTGACGAAGATGGAGCCCCGTGCCAGAGTTGGACGCAACCGCGGTCAACAGAACTTCTCTGACCTCGAACGCAAGTACCCTACTCTATTGCCCCAGACTCTCACTAACTATCCACAGTTCAACACTTCCTCTACGCACATGGAGATACACACAACTCTCTCGAGCCAACCAAACGAGTCCTCGATGAACTAATTACCGATTTCATCACTGAGATGTGCTTCGAAGCGCATCGTTCCGCATCCCTCCAGAACCGACAGAAGATCAAACTAGACGATATCAAGTTCGCATGCCGCAAGAATCCTATGTACCTTGGCAAGATCGAAGAGGTTTCCCAGAAGAAGGTCGAGATCGAAGCTGCAAGGAAGCTGCTTGACCAGAACGATGACAAGATTACAAAGTCGAATGTGAAGGCCTTGGAGGAGGAGCCTCTTGGTGATGCGGATGATGATATGGATCTGGATACGAAGTCTATTGGTTCCAGAAGAACTACTACTGGTCTGCGGGAACAACTTGAGAAGCGTTAGAGCGAGACTCTCACCGACGATAGGTTGAGAAGGAGCAGCACCGCTGTTGCGAGGGCGCTTCTTGGTTTCCTTTCTGCGCTGAAAAACTTGGAAGTTACCAAACGACGGAATCTTCGATTTTCAGGCAGATGCCTATAGACGGCGGACTTCTCACGCAACGATTCCCCCATTGCTCTTCGGTCGGTTCGAGCCACATCTCGCGAGGATTCTTCAGTCATTCAGACCCGTCTCAGACATCGCCTACTCCTCAATCGACATTCTGGACAATCTGCGAGCACGTATATTGAGCGATCCACTTTCACGAACATAACCTTCGCATGGCTTTTTTTTACTTTGATTTGCATTTCAAGGGCGTCGGGGGAGAAGCATTGGAAAGGAGTTATTGCACAAAACCAGCACGATACCCGGCTACTTCGAGCTACTTCGATGCATATCTGCATAGAGACGAAACTCGAACAAAATGAATACAGCTTTCCTATCTATCTCGACCTACTGTGAAGTGATGAGGCTATGGAGAAGCACTATTACCCCGCGTCCAGACCCCCAAGCTATAAGATGTAACCAAATACTGACAGCAACTTTACATGTTTCTAGGCATTATTGAGAGAGAGCACGCGACAGCAGAAACAGCGACTTCGGAGGAAGTCTGGCCCGTTCTGCATCCTTTGTTTCAATCCTGCATATGTTGTAGCCAATACACGCCGTTCACGACCCCTCCTCAGCAATCCCCTGCAGGAGCCGTCCCGCCGCATTCGAAGTCTGGATTGATTACAACCAATTGTTCGAGTTGGTTTGGATGATGGTTCATGACATTTTAAGTTCATGAGTTCTTCATATTGCTTTTGCAGACATCACTCACTCTCACAAATTCCAAGTGGAGTTCAGAATCTCTGGATGAGGCTATGGTAACTTTTCCTACTGTGTTTGGTTCAGTTTGCAGAGTGGTATTGCAGCCGGCCAAAGCCCAAGGCTGGCCGGACCTATACCAACAACGTCTTGGTCCAGCTTCAAATGCCCCACTCCCCGCTGCACGATTTGCTAATTTGCATCCCCCCATTTTCTATTTCACCCCAGAAGGCCGCACCTCACTTTCTTTGCACAGCACGCCAGATTCGAGGCTGGGATTTCATTTCTATACACATCGTTGGAGCATATACTTTTGTTGCCTTTTGTTACACAGTACATAGATGTACGTGTCTGTCTTTCCATCTCATCTATAGACCAAACATAAATTGCTTGCTGTTCCTGCAATGAATCCAAGTGATTATGTCACAATACAACCAGCTCCCCCAGACGACATCTACAACAAAAGTCAACCTCGAAGATGAAGATATTTTAGAGTCTCTCCAAAACATCCCAAGCAATTTTGACATTGCTCTTAATGGCGGCACGAATCGAACCTTCCTTTCACCGAATCCGCAGAAAACAGCTGAAGCGTCATTACTTGATCCGGAAGCTTTCAGGCGATTATCAATAAGTACCATATCATCTTACGGCCGAGGCAGGAGTGTTTCTCCTTATCCGAATCATCCAGGAAATGGACAACCGAAGACATGGGGGAATTCAATCAAGAGATTCTGGGAGCAGAACCAAGGGTTATTCCTTGTGGCATCCTCGCAGCTGTTCGGTGCACTGATGAACGTTACCACGAGGCTGCTTGAGCTGGAAGGAGAGGGAATGCACCCTTTCCAGATCTTGTTCGTCAGGCAGGGTCTAACTGTTATCTTGTGTACGGCATGGATGTGGCGGATGCAGGTTCCTGGATTCCCGCTTGGAAAGAAGGAGATCAGAGGGCTGTTGGTTGCGAGAAGTGTTACGGGGTTCTTTGGAATTTTTGGGATGTACTGTGAGTTGCCCCTTCTCCCTAACCTTCACTGGTTGGGACCATCAACCAAAGAATGAGCAACGAGAAGAACGCGAGCTGACAATGATAGATTCCCTACAATATCTCCCCGTCGCCGATGCAGTTGTTATCACCTTCTTGGCACCCTCAGTAGCAAGCTACGGGTGCTACCTCTTCCTCAAGGAACCCTTCCCCAGATCCGCCCAATATGCCTCCCTCATCTCTCTCCTCGGCGTCGTGATGATCGCCCGCCCAACCAGCTTCTTCACTTCATCACCACCTCCTACAACAGAAACAATATCTGGCAACACAACAAAATCAGCAGTCGAATCTTCATTCCCGGTTCCAACTTCGGGTCAGAGATTGAGCGCAGTGATTGTCGCTATGATTGGTGTCTTAGGTTCAGCGGGAGCGTTTACGAGTATTCGTTGGATCGGCAACCGAGCCCATCCTCTGCTGTCGGTGAATTATTTCTCGGTATACTGTACCTTGATCTCGATCGTTGCTCTGTCGGTCTCAAGACCATTAGGCATCTCGGACCTACATTTCAAGTTACCTGCCGATGGAAGACAATGGCTCTTCCTAATCTTCCTCGGCCTCTGCGGTTTCATTATGCAGTTCTTATTGACGAAGGGGTTGGTACATAACGGGAGAGGGGGTGGTGCCAGGGCGACAAATATGATATATACTAATATGCTGTTTGCGTTGGCTCTTGACCGATGGGTATTTGGCATCTCGCCCGGGTGGTGGAGTCTGGGCGGTTCGGGTCTTATTTTGGGGAGTGCAGTGTACGTTGGGATGAATAAGGAAAGGAGTGAGGATGAGGAGATGGTGGGAAGAGTAGTTAGTGGGGGTGGGGAGGAGGAAGAGTTAGCTTTGGGTAATATGGGTGGGGGACGGCGGCGGAGCTCGAGAGGTGAGGAGGGTGCAGAGGCGGAAGAGATGCATCTTCTTGGTGGAACAGAGACGTCTAGAGAGGAAGAGGAAGTTCAGCAGGACCAGCAAATTGCAGACTCTGAGGAGGATCGCGGGCGAGATGAGGCTGACGGTGTCGTGGGGAGATGAGCGATTTTTGGGGCCTCCGCGGTCCCGTGTGTGGGTCTGAAAATGTTGATGATTTTGGGATACTCGGTGTCATGTTGGAGGATGCGGCATATTCGGCATTGGATTGGGTAATTGGTGGGAGGGACGGAAAGGTTTTCGAATTTCGGTGTTTGGGGGTTCATAGGATCACAGGACAGCCGCCATTGCCGGTGTTGGACATAGAAATTGCATACATACCACACATAAGCTAGGAATAGATGGTCCATTTTCAATTCATTGGTAATCATCGCTTCCAATCGCCCAGCCTGGCCTGGAGAATCGAGAAGGTTGGGCTGGGCTGAGATACATTCGATTTGGCGTTACTGTTCAAGCCAACGAAATTCTTTCCCTCAGAGAAATAGGCAATGAATGGCCTAGCCAAGCAAGGCTAGGAGATTGAAAATATTGTGAACAATTGCGCTTGTAGTTGAATGGAGGCAATACTCTGGCCCGTCTTGACTGGAAGCTTGGCAGAAGTGCTTTTTTTCTTCTTCTCACGATGTAGAGTAAAGGCAGGAACAAAATACTCTCAGCGGCTGGGCGAGATTTGAGAATGTTGCCCTAGGTTGCTTGAGGGCATCCTATGGCCCAAATCGAGTAAAGCTTGCATGAAGATGCCCGTTGTTTCTCATGGTGGCCGCTGAAGAGGAGTGAGTTTGTAGATCAGCTCTACACTTCCGAAATATATCGCTCTCACTAGCAGGGCGAAATCCAAAATTATGGGCACAATATTCACGAACTCTACGAGAAATCTGCTCCACGGCTGATCCCTTTGATGCGTGGGTGATGCGGAAGCCATGAAAATCAAGTAGTAGCTCTGCCTCCCAAGCGCGTGACTCTTGGCAGCTTGGAACGTGATACTCATTTCTGCACTGATCTTGAGACCCGTACACCAGCTAAGACTTTGAATCGTCTCCTGAGGGCTGGGATATCGACAGAGCTGGTTGAGAATGACTTCCAACTCTGAGAAGTTAGCCTAAACAGGGCAAGGTCTAAGAGTCTTCCCGGGCTGCGATTATGGTAGCGCCGACGTAGACATGCAAGAAAAGCCCGCTATTGTCCCAAAGTCGAAAGGAGAATGAAAGACTTTCGTTACACATCTACATCTTCGTAGCGTCCTCCTGAGTCTCTAGTCTCCTCAACCTAAGATACTTTTGGCTTGACTCCTAGGATCTGCTCAGGTTGAGATTACCGTAGGGCGGACGTAGAAATGCAACGAAAACCTCTCATTGTCCTTTTGACTTTGGGACAATGATCAAATTTCGTTGCATATCTTAGGTTTCGAGTAACTTTCTCAGGAGCTTGTAATGCCATAGCCTAGCTGATTTTTGCCTAACTCCTTAAGGCTGCTCTTCCTCCGTCTAGTGAATGTCCCAAAATCTCTTGGGCAACAACAATTTTCGTTGCACATCTCACATTGACGAGAGGTTGGCGCAAACTCATTTTGGCTTAGCTCCTCAATGAATTTTCAGGAGTCTTTGGATATGATAAGAGGAGGCTGTTTAAGGTAGGTCTACTGAGACAGCATCATTATTGATGCATGCATTTGCTAGCGTGCATGACTGATGAGCAGCTTGCATGGCTTTGAGATGGAGTACGTAGAAAGTTGCTCTGATGGAGGAGCCTGATGTGTGAATACTAGGTTCGACGACAGTTTGGAACGAATGTGTTCGGAGAAGGTACAGACAACGCAAGGAAGTAAGACCATCTTGGGCTGCAGCACCTTCCAATATTCGTCAGTTTCCCTGTGATCGTTTGAGCTCATCCATTCTCATTCAAGCACAAATGTCCACCAAAAGACTAGGTTCAGACGACAAAGCAGCAGAACTTGAGAGCAACCCCATCTTGACAACAAACACATCTCATTCATCTATAAGCGAGAAAGTAACGATAAGCGGAAGGAAATTTTCAATAACTAAAGCTAAGCAAATACTACTCAGAAGAGGCTCTGGTCTGCCATGCCAATATCATCTTCGATGAGGATTGCTCGTGTGATAATTGAATTGAGGTAGACGAATACATGTTCCTTTTCAGAGAGATTTTGTTAATGTGTGAAGGCCAGTTGCAATATAAATACCCCCAGAGGCGGAATTAGAAGGCAGAAATCTGTGGGTAACACCGCTAGTTTCAAGGAGACTCAGTGAATGAGACGATATTTCACTCTGTAGGATATCAAAAGCAACGTTATTTGCTTGTAAGGAGGTTCATTCGTCTCCTGTAACGGCTTCGACAATGCTCCTGAAAGGTGAAAGAAGGCTTCAATACCTGGAAGGAGCTGGTGTTACCTAGAGTATTGAGAATTCTAGCACATGTCAGAGCTGTGTGCTCGGGGTTGAGAATTGTTGAGTTTGGATTGTTTTCATGACTAGGTATTCGCAGCATCAAGGATGCTTTGGCACATGAACGCACCACCCCGCACTGCTTCATCTTGGATGGGCTGCAGTTATCGCATTCCCTGTTTTTTCGTGATCGAAGCCCTTCGAGACCTGGAAGACGCTCGAAAAAAAGGAAGAAATCTGATCGCATAATTTGAAAGGAAGGGTCCTTTGCTGTTGATGGATGCATTGGCTCCCCTGCAGTCACCTTGGATGCTCAGGAGAATGAAGATGACTCCAATATCTCAACACAATGGCAACACTCGCAACTATCATCAGGACAATCGCCCAGCTTCTATGCTTTTTGACACATGCCACATCCTTCATCTTACACGATGTGAAAATTGTTGAGATTCAAAATGTTGATGTCCATCACACTGGTGCTGCATTGCAGAAGGTAAGTGGCGAATGAGAACTCTCCCCTCACACACCGAGCCAACCTTCAAACGCCACACCCCGCGGCGCAAAAAGCAATCAATCGGACTTCTCCCGCAAAATGTGCAGCACTGCCTCCGGACTCGGCTTCAAGGCGATTTTTATATCGAAATGAATGGATGCAAACAGTCAATAAAAGCGGTGGCAAAGCTTGCTGCATGCATTCGATTCTCGAATGTTCGAAATGATGGAGGTGAATGTCCGTTTTCGCCACTGCATATGGACACCGCGAAATGTGTTGAGTCAGGCCCCGAGTCAGTGGTGGGCGGAGAGGTAGTCGTAATACTGTGTGTGGTCTTGAGATAAATAAGTTCACCCCTGGGGGTTTGAGGTCAGCCTCACCAAGGGTAGATGGCCAATACGAGAGGCAGAATTGGCGTAATTGTGGGGTAGATAGTGCGAGAAGCAGATGCTTGGAGTGGACTTATTTATCCAAACACCACAGTATTGCGCGTTTGATCAGCTCATGTCGGTGCCGGACTACATTGGTGTCTTTCGACTTTCGACTTCGAAGCCCTGAGATATCGATAGGCTTAGCGTTTGCAGTAGAGAGCCGCAGAGAGGCCTTGCCGTAACGTTGGCTGCGGGCCAAGAGGCGAGGACGTCGTCGTTCTACTGCACCTGCACCTGCTTGCCGTATGTATGCAACGCAATGTATTGACAATATTCAAGGCGTCGTGGTGAGAAGCCTTGTGGTGTCCATAGGCTTTCATTGATTCTGAAGCAGTTGTTGAAGTCCATGCACAGAGGAGGGTGTCTGTAGCTGATTATCCATAGGTGACAAAGTGGCCGTCCACATTGAATTCGAGGCAACTCTTGCAGCTGAGCTATGCAGATAGATATCTGCTCTCACCGGTAAGCCTCATATCTAGATCGAGAAGGGGAGGAGAAGGCGAAGACGAGTTCGCCTTCACTTAGCTCTTGCTGTCATAGGACAACAACGTTACTCAAGTCGACAACAAGACTTGACTCATGCCAGCCACCTGTTCAAAACCATACCTCAGAAGAAGCTTCAAAAGGAGGCTGCAGCGCAAAAGCTTTCTCGACTCGTGAAAATTTGCTGTGGAGACAACGGTGTTCCAAGAAGTCCTTGCAGAAGATTGCCGTAATGCTGGCCGAGAGGACCCAGAATCGGAAGACTCGGGGTGAGCAGATTCACCGCCTCATTCATCTGGAAGTACTGGACATGCAGCAGGGAGCGACCTGTTGATCTGGTATCTTCGGGGTATATCCTTGGTTGTTCGCCGAATACTGAACGACAACTCAACGGTCCTGCAGAATTTAAGCATGAGATCGCAACCAGCTAAAATCAAATGAAGAAGTCTATGCGAACCCAAACCAAGTCGAGTGACAAAGGTATGATAGACTCAACATGGTAACCTTGTGTCAACTGTCTGTAGATCTTCGAACTCAGGGCTTCGAATCTTCTAATACGAGGGTCGACTCCAGGGATTCGTGACGTCGCTAAATGTTTGACTTTGTGACTTCAGACTGTGCTCTGGACAAGAACTTGGAAACTTGCTTCTAGTGAGGCTGAGGAATTCCAAGATCTGCAAAATCATTCGCTCGAGGTCCTTGCGGGCTTGCCGCCTATCCCCGTCCGATGTCGAGAAGTTGTCGGGTTGTATCACGTGGGCAAACCTAAACTGGTTTCAGACTGCATCCAAGTTTGGCCAACCTCGTCCGCCTCATTTGCGAAACGATATGCGTCAATGAGGTAGCACTTGATACAATTGGGCTCACTAAAGCAATCAATGGTCTCAGTCCCAGCACCACTATTGGCATGATGGACATCATGCCGCTCCAGCCAGATGCCCAAAGCCAATACAGATTTCGTTCTTTTCGACACTGTCAATTCGATGTTTCAACACCAAACTTTTGGTCGGCGATTGGCTTGTGAGATGTGATCCGTTTGCGGCTCTATTGCTCTCCTCCATTTCACGGACGGGAACCGTGTGCAAGGCAGCACAAACCGGGCGCCTGGATGCCGTGGGCCGTTTCGAGGGCTTCAAAGGGCCTGTGAGAAGTGAGGGGTTTGTTTGATGAGCTACAGTGGTACGGAAATCCCGAAGCAGCTCCCATTTTATATTGCTCAACGCGAGGAGGGACCGAGAGTCAGAAATCGATCTTGGGATTCGACTCTCCAAGATCGATGTTCCAGATAAGCGGGATCAATGCGAATTGCAGTTCCTCATGGCGTCACGATGGGGCTGAAATCCCACGAGTCGGTGACTGTAATCTTGGACAAACATGCCCGAAAGCGTCCTTGTGGATGCGGGTGTAATCTTGAGAAGGAATATCGTGAGGGAGAGAGAGCAAAGCTGGGGCCTTCGCCCGACCAGCGTGCGGTGTTCAGACTCAGAAGCTGTGGTGGTCGAGTCTCGTAATCATGCATTCCAAGGGATCTTGCATTGCGAGCGTGTAGATGCAGAACGCACCGGTCGCGAAGATTGACTCTTTCTGTGAGAGGGCGAAGTCCAGTTGGTCTGGCAGCAGTGATCTTCCTTTCCAAGGCGAGAGGGTGTATGGGCACAAGATGAGAGTCGTAAGAATCAGGGAAGGACGTTGATAGACTTTATATAAACACACCATCGAGCCTGAAGCCAAATTGAGGCTGGAGCAGGTGGGTCCTTGGGTGCAGTGCCGATGAATCGCCACCCACAACTTGGCATTCGTGTTTGATGATGGAGCCATCGAGGAGAGCAAACTGCGGTTGGAACCAGAAACATGTCCAGGGGGCCATGCAGCGTCCGGGATTTTGCTCGGTAGCGATGCAGTCTCCTGGCTGGGAAGCTGTTGTCAACCACTCGATCGCTCACATAATCACCGAGGATCAAGGGTTGATATATGATAAATCTTGGGCTGCTTTGTACCCATGGCCGGAGTACTGTTGGGTGGCTTGAATCGCTGCCCTCGACGGTTACGGTTGAACTCTCAGGCTGCAACGCAACGCTGAATCTCTGACAGTGTTCGAAAGTAACGGTCTGTCCCGGGTTTGGCCCAGGCATAACTCTCATGCATTGGTTGCCTGAGGAGGAAGGTCCAGGACGACAATTACGAAGTTGCTAATGTGGCTGCATGTGTGCATATATTGATTGCTTTTTACGAACTTTTGATGATGTGAGCGGATTTGCGGATTTGTTTACAAAATGTTATTCGACTTCGTGGGAGGCAGGAGGCAAGAGGCGAGAACGATGACAAGCAGATCCAGAGTGAGGCGTACGCGAGCCACATTAGGGGTAAGGAACGTCCAAGGGGGCGGCGCCTGCCTCCTATTTAGCTAGACTGCCCTCCCGCCGCGCTGGAGACGGAAAGGGAGACGCTCATCAATATATCTACTACTACTATTAAATTTCCTAAACCTACCCACTGCGTATTCGCACTCGTCCACCTCCCACCTCCCACCTCCCACCTCGGCGCTCAGCACTTACAGTAGCACTCAGCACTCACTGCAGCTGGGCTGGCCTTCAGCGCTTTGTTTTGCCTCCCAGCATCTGCAGCTTGCAGGCCCAGCGTCGGCAGCCCCTATCTCCACCGTCAGCCTTGCTTTCGTAGATCACTCCGACTGGCCCTGTCTTAGCTGAGCGTATTGCTATTTCCTTATTAAAAGAATTCGAGACCCATCCGCGCTTGCTTCTGGCACAAAAATAATTTCGATTTTGGAGCAGAGTACTTGTCATTTATTCATTAACGTCGGCGTATGAGATCTGGGCCCAGGGCACCCCCCTGTTCCTTCCATTCCTGTCTCACGCTCTCGCGGCAGCCAGACGCTTGTACATACCACATCCCAAAACATAGCAGCTCCGACAATACCATACCACCTACCTCACTTCGTCTCCCGGTCTCCATTAGTCTGCTTTCGTCCCTTCTCCTTCATTTCCTGATCGGGAGGGTCCTTTGTCATTTACGCTCCTTTCGAAACACAACTCCAACTTCTTGGGCGACTTCGACCCTTCCAGTCCTTTCCTGTACCCTCACCACCATTGGGTTGTTAAACGTAGACAAAAGTAGGGGTTTTTGGTTTAGAACATTGTCGCGAGACACAGGACTAAAGGTACGTCGCATGCGCCCGTCTTGCAGAAACACAAACAAACCAATTGCTTTCACCTTTGGCTGCTACCCGTCGCCCTCGAGACATCTTCGCTCTGCTCGAAGGATGTAGTGGTACAATATGCGGAAACCCGCAGACCCGAACCCACGAGGACTATCGACCCTCCCACAAACCCTCATTCCTTGTTTGCCATGGAGATCTATACTGATATCAATGGCCTGCAGATACACTCATTTTCGTCGCCCTCTTCTCCGCCAACAGTATCCATTTCAGGATATTGTATCCATATCGAACCGAAAGCCACCTGATCGTAAAGTTAGGGTAGACGGGGTCCACAGCTGGGCTGGGAGGATATAATAATAATGGAGTCCGATGCTGGGAAGAGAGAGCGGGGGAACAGTGTTGTTGGAACAAATGGACATCCTAACCCGCCGACAAACAACGACGGCTCTATGTCGACTCCACAAGTCGGGGAATCACGGTCCCAGAATACCATAGACATACACATCGAAGAAACAGGGTACGGTATTGAGGGTCAAAAGGACAAATCTGCTGGAAACCCTTCGCCGAGAAACCAACACTATGCCCCGAGTACGGTGAATCGTCATGCACGATCAAGTCCGAGAGACCAGAGTCTCGCAGTTGAACCTCCAGTGACTAAGGGAACGCTCAGCGAGCTTGACGTCAACAAAATTGTAAATAACCCCAAATTGCGACACGACATCAATTTCGATCCAGATCTGCACTTCAGACCGAACCTCGATGGTGAAAAGGGGAGAAGGAAGACCGAGAAGGCAAACAACTTTTGGGAGACCATGCAAACACAACTTCAATGCTACCTCACGGACCGAGAACAATTCGAAAAAGAACTTGGAGCTTCTGAATGGTGCTTACCCGCAACTTTGAAGGCTATTCGGGGCATCTTGGAAACCTTGGTTCCTCAGCGAGACCGTGCTTCGGTGGAGGAAACTTTCAATGTCGACTTGCTCATGCAACAGTTTCGAAAAGGAGTTGCAGATTTGGTGAAGCTGGCTTTATGGTTATCTCAGCTCTTGAAATGTCACTGTGCTCCCATGAGAGATAATTGGGTGGACGAAATGGTCACGCAGTTGAGTGACGGTGACCGCAACTGCGACGTGGGTCTTCTTGTTGCTGGTATGAAGAATTTGCTTGGTGTATTGGAGGCGATGAAGCTGGTCCGTATATTGTTGATGATTTGAATAATATTGTACTGACTGTGATATAGGACGTAGCGAATCACCAAATTCGCTGCTTGCGGCCGCTTCTCATCGAGGACACTGTTCACTTCGAGCAGAAATTTTTCATGAAGAAGATTGCCATGGGAAGGGTTGACATTGCTGGAGCACATGCTTGGTTTAGAAGAGCAAACACGTTGCCGGACATCCCAAATCTGGACGTGTCGGCACACACTCAAGGCAACACGTGGGATTTCATCAAGGCATTAGTGAATCTTACACTGCCATCAAAGTCCGAGCTGTTCCCGCATACTTTCTTGTTCGACGAGGAGCGGTTGATCAAGCTTCGTTCGGATATGCTAGATTTGATCAATCTCGAGATATGCATGCAACTCTATCGAAACCTTGAGTCGCAAAGCAGATCTCAAGATGTACGATATACAGCACCAGACGACACTCCGACTGGATCGTTTATATCCTCACCTTGTGATCGACCAGCATCGCCGGCGGACAACACAACGCTCTCCTCACCAACTGTTCCATTGCCTCACCATTTCGCCAAGCAAAATCTTGCCCAAGAGCGAGGTCACTTCATCCGACACCCATCAGGCAGACAGATATGGGTGCCAAAGGTTGAGGAAGGACTGACAGTTTCTGCAACATCAAGTCCACGATCCTCACCTTCATCTACCGCTTCAACGCCAGACACTTTGCCCCCAACGCCTCTTTATCTATCACTACCTTCCTCGGACTCGGCTTCTCAAGTTCGGTCATCTCTACTCGCCATTCTTTCCTCATCAAACACCAACGATAAATGGGCATCGCTCTCCCCTGCTTTGGCTCTTCAAATCCTCCGATCTACTACGACGCCGCTCACTCGCCTGCCTCAATTCGAATCGCACTTAGCTTTCCATCTTTCAAACTCTAGGTCACGAGTCTACCAAGAAGCCGAGGAACGTGTTCTTTCTCAAACGTTCCCAGTCTTACAAAAACTCATCGACAACTACACGCCTCTAACAAGTCTTCAAATCTTCGAAGCTGCCACCACTCCCAGGAATGGACCCTCCGCAATGCCTCAAGCGAATGGGTTGAAAGAAGAGATCTCCGAGATTGCAACCCGAATTGCACACATTGGAATTCTTCACTGGAGAGTCTGGGCACCTCTGGCTTATCTTGTTGATCCTGATGCGGAGGATGATACGAACCAGGGCATGCCTTGAATTGAATTCCTTCGAGGTACGAATTAGTTACAGAGCTCCAAGGATTCCAAGAAGGTCGAGCCGAGGGCAGAAGATATTGTCAGCAGACATTGATCTAGCTAGTTACAGTATGCTTCAGACGAGATCGTTTACTTTCGACAAGCGGAGGAGAGAAGGCTTTGCTACAAGCCAGAGCCTCGAAAGATTGAATGCCATCCAAGAGGCGACACACGGAATACTTTACACTCATTATACACCAGACCTGGAATTTTCCTTACTGTTCTGCATTTTTTGGTGTTGGTCATGTCATGCATTTACGCTACCTGCGATACCCAACCCGTCTACTTTACTCAAATCGAAACCTTCCAATTCCAATTGTAATATAGTTCTCTGAGCTTACCTTGTCAGCTCATTCAAAAATCCAAGTTACTTTGTTCAGGGGGCGTGGCGCTACTTGCAAGCATTGGAATAAATTAAAATAGCGGGTTGCAGTTTCTTGTTCTTTTTGGCTGGCGCTACACAGAGGTTGGGATAGGATAGGATTGTATGTACTTTTGGTGTTGGATTATTATTGTTGGAGAAGTCCTACCTTAGATTTTAGGCTTACGCTCCTGCCGACGAGTATTGAATTGGTACTTTAGACGAGTGAAGGGTACAAGAATGAATACCTGGTTGAAAGTTATTTTCAGCTTCAGAGAATCTACTTCTTCGGTGTGCTATGATATGTCAAAAACTTGGCGATTGTGGTGATTGGAGCGTCGGTTACTGTGCTTTGATCCAAGTTTCTCGAAACTCGAGATGATAGTCCCTTCGATCTGGGAGTGGGAAAGCCTTGAGAATGTCTGTAGCGAGGCCATAACAAGTGATTAGAAGAAAGTACGAGCTTCAGACGCCAAAGAGCACTACTCTACTTTCGAAGCATGTCTGCCAAGTCAGAACAGACTTCACTCCCGTAGCAGTCTCCTTCCTCAATACACACAATTCGACCACAAAGGTCTTCATGTGCTAAGATCCGACCGAGTCAAAATCATAGCTGCTCAAATTCAACTCAAATTCCTCATTTCCATCTTATCTTATCAACCACAGCTAGAACCTTACGACCCCGAAGAGTCAAAGCATCCGACTGAGAATGACTCACCAACTCACTCAACTCGCCCGCGGAATATAAAACATCGTTGATGTTCGGGCAAGGCAAACAACAAGCACAACATTCCCAACTCATGAATCAAGGAAGCCGGACGATCGACGACGCATTGCTCGCATTGTTCTTCGTCTTTCAGAGGAGGGACAATGAACTTGACTTTTTTGGCCCTGGAGCAAATTTGGGGACCGCGATTGTCCTCAGATATCTATTTGACGGACTGCGGCTGTCAAGACATATTACGCTGTCAACATCTTGTAGCTAGTCGGACGACTTCTACTGCGAATTGTCGCAAGTATATCTCTCCTAAAACTAGGACTTTGACTTTGAGATACCGGACGCTCCTCGGACGACAGCCTTTATTCCAGACACGCTAAATCGTCGCAAGTATTGTACACGTCTCGTCCGACTCTGGCCGTGATGTTCGCAGCAAAATTCATTATGACGGAGACGAACTTTCTTTAAGGATATTCAAACGAAATGAGCACCTCCAAAATCAAGCGCAAGAGAAAAAGAGCATTGCTGGCAAGCACTTATAATGCGGTCTATGATCTCGCAATGGACACCATCCGTCTCCGCAGCCGCCATGAGTTGTCGTGGGTTACGTATTTGAAGATTTGAAGAGCCTCTTTGGAAACGAGTATGCGACTTTATAGTACCTCATGTTCGTGGTGAGGCTGAGAGACGGATGAATCATATGCTGCCTCTGAAATGGGATCCATAGAAAGTAGCTAGAACTGCAGTTGAAGTCTTGAAGTTGAAGAGTCGACCCTCTACTAGTGTATGACTCACTGAAGTAGTGTACAGTATCTTCGTCTCTCGGAGAAAGACGAATCCCGCTGAGACATGCACGCTGGTGAGGTTCCCGGCAAACCCATGAGCGATCCCAAGAAGCGCCTGAACCCAAGGAGATTAGATTCTTTATATTTCGTCAGAGCGGCGGCGTGCTTGACGATGCGTTGTTGTCTTTTGCGTTTTTGGGGCAGTGGATGTCTGGAGCTGTCGATTTGGTAGGTGGTTTGAGACGGTTGATAGTGGGGCTGGAGAGATGTATGTGTTGTCAACATTTTGTTTATATTCGGACGACATTGTATACTGAAATTTCGGAGGGAAATTTCTCACCCGGCCAGGCCAGTAATGAAGGAATGTTGAACGGTTGTTAGACAGAAACGTCTTGCGTATTGAATCGTCGGAAGTACATCTCTCGTCCGGCTAGAACCGAGATGTTGACACCAAAATACAATATAGCAGGGAAAAATATGGAAATTAAACACACTCAAAACCGCAACAAGACATTAGAGATCCACTAGCGTCACTAGTGTTCAGTCGTAATATGGTTCTTAATCTCAAAATAAGCCGATCTGATATTTCTCCGCTAACCGCATGAGTTGTGCGGGACGACCGAGTTGAGTTGCGGCTTAACAACGACATGACGAGGATGTGCTACTATACTTCTTCGCGCTCGCGGTAAGACTTGGTAATGAGTCAGGGAGTGGAAGAGCCATAGACTAAGCTTGGTAAAGAGATTTGTGAATGGGAACTGCAAGATTTGAGTTGAAGTTTTGACTCAAGGTAATAGAAATTAGGATACGGTTCGACTCCGAGGCCACCTATTAAAAATAAATGGAGAAGGCAGATAGTGCGGCCGCATCGCGAATCAAAACGTCCTTCTTCCTCATTCTCTCGGATCCAAGAGCTGGTTCAAATGCGTTTCCGAAGCTTCACGAAGCATGCACTGTCTTGCTTTTCGTCTCTGGTAACCAGCTTTGTGGTCTTGCCAACGACTGTTATGATGATCCTTGTGTGTGGGGAAGTGGTTGTGCTTGTGGAACCCATTGATATTTGACAAATTGAGAGTGTTGTCAAGGTGCGTTGTGCTATCAAAATTATGTCTCTTATTGAACGACATGAGGAAGATCCGACGATGAGTATATAGCTCGTCAACACCTTATGTTTCCGGTCAAAGCAATATTCTTCCCAAAAACTATCCTGGAGAATAGGATACATCATATCGCTTGACTGAACCTAGGATATTGATAGCACAATGTATTTTGTCAAGGAATAGTAGCACAAGCTGTTGTATGCTTTCGTATGGAACGGCGTTTAAATAATTTGCCACATGGTGGAATGCTCTCAGAGCGCAAACCAACATTGAGAGTCAATGAGAGTCGCTGGCAATCCATCATTTGGTACTTTGCAATATCGAAGTTGCTGGCTTGTGGTCTAGAAACGAAGACATGCTATTGCACTTGTTCTTGTTCAAGGTGATTCAGAGATACCCTAATCAGGTGTTGACTTGGGGCTGAGATGCGTGAATCGAAGGCAGCTAGGTCGGAGTTGAAGCCTTGGACTTGGCTTTCAGAAGACTGGAGTTGAGACGAAAAATTGGGGAGTCAGGATGTCTGTCCAAGGCTTGAATAATATGGCAGCAGAAATGAATAGAGGGACTTTGGTGCGCCATCAATACTCTATCTCAACAGGATGCTGCATCGAGTTTGCATTATCGAGGTTTGGCGTGCCCCGACGACCCCACGATTGACCAAGTCAGACACCAAATCACGCTGACTATTGAGCAACGAGGCGCATGGGATACAATAAGACGCCGCTCTGGAATTTTGCTTTGTGATGCGTTTTCTTAAGGCATTTTTGTAGAGATCCTAGATTGGGAGCATCCGTCAGCACCGAGTGGTGTGCACTCCTGCCAAACCAGGAAGGCAACGCATGGCTACATGCTTTCCATTCGCTGAGGAAGGAACGAAGCAATGAGCGAAGACATCGACTTGACATCTGAAGCTTCCCAAAACACAGACCATGGTGAGCAGCAACAGAAACACAGCACATAAATCATGAAGTGCGCGACGCCTTGATACGTTGGATATGACTGCGAGTTGCACCTGGCGAAGACCTCGTTTGCGGGACAACAGTCTGGAAGGAAACGGAAAACCGCAAACATCTCGTTTGCTTTATAAAACATTGCGGACGTTGGATTGTGCGTGCAACAATGAGACTCGAACCATTTCGCAAACAGCAGAAGCAAACTGGTTCATTCTCGAGGCTTTGCCTGCCGAGTGACGCCAGTCGCCCCAACTCCGACGAACTATTGTTGTCTCACTTTCTGGTCAGCGGTCAGAGCCCAAGCGTAACTGGGCGTCGAATAAGAAAAGCCTTGCATTATGAGGCTCTGAAGTTTGTGCAAACCATCGTCGAGTTGTGCACTGCTCGTCGCTTCATCTGCCATGCTCCTCGGTTTGTACTTCAGGACTTGGACGCTGATCACAATCTCTGCAAGCTTTCCCTCGTTTCGCGATGATACAGTATCACTGAAGACCATCCAACGGTGCATGATGTTGACATTGTTCTCCTGATGCTTTTTTTACCTTCAAGATCTCCTGGTCAACGCCCCACCGAAGGAAGCGCTTTGCACCATGCTCTCACCAGCCAGCCCCTGCAAGCAGCTTTACCGTAAATTCAAGCTTGGAGTTCCACCAACTTCGTGGCATCGACAGTCAAAAAAACAATGATTTACAAAGAGTGAGACGTTTTTGGTGCCACCGAGTACCTCGAATTGGCTCGATTGAGGGGTCCTCGGGGACGTTTGTGAGGACTTCAAACCGTGATGCAGAGGAGCCTAGCTGCAGCAAGCCGAGGAAGGCAGTTGATACGCTTATTGGCCCTCTGATCCTGTTGGGCGAACCAAACAAAACCTGCCACACATGAGTCCTCGTAAGAGAGAGCTGGTGCATGCGCACAACGGACCAAACGGACAAATTCCAAGGCTGGACGAAAAGCGTTTGCGCTTTGAAGGCTGTAATAGGTAAACTGAGGTTATTTTCGCAAAATAAATGTACCACTGCGGTATTAGCCGATCGTTCATCCGGTCCAAGCTTCCAATCAAAACAATTGCCCGCTATTGCCTCCCAGCCTCCAAGAATCATAACACACAAACTTATCGCCCTCCGCAGACTGGGTTCTTCGATATCATACCTGGTCATATCGACTCTTTCGAACTCCCTTTGCCCACTGCCCGCCTGTGGAGCCAAGGTCACCCGGTTACTGGGGCTCAGCCGCAGTTCTCCAACCAGCCATCTTTCGAAGACTGGCAATAGCAAACTTCTCATGCGTCCTCGACTTCGCGGTTGACCTTTGATCTGGCAGGATGGGGGCAGACCGGAAGAAATTCGAATTACCTCAGGCCACCGATACAGCAACAGACACCGTCGAGTCAACAAATGGAGGTGCGAGCGCATTGGACTCCCAGATTCAGAGTGACTATACGCTGCCAGAGGGGAAGGATGTGGTGATACCCACAAGGAGGAAGCATCGAGATAAGGACGGTCACGCAGGGCTCAATTCGAACAAGAGTCAGACATCGTTGCTCATAGAATACTTTGAGGGTGGGAAAGGCAGGGAAGCTGATGGTCGACGTCCATCGTACGTATTACCATCCCATCTCAACGTCGAATTCACAGCCTTGAATCATGGACTGACTGGAACTATAGTGTACGAGTCAAGGTAACTCCATCCAGCAAGAGCAGAAGCAGATCCTCGAACGACCATATCCAAATCACCGAACGGAACTCCAAATCGCGGAAGGCTTTGTACACCCAACGGATTCCACTATCCGATAGACTCAGATCACCCGAGCCCGAGGGGGATGGTGACAGCCTTAACTCTTATCGCTCAGCGACTGAAGAATCCAACGTAACATCAAGAGGTGGGGGTCCAATTGAGGTCGAGATGATGCCTAAACGCCATGGCAGCCCTCTGATTCCCACTGAGAGCTCGAGATATGTACACGCAAACCCCTCCGAGATATCGTCGATGCCTGCCGATAGCTTCCTCGATGGCAGCAACTCTCCCGCACGGAAAGGCGGCCGAAGTTTGAGTCGAGGAGAAGCTCTAGCCGCTGGAGCCCTAACTGGAGCAGCAGCTGCTGCGGTCGCCGATAAGCTCAAAACACCTTCACGAAGACGCAGTCGAAGCCTCAGTCGAGAACGAATCGTTGCCCAGAAAGCGGTGGAGAAAGTCCGAGGAGACAAGTCCGAGCGGCGTCGAAAGCATAGTAGCAGGAGTCGAAGTGTAAGCGGAGAACATGCAGGATCTATCACATCACCCCGTCGGCGGTCGAGTCGGGGCTATCATGTGGAAGAATCTATGGTATCTGGTGGTGATCCCAGTCTTCTTAGCTCTCATGTGAGCGGCAGATCTGGCGATGCACACTCCTTCCTGTCAGGTACCTCGAAGTCATCTATTAATAATCCGAAACTCCTGGAAACCGTTGAGGACGCTATTCGGAGATTGATTCTGCCAGAACTCACTCTCTTGAAACGAGAACAAAGCAAGCATCAGCAGCGTGACCGCGAACGAGACCGCCGAGGGTCAATCACTTCGGGAAGTGGAATTTCCAGAGATTCTCGCGAAGAATCGTCGAGTACCAGGCGACTATCTGACCGTGGAAGTGGTACCGACAGTTCTAGCAAGCCTAAGGTGATCTTAAATGACTCGGAAGTACTTTCTGAGAACGCCGCGAAGGGACGCAAGGACAAGAACATCGACCGTGTGAAGCTTGAGGATTCTCCAAGGGGCTTTGAGAGAGAGACGTCTGAAGAGACAGTGGTTCAGCCTGGAAAGGTGCGGAAGAAGCATAGCAGTGATCGACATCATGGTCTCGAGGCAGCGGCTGCTGGTGCTGGTATCGGAGCATTGGCAGCTGGTTTGCTACACAAGCATCAGTCGCAGGACTCACTCGATGCAGAACGGAAGGAACGTCGAAGACGGAGAACCAAGAGTCGTAGCAGGAGTGACAGTCTTGTCGAAAGCTACGAGGAACGAGAACATGAGACAGTGCCGCCTATGCCTCTGATGAGTGACATCAACGCCTCGGAGATCACGAGGAGTTCTATACTTTCAGCAGATACGGAGAGACCCCACTCGGCTAGCCAGGAGCGAGTAACACCAATTCGGGAGGTCCCACGAGGCGTAGCTTCCCCATCATCACGAACACCGACGAGAACGCCTGTCGCCTTGCAACGTGGTCTAGGTACACAGCACTCGAATTTTTCACGTGATAACTTGAGTCTACAAAGTCCTACCGAAGAGGAACATCTTCATGGACATGAATACGAGTTGGACGAGCATGGCCGAAAAGTGCCAATGCACGAGGAGTACGACCAGGAGGATTCACTTGTCGAAGAGGAGCATCACGCAGGTCACGGCGGAACAATAGCAGCAGGTCTAGCGGGTGCAGCTGCGGGTGCTGGTTTGGCCGCGATGCATCACCGTCACGACCACGATGACCACGACGACCCAGAGCTCCTTGAAGAGGACCAAGCCATCCATCATGATGCTTACTACCACCAGGAAGTCCCACCGCCACTACGATATGTACCTTATGCTCAAGAACGACGTGGCTTGAGTCCAATCCAAAGTGTTTCCGGCTACACCGAAGGCGATCCGGATCAGCAGCAAAGAGACTCAAGGTTGACGCAGAGCACGGGATCATACTCCTCCTTGAACAACAGATCAATACACCGGGACCGATCAGGACGATCCATGAAGTCTCTCGACTCGATAGGCAACGTACATGGTAATCGTCACGACTTTCCAGAAGTCCGAACGGGAGGTCTTGCGGATTCCGAGGTCACACAAGATGGCGAGTACTGGGAAGAACAACATCGAGAAAATGACCGACAGCGTGACCTCGATCAAGAGAGCTATCGTAGTTCTGATCCTAGGGCCGATTACAAGCACATGACCAACTACACAGATGACAGCATGGACGGTTCCAACCTCGATCGAGTCGCAGCTGGGCAAAATGTCCGAGGCCTTGGTGCAAATCCCAACTTTGTTCACACTCCGATTGCAGTTGAATCTGCTGTGGCTTCGCTAGTGAACGCTTCCGAGCTAACAGGGGAGTCGGGTTACTCTGGAAATCCTTCTCAAAGAGACCGTCGAGAATCTTATGCATCATATGAGGATGGCTCTGAAAAACATTTCACTAGTCGAGGAAATAGTCCAACGAAGCATGATGGTACTCGGGACGTCGAATATGGTTCTGAGCAAGACATCCACAGCGAAAGGAACTCTCCGTCGAAGTACGCGGACGAATATGAGTTGGACGAGCACGGAAGAAAGGTCGCAATGCCTCAGTACAAGAACTCTCATGCTACCGAGGCTGCGATTGCTGCAGGCGCCGCCGGAGCTGCTGCTGCCCTCATTGCAGGACGTAATCGAAAGTCGGCAGCCGATCAAATTCAATACCCAGGCAGACAAGAGGACACCGGAGCCCCCTTGCATAAGTCGTTTGCAGACAGAGCTCAAGAAAACCGAGGCTCGATTCCGTCTCCTCGTCACAGTATCGACGCCCCTTACAGCGAAACTGGGAGCCAACAATTCACCATGGGAGCGAGCGGACTGCCAGATCCAGACCACCCAATGCCCGAGATTGGATTTGGCGGTGTTGAGTCTGATGTTGAAACCAATCCATCTGTCATCCAGGGTCCCATTGCTGGAGTACAAGAAGGTAGCAAGGACCATTGGCCAGGGAAACCGACACCTCCTCAACCAGAGTTTGGTGCTTCCACGAGCCGTGAGCAGAGATCAGACCCAAACCTGAAAGCAGCTGAAGCTGCTCTGGTCGGTGGTGCAGTTGGTCTTGGTGGTGCAGAGGCGCTTGCTAATCACAGCCGGGAGAATAGTCATGATCATGACGAAGAGTGGCAGAGAACATCTGGCGAGCGGAAGCGTGATACTCTCATCACAAATCCTTACGAGGGCACAAGCCCGATTGCTGCCATCGGTGCTCTTGATCGCGACCTCCTTGGCCAACAAGGTCTTGAAAACGACTTTGTGCCAACCAAGCTTACTTTCCAAACTGCTCGACCGCTCGCTTCGCCGAAAGACGAAGGCTACATATCATCAGCACCTAATGCACGTTCTCCTGGAGCCATGACACCCGAGCAGAGAGCCAAGGGAGTTGGATTCATGGACCAAGATCTTGGTGCTATAGATGCAATGAACGACGGTGACCCATTCTACACCCCCAAGCATGCACGCCATCTCAGTGGAATGTCGCATGGCATGGGATCGCCCATCTACGATAGCGCCACTGGCAATGGGATCGACCGTATCCAGTCTAAGGATATCGTTGCATTGATGGATCATCTTACTGTTCGAGACGCTCAGCGCAGTGCTCGCGACACAGAAATTCTCGTCACCCTTGTTCGAGCTGCTGCAGAGATGCGGAACTCTTTCGAAGACATGAAGCGCCTTCTTGCTGACACCGAGGATGTGATCATCACTGAAGTCCAGGGCAACACCGAGAAGTCTGTTCAGAAGGTCATCAACGGACCCAGACCTCAGCCACAAAGCGCTTCGCGATCTCTGCGACAAGGGTCTCAGGACGAAATGTACGATGATCTTCGAAACAAGAAGAGGAATGTGTTCCGGAGAGCTTTGAAGGGACTCAGCATGAAGAGCACTAACGATCTTGGAAAGATTGAAGAGATGCTGGTGCAGCTCCTTGGAGATGTGGAAGGTCTCAAGGTCGCTCAAGGCCTCAAGCCAAATAGCCATCATGACGGGTCTTACGACGATCTTGGACAGGAAGGAAACTACGAAGGTGATCGAGGTTACGAACCAGAAGGCAATGCGGGTACCTCTACTGCCAGTCACGCAAGCCAGTCCGGTCATTTGTCAATTCCCCGCGGGACCAGCGCATCGAGGCCTTTTGAGACTCGAAAATTCTCCGATCACCGAATCAGCACTGTTCCTGAAGGCGATGAGGAAGAAGCAGCAGAGCATCACGAGCCAGCGGTCTTGGCCACTCAATTCGACATGGATGATCAAATGGATGATCGACTACTCACTCCTGCACGAGGCACTCCCACACGAGGACTTACTCCTAATCGAGGATTCACCCCCACGCGAGACATTCCCCGTGGTGGCTCAGCTCCACTTGGGACACCACCACAACAATATATGCCACCGGCTTCACTGAGCAACGAGAACACCCCGAACACTCCAAAGACAGACAAGAAGAAGAAGCACGCTTCAAGCAGCTCTTCTGGTTGGATTCCTAAGGTTTCTCGATGGTCTGAAACTACGGCATCAACCGTTCTACGTGGATTTCGAAGCAGTGGACGTAGCAGTGGACGCAAAGGGGAAGACCAATTTGCAGAGCCTCCTTCGAGATCTGGATCTGACCTCGGCCAATATGCGGACCAAGGACATGACCCCTACGGTGACGACAAGCTTCACTCAGGCTTCTCACAAGACCAGCTTCAGCAATATAACGAGAACGAGCCCCCTCTACCTCCAGAGGATCCCAAGTATAAAGCCCATCGAAACTCGCTGAATCTACAACATCCTCAACCAAGACCTGGTCCTACCCATCGCTACCAGACCGCGCTCGAGTCACAAGCCGTGAACTTCGATCAACCTATGTCACCCAAGTTCTCCGACTGGGGCTCACAAACCAGCCTCAATCGCCTTCCACCACAGCAAACCAACCGTTACAGCAACGGCACCAGCAATCCAGGAAACATGTCACCCATTTCCGATGGCGGCTATTCCAACGGCTCAGCTGCAGGCCAACCGCCAGCACGACCACCCAAAGAGCCTCTCGGCGCCCCCGACCGCCCTCCAAAGATCCGGGCCGGCAAGTTGATAAAGCCAAGTCCACTTAGTAACGAGCATGTCGGAATGGACGACTATGAACCCGGCGGATCACCACGTTCAGCAGCACGAAAGCTCTCTGGGGCCTTGGCCATACCAACCAGAAAGCCAACTGGGCCTAGAAGCATGAGCTCTTCCAAGAGCGGAGACTTGGATCGAGATGAAACAGTCATCAGACGTAAAAATAGAGGTATGATTCTCTGACCGACATTTTTCGGAAGGCTGGACACTAATTTGTTTGATAGATACCTTTGGCACCATAGCCAGTAATCAGAGCGGCGAGTCCGAAACCTTCTGAAAATAGACATTCGGTTCATTCGATTCAGCATTTACTATCTCACGATATGGACATGTCACCACCATGGAATTTTGCATTTCCGCTCCGCCTCTTTTTAGCGTACAGGTGTTACTGGATACCATCTTGCGTTTATTTGTTCATTGAGAGAGGGAAGCGGGATACAGATGCAAATAGCAGTGAATTTTATTTCTTGTGTCTATTCGAGGCATATAGAAAGGGATTGTTTGTGTGTTTATTGTCAGGATACGAAAGAGAGCGGCAGAGAGGGGGGGGAGTGGAAGGGGGCTGGCATTTTGACGACTGTTACGATGAGATATGACTTTCTCTTTTTCTGTTTCGTGCAAAAAATCGGAGATAGCAGAGCTTGGGTCTTTGCAGGGAAAACGTGCATATAAGCTTTAATTGAAGGTGTTCATCTCTCTCTACATGACTCTTGATTTTGGCGATGTGATGGTTGCGTGCATTCTCATTTACCGCCTGCCAATGTTTTGTCTCGTTGCTCATATGATGATGCAACCTGTTGGTATCCCTACAATGTTCCTTTCCTCTTAGGACAATTTGGATGTTATTCAAGCAAGAACGTCCAAGGACGGGAGGGACATTCTGGACCTGTACAAAGTCCATTACGGAGCTGACGAAGATAATGGAGACACCATCGGCCATGCCTCTTTCTTAAAAAGTACGCAAGATATACAAACCTCGATTTGAAAAAGTCTATGCTCCTCATACTATTGGTGAGAATAATGACATCCTCAACTTCTCGGTACTTTACCCCTTGGCAAATCTCTCGAAAACAAGTCAAACATTTGCAAACATGTCTTCTCCTTCGTCATCATTGAAGTAAAATTTAACACCTGCTGCCTAACACGTGACCCAGTTTGCCTCCTCGTTTGATTCTCCTTGTTTGATGCACCGGCACTTGCAATTGAGTTTATAAACCACACACATTCCGCCAAATTATCCACATCTGCCGCATAATCTTTCTGGAAATCAAGCAAAAGATCTTCCCGCCAAGACGTTACAGAATTCACTGTCTCGCTTTCTCGCCTCCCTAAGAAAATCTTCGCTTCGCACAGACCACTTTTGAGCAACCACTAAGTCGTACAACTCACGTATCACGCGCCTGAACGACAAACGAACGACGTCTTCTTGATCTTGTTGTCTCTTTCCTTCTTCAACTCAATCCTATTCACCTCACCTCAACTCAAACGCAAAGAGAGAAGAGCGAGAAGAAAGGAAAGAAGGTTAGAACAGAAAGCAACGATGGCGCTCTCCAAGTCGACTCGTCTGATGATCATCATCGGCATCTCGTTCTCGTTCTTCGTTGCTGAGATTTCGGGTATGTGAGACATTTATTCCACCTTCAATTCCTCGTTCTTGCGCAAGTCGAAATATCCGGGGTGCTTTTGACAGGAATTGAATATTCGCTGACCTTTGCTCTTCACAGTCGGCTTCTACACCCATTCCTTGGCGCTGGTCGCTGATGCGTTTCATTACGTATGTTATTCTCCTCTCCAATTGGCCAAACCAGCCTTAAAATATGAAGCTGATTGGATAATTTTCAAAGATGAACGATCTGGTCGGATTCATCGTTGCACTCGTTGCTGTTAAAGTATTTTCCCTCCACCTCATTCCTTACTTGGAGAGTAATGCTAATTATATGGGATAGATCTCCGCACGTGAAAAATCTCCCAAGGAGCTTTCCTTCGGATGGCAAAGAGCCCAATTGCTAGGCGCGTTCTTCAATGGTGTTTTCTTGTTGGCGTTGGGTGTGAGCATTTTCTTGCAAAGTATTGAGCGATTTATCAGTCTTCAAAGTAGGTCTTTCCCTCTTCTTTGAGAGGAACTAAGGTTAATTTGTGGATCTGAATAGGGGTTGAGAATCCGATGTTGGTGCTGATCATGGGATGTGTTGGTTTGACATTAAACATCATCAGTGCTGTGTTCCTCCACGGTACATACCCCCACCCTCCTCCCCCAAGAAACACACTAAACAACCACAGAACACGACCACGGACCCCAAGCCCTCCCAGGTCGTGCTCCCACAG
Source organism: Phialocephala subalpina (assembly GCA_900073065.1). Classification (NCBI taxonomy): domain Eukaryota; kingdom Fungi; phylum Ascomycota; class Leotiomycetes; order Helotiales; family Mollisiaceae; genus Phialocephala; species Phialocephala subalpina. The sequence continues at coordinate 648,706 of FJOG01000014.1, forward strand.
ATCTAACATCCAGCGCCACCGAATTGCAAGAAGTGACCGAGCACCCACACAAAGACCACCGCCACAAAGTCGACACCAAAGGCCACGGGCACGGCCATGATCTTGGTATGATGGGCGTATTGGTACATGTTATCGGCGACGCAATAAACAACATCGGCGTAATCATCGCTGCGGCTGTGATTTGGAAAGCCCATTACGGCGGTCGCTTCTATGCTGATCCTGGAGTCAGTATGGGGATCGCTATCATGATCTTACTTTCCGCCTTACCACTCGGTTTGTCTCTCTCTCCCTCCTTCATTACTCCCTCTCATATCTTCTGTCAGTACAACATATTAACTTCGTGAAAAGTCAAGAGCTCCGGCTCCATTCTCCTCGAATCCGTCCCCCTCGGAGTCTCGTTGGAAGACGTAAAACACGACCTCGAAAAAGTCGACGGCGTAGTCTCAATCCACGAACTCCACGCCTGGCGCCTCTCCCAACATAAAGCTCTCGCATCAGCACACGTTCTCACCTCCGACGACTCGTTGTCAAATTTCATGGCGCAGGCGAAACTCATCAACGAATGTCTCCACGCTTATGGGATTCATTCTACGACTTTACAGCCGGAGTTGGTTACGCCGGATACGAGTCCGGCGGTTAAGGCGTTGCATAGTGTGAGGAGTAGGGTGGGGAAGATTGGGAATGGGGGGAAGGGGTGTAAGATTAGTTGTGGGACGGTTTGTGAGGAGTTGACTTGTTGTGGTTAATCCTTTGGGAAGCTGAGGAGAAGTGTGGGATGGGAAGGGGAAAATGAGGGATGAGCGATGGATATGAAGCTTATAGTTGGCTATGATGAGCATTTGCGGGAAGTGAAAATCATGGTTTATTGCGCCAGAGGAGCATCATCGCGGAGGTTTCTTAGAAGAGATGAGAAAATGTCGAATAGGACTGTATGGAATGATAATGATTGAGTTTTGAAGTTCTTGTAATGATGATCACTTGATTGCTATCACATCCGAATTTCTGAAGAGGTGGTAGAGTTCGAGTTTGCATATGTAAGCGTCGTTGTGGACATTGAACTAAGCATACCTTAGGTCCTCATCTATCTGCCGAACAAGCCCAATTCAAGAGAGTACAAATTCAGCTTGTAGAGAAGGAATCTAAGCGATCAGCTCTTGTGAACATGCGCATACTAGATGTGGAAGCTCAAAATCAGCATATCCAAGACAAAAACAAAGCCTCGACAAATCCGCAGCCCACAATCTAAACTTAGACTCCACCTGCCTTTCTCAATATTCCAAACACCCCCTCCCCATCCACATCTCACTCCACCCACCATCCGCCTCCTTCCTCCTCTCATCCCTAAGAGCCTTGAACCACATTTCGCGCAACCAAGGAGACCGCCGTAAGTCAGGAAGCCAGTTCATTACGATCTCTTCATATCGTCTGGTACCACGTATTTCCAGATCCTGCTCCAGATTGACAAGGATATCCGTCTTGCGATAGCTGGCTCTGTAGATTTGGCAGAAGTGAACGCAGGTTGCGCCGAGGAGACGTTGATTGGCTGGGCCGAGGTGGGAGATGATTTGGTGGTGGAGTTCTCGGGGGAGGGTGGTGAGGAGGAGGCTTGATTGATGAGCTGGTGTTGAGGTTAGTAAGGCATAGAATATGTGTGAAGAAAAAGTATTGCGTACCTCGTTCACAGTTTTGTTGTATGTTCCTGGCGTTTTGTATAGGTCCAGTGCGAGAAATAGTTTGCAAAGGAGCGTTGCGGCTTGACATCCTGATGGTGATGATCTTGATGTTTTCTGATAGCTGAGAGAATTGTTGGGGAATACGAGACTTGTGTAGGTCGTGCTTCGGTGTTGTGTTCTGCTATTGTATTGGTGAGGAAGAAGGGTTATAAAGGCTAGCTGCCTCTTTGAACAAGCTCAGAAATCTTCAATGAGGCTACGTGAAAGACTTGCGGAGTTCGTTGAAGACTTCAAAGAATGAATCGGCTTCAATTTATTATAGAAGCTTTGAACAGCCGTTGGGTTTGACCAGAATGTCAGGCTCAGAAGGTCCAAATTTCGATAACGAAAAGTCCAATTCCAACAACGGACAATGTGAGTTGAGCTATGAGTTGGAACTCAAAGAGAAGGTCGGAAGGAACGCAGTAACAAGGTCAAGTCGAGTAGGAGTTTGCCCACTGGGGAGAATGTTTCTCTTGTAGCAGTATCTAAGGATCCGACAACATGAAGGGAAATTTTGAAATCTTCTACTTGTCTATCTTCATTATATCATAACATATATGCTAATGTATCTGCAAACATATCGCTAACCTCTCTACCAACGCCATATATGCACCTTACCTTATCCATACCATTTTGCACATTACACCTTAAACCACCTCGCCCTCACTCTTCTTCCCAAATCTCCGCATCTTCGCCCACCTTATCCCCCCAGCCATAGGCCTCTTCTTCTCGTCCGTATTCGAATCCCCATACGCACTCTGTCTGCCCTTCCTCCTGCCAGTCTTAACATCCCTCCTGCTAGCACAGCAGCAACTGAGGCATAAGTGTATCAACCACCCAAAGATGCTAAACGCCGACGCCACCCACATAAACGCAAACATGTCTGTTCCGATATCAGCTCCAATGTTGAGACCAGATTGGGATGTCGCAACGTTTTTGAAGATAATGGCCATGACGGTGCCGATGATGGTTGCTGCTGTGGTGAGGAGGGCGCCGATGAATGTCCAAATCGCAAATGGCAGGCTCCACCATCTCGAAAACAGCGTAAAAGGAGCCAAGAATATGGAGACGGCGTTCATGCATATCCCCGTCAAGAAGAAGCCGAACATAACATGACTGGCAATCTTTATCAAATCCAAGATATTGTTGATCTCCGCCGGCAAAGCAATCGTCGCTCCAGACAATAACTCATTCAATAACACTTCCACAGGGTTGAACCAGTACAGTTGTTTTGGGCGAGAACAATAGGTGATTCCTTCATTGGTATAGCCTTCGCAGAAATTCCAGAGTCCGACTTGGTAAAAATCGTGCAGGCCGAGGGAGCGGGCGAGTGAGTTGGTGAAGATGATGTCGGAGGGGGTGGAGGCGGGGATTATGTTTGCGAGGTTGAGTTTGTAGAAGTAGGTTGAGCGGATGACGGGTTTGTTGTTGATGTTTCCGATGATTGTCTGTACATTCATTAGCTATTGAATTTGAGACTGAGATTTTGGGACTTACGAGGATCAGAAAGACGACAGAGATTAGGAAGAAGAGGCAGGAGATAATGATCCAGATTTTTCGAGTCTTGGTTGCGAGTTTGACGTTCACAGCTGGAGTGTATACTGCTCCTTGTGTAGGAGTGAGAGTTCGTTCCGAATTCTCTTCTCCTGCTACTGCTCCTCCATTGGCAACTCCATTCGTCTGTTCCTGGTTCTTGTTCTGCCGTCTAGCAGCCAGCGAGCGAAAGGTAGGAAGAGCCATGGCTACAATTGTCCTTCGGCAGACGGCAGGGAGGATTTTGATCGAGCGACGACGATGAGCATCTGGCAGAGAGGAGGTCAGTAGTGTATATCAACAAGATGAAAAATAGTGTGGCCTGGAGATCCCAACGACATCATCGAGCGGCCAGGGATCGCGGCTCCATTGCGCGTCTCGAGCTTCAGCGGGCCACACCCGATACGGGACGTTGTAGCGCCTTGCTCAAGCTTGGAATCAGCCACTGATGCGTGAGATCCACTGCAGTCGAGGTCTGGACTCTCTGCCAACACTGTCAAACATTGTTGATCTTCTGCACGGTGGCATTGAAGCAGCCTAGAAAGGTACTTTTTGGCGGCATCTGCAGTGTTTACGAATCTTCCATACTACAAATGGCATTTGGACGTCATCTGAAATAGAGAGAAACATCTCGCTTGGCTTCATGCTGCTCAACGGCGAGGCTGCTGTGGCTGGAAAAGGGTGTCGCTATTCGCTGAACAGCTCCGGAAGAAACATATCTTGAGTTTCTCGGCCCCTAAAATGGAGCTGAACTTCAGGACCTCTCCTCCCTGGAACCAATCCGGCAAGCGCTATGAAGCCTTTGCCAGGCTGTACAGATGGGTCCCGTATTATCCTTGTGGTGATCCGGTACCCTGAAATTTTGTTTCGAGGGAAAAGGGCGAAGCACTGCAAGCTTGAGTCGAAACATCCATGAGACGGCTGCATACGAATCTCTTGCTTGGTGAGAAGTGGATACGGTTTGGATGCTTGGGCAGAAGTCTGCCGACTTTGCAGGACACTCAGCTGTCCCGGCTCTTGCCTTCCAGGTCAACCCTCGACTCAGCCTCCTTCATGACGATCGGACCAAGAGCTTGTCCCTTCGGGAGCATTGGCATCTGAAAACTCAATTTGTCAAAACATCTCTAGTTTTTCCTCCTCTCTTCTTGAGATTTTCTAGACCTCTTCCTTCTGGAATTGGCAATTCTTAGTTTTGATACAAGCGGTAGGATCCCACGATCTGGATCTGGAGAGACAAAGTCTAGTCTCTTGGGCTGCATTGATTCGCAGACTACCGAAATCCCCGGCATCGTACCCGATCATACTTCGACGTCATCGTGCGAAGTTCCACTTTTCTGGAACGACGAAAAAGAATAGAGGACATTCGAAGCTAGAGTCTAGCTTGTGTTGACGTCGACCAGGCATGTGGAGAGGTGGGAGACATTATTGTTGAGCGCCCCCTCCGTCTTGGACGCGTGTTTGGTACCTCGACCTCGAAGACGTTTGTTCATGCTGTTGCCGGTTGTTAGAGTACTGTTTGGAAAACAGGGGCACCATCAACCACCATGCTATTCTCACGACTTCTCCCAGTTGGGTGCCTCTTTGCCATTGCGGCATATGCACAGGATTCCAGTTCGAATTCGGGTTCGAGTTCAGGCTCTGTGACAGTGTTGACTGGAGTGACGGAACAAGCTACTCCAACTGGAGACTACATCTCATACTCTTCGACTCAGACAATGTCTAGCTCGGTCAGAAGCTCTTCTGCAATCAGCACATCTGCCATTGTTAGCACAGTGACCACTGGGTAAGAAGATCTGCATCCTTAATGTAGGAGAATGGTTCACTGACTCTGGAATCCATTTTACAGCTCAACAACACGGACAACGACCTTGGGATCAACTACAATATTCGCATTTGCCTCCCTAAGCGCTGCCGGCAACTCATCAGGCACAGCAACAAGCACCAGCACCGATTCTCAAATACTTCTCTCCGGTAGACCAACATCCACCATCTCCGGAAACTCTACCTCCAATTCGACAGCCTCCTCAACCTCCTCCACGCCCGAAGCAACAAACACAACACCCTGCAACAACTACCCAGAATTCTGCTCCCGAAAATACGGCAACATCACCGAAGTCTCCGCTCACAATTCCCCCTTCGTAAAAGCCGGCAACGCTGCTGCGAACCAAGCTCTCCCGGTCACAACACAATTGAACGATGGGATCCGACTTTTGCAGGGACAAATGCACTTCGTCAACAACACGCCTCATTTCTGCCATACCTCATGCGATGTGTTGGACGCTGGACCTATAACGGATTATCTCGGTACAGTCAAGACATGGGTTGACAACCATCCTTACGATGTAGTAACCATCCTCTTGGAGAACGGCAACTACTCGAACGTCGAATCCTACGTCCCATTTATCGAAGAAACAGGATTGGTACCATATGCCTACATCCCTCCCAAAATCCCCATGGGCATCGATGACTGGCCAACATTAGCCTCCATGATCATCCAAGGAAAGCGAGTAGTAATATTCATGGACTACGACGCGAACCAAACCGCCGTTCCCTGGATCCTCGACGAGTTTTCTCAGATGTGGGAAACACCCTTTGATCCCACCAACCGCTCCTTTCCCTGCACCGTTCAACGACCTCCAAATCTGGCGATCAACGATGCGCAGAATAGGTTATATATGGTGAACCATAATCTCAATTATGAGATCAGTTTGTTGGGGAATAGTTTGTTGGTGCCGAGTATTCCGTTACTGAATGTTACGAATAGTAATGGGACGGAATTTGGGATGTTGGGGTTGAATGCTGAGCAGTGCAATGAGACTTATGCGTATCCGCCCAAGTTTTTGAATGTGGATTACTATAATGTGGGGAATGGGAGTGTTTTTGAGGTTGCGGCGAAGTATAATAATGTTACTGTAAGTCTCTCCTCCTTTCCAATACTTCCATCTTCTCCTCGAACATCTCCTAGGAATCTTTAGAAGAAAAGGACTAATGTCGCAATAGTACACTCGCGAGTGCTGCGGCATTGCAACAAGCGGAGCGAGACTTAACGAGGTCGTGGGACGAAGTGCGTCTTTGCTTGCGATGTGCATTATTGCTGCTACATACCTCTTGATGTAGCTTCCTTCCCTTCACGTGAAGCGTCTTGAGTTTATATCTATTTTTGATCATATGGGGGAAGGAAAGATGTGGATTGGCTTTGCATTTGGAGCATAGAGGACAGGCATCTGCAAGGCGTTTGGATATCAGGGAGCGGTTATGACAAGGAATTTTGTATATACTAGACTACGTGCGAATGTGTGACTGAATAATATCTATATACCTACCAGCTTCATTACCTTTTATCGTACCTAGTGGATATATTTTTAGCATCGACTAAAAAGATGAGCTGCTGAAGAAAGCGGGGAGACTCAGGACTCGCTTCAACAAGCAAGCGAGTAGGGGCAACCATAACGGCTAAAACAGATGTGTATAGAAAATGCCCAAACCCCCCAAAATAATGGCTGAAAAGCGAGTCGCGGGTGATTAGGACAATAGTCTAAAGAGAAGAATAGGCCAAAAGACAAAAGATTTAATCCAGGCATGTTAAACAAGCTGGGGAATCCCCTCGAGCGAAAAGCAGAGTAGATGACTCTATTTGTGTCGCCCGATGTTGATGAAATGCTTATGTAAATCTATTTGGGTGGTTTGGAAGCCGCTAGCTTATGAAAGTGATCAGGTTCACGGGAGTAAAACCGATATACTTCAAGCCTGAGGAAGGAGGGGTTTTCGAGTGAATGTGGGATTGAGTTGAAGATGAGCGTGAGATGAGATGTATCAGCCGTGGACCGGAACTTCCAGTTCGCAGAGAATGTTCCCATCGGTGCCTCACTCATCGACTCTTAAGAAATGCTGGCAGCAAATGGCAGGTATCTGAATCTCGGGAGAGTGTTAGGATACTGCGGTCTCGATATGCGTTGGGAAGGGGAGGAACATTGAGAGGTGTGATATGGAAATGATAACCCTCTAACATTGGAGGGAATTTATAGCATGTGTTGAGGCCTTGAGGGGAGCAGGGTCACTAACAGTAGTCGATGTATTTTGGGTGTGGGGTATGTTTTGCTCATTATCAAGTCTAGCAGCAGCTTGGGTGGAAGGAACAAAGCAAGAGACAGCTGGAATAGCACAAAGGACCATATCTCGTAAAAGTAGAATAGATTATGCATCTAAGAACGATCAAAAGGTAAGAATATCAAGCAGGCTTCCTCCAAATGCAAGCAAACTGTGTACGGGGGTATTCTCAATGTCCTTTTTCCGTGCCAACTCCAAAACCCAAATGTCCGTAAATCCATGTCTCCTTTTCGAACGAAAATCTGCTTCTCGAATGTCCGATTTCAGATCTCAGGATGAAGAGATCATGATCGGCAGACTGTCGAAAATGACTTCGTTGCTCTCGTAGTGAACGACGAAGCCTCCACCAAGAACTCTTCTCATCGCCTGCAGTCTAAGTAACTTCCACCATTTGTCTATTGTCATGCTCCCCGATTTATGAATGCGGACCGTCATTCTAGATCCGTATCTCTTGCCTGTCTCTTGGTCGATCGCTTTCTGATATCTCGGTCCTCTAGATGGGTGTTCAACCGTATTCAGAATATCTGCAAAATTTGTGTGTAGTGTTTTTCGATCCTTCTTGGCTATGCGTCTCGAGGACTCATTTGCAAGCTGTGAGAGTTTGTGCTCAAGCTGGTTCTTCTGACGATAGACTTCGTAGCGCTTAACCATGCTGTTATCTATGCTGTAGCCTTCCTCATCCTCTTCATCGCTCGCAGGTCCATCTGCTGCTTCTCGTGCCGTGAAGCTCTTTTCGTACAGCAACGCGATATTCTCTCCGGCTGCGACTTGGACTGAGGTATCACTACTGTCTAATTGTTCGACAAATGCGTCCATCGCTTCTTCAGTCTTGTCTTCCATGTCGTCTATTGATGTTGCGAGAAATCCCCAGGCCTCGCAGGCTGCTGCTACGACTTCGCCATTGTCTGCTGCTCCGATGGATTCGCCGTCTGATTCTATGATCTCGAGGAAATCATCCATTATCTCCTCGATTTCGGAATCTGAAGCTCCGCCGTAGATTGCTGATGCGCTTAGGGTGTGGATCGCGACTGCCTTTACACTGATGGATTCCGAGTCGGTGTATGTGCGTTTGAGGACTTGGAATATCGCATCGTAGACGGTTTCGGAAGGAGTGGTTATGAGGGTCAAAGCAATAGCTGCAGGAAATTAGTTGGTATTTCGAGGAGTTGAACAGAACTCGACGAACCTCTCAAAGCCAAAGATGTCTCCTTCTCGCTGCTTTCAGACTTAACGCTCTTCATCAGAGCTGGGAAGATCTCTGATGTTTTGCCCTGCAATTCCTCATAGGCGTAACGGCTCATGAGCATATGAACATATTGCGCCAGGGTCGTTTCTCTGCCCTGAACACTGCTTCTCTTTCTATCTATGATTTCCTCTATGCGATCGCCAAGGTCCTGCTTCCACGCGTCCGTGGTATCTTCTGGGAGGTCTGCGGCCAGCATATCGTCGATAGAGTTGATACTGGAAGGAAATAAATCAGTTTCTGCCACCCAAACATTCGCAGGCGCGCTGCACTTACGACCAATTCGTGCTGTCACTCATGTTCCCTTCTTCTTCGTTGTCTGAGCCATGTCGGCTTACATTGCGACTGTTCGATCGGCTGTTGGCAGCGGAAGATGTTCGTGAAGACCCAAGACGAGCTTGAGCCTTTTTTGAGACTGTCTTGTGGCTCTCGAGAGCCTGACGCCGTAAATCGTGCATGGCGATCTACTTCAAACTGAAATCTACGGCTTCAGTGGAACAAAGGTATCGAGTTCAAGTGCTTGCGGGGTATTTCTTTGAGGGCAGGAAAGTGGGTTTTGATTGTTATCGTATCTCGGTCGTAAAGAAATTGTGAGAACTTGTTGTCGAGAAATAATCCATGGGGTGAGTCATAAGAGTGAATGAACTGTGAGCGGAAGAAGTCCAGATTCGAAGGAGTCCGGATGAAATTAGGCAAGTAGCAAGATTATTATAGTCGAGAAGGTAATAACGTGGCTGCGTGGTAAAGGTGAAAGGGAATTTTAGCAGGGCCGTGCTATCGGATGATGTAGATCAGCGGAGACAAGCGGAAGGAAGGCTTGAAGTCCGAGAGAGGTCGAGGATACTCGCAAGTTCACAACGCATGATGCTCAATATATCTTACTGGGGATATTTACATTCGTATTTGATGTGCTGAGGTGTATTTTACGATGAGTCAATGAGATAAATTCACTACTTATAACAATCCATGGTCTGTTTCGCTACCACTCGGTCGCTCCTGCTCTTTATCGCTTATCGGCTAGCGTCGTAGCCTGGTGCCCTCTATAACCACATTCCCCTCCTTCTTCCTTCCTCATCCTCATCTCGATCTCGACAAACTATCACAACTGTCTACACTTTCGTTCTGCGTGAGCTAACAAGAAGCTCCTCGGTATCCTTCGAGTTCGTCGAGGCCTCGAAGCTCGCCTACTCGGACACAGCATCGTGTTTCATCTCGTCTCGCTCGTATCGATTGCGCCCTTACTCACCTCGACCCCGCCTCGACAGCTTCGAACAACTTGGCTGGACCCAACACGATTCATATCCTCGAGTACACTTCGTGCATAGCAAGAGCAGTCGATATGGCTACCCAAGGTATGTCTGCATTCCATCTTTTCTCCTCGTTCAAGAGCAAGGCTGCCAGAGTCATGATGGCAGCCTGACATCATTTCCCGCAAATGCCACAGACTATTCCCATATTCAAGGTCCAAGGTCGAAGGCCTGTGTGGGAAATTTCTCAAGCTTCTGCGGTCTGGTTTGACTTGATTTTATCTATCTCATGATGGTTACACCGAATACTTTGCGCCAACAGCCTACTGATATCGAGACAGCCAAAGTCACCTTTACCGCCTTGCACGGCAACGTCGTCCCTGCAGAACGAATCCTCTTCCTCGAGCCTGGTTCCCCTACTGCTCCGATCGGCAGAGCATCTAAGAGTATCAGCAAGGGACTTTTCAGTGCCGTCGATAATGCTTGGTTCGACAGCCCCGTCATGTCTCGAGAACATGCTCAGATCACCATGAAGGTAGATGATAAGGTAGGCATTCCAAGATTCTTTGGATGTACCATGCTGACAGACTTTAGACCATCACCATTCAGGATATCGGTTCAATGCACGGCACCTACTTGAACGATGTCGAACTGCCACGTAATGTGTCATCCACCCTTAACAACGGCGATATCGTGGTTTTTGGAGCGGAGGTTAGGCGTGGACCAGAGACTTTCCCAGCGTGTTCTTTTCGAATCAATTTCGAGTTCACTGAAACAAAGTGAGTGTCATGTACCCTTTCCAGCGTCTTCAAGCAGCAGCTAATGCCTATGGTTGCAGAACTGCCAATACCTTTGCCTTTCCCGAATCCTCCGACATTGAAGACGCTGAAGGCGAAGACTACGACTTCAGCGAGGATGAGAATATTGGTAGACATCTGCAATCTAGTGAAGATGATGTCTCATTCGAGTCTCCATCCCCGAAAGCATCGAAAATCAGTGACGCTATTGACTTAACTCGAGATGATTCCCCAGACGTTTCTATGTCTAATCGAATCGACCTCACAGGCGAGACCCCCTCGGAGAGAAATTTGATGGATCTGTTGGCTGGTCGCGCAAATGATATCAATCATGACGCACATCCTATCGCTATTAGCCTATACGCCGGAAACAAGCCTATTCTTGTAGAGACAGAGGATGAGGAGGGCGGATTCTCATCTGACTCTTCAGAGCAATCAGACGGCGCTTCCATTGATTCCGATAGCTCGGAAGACTCTGATGGCTGCTTGGAGCAAGAGCCATCCGACGCTTCAGAGGCTTCAGAAAATGAGTCTGAAGATATGGTTATCGATACATACGACATCGAAAGCGTTCATGACTTTTCCGATGTGGACGAAGAAGAGGCTTCCCCTGCGGATAAGATCAGTTGCTTCGCTCAAGCAACCCATGATAACCCCACCATTCTTCTCTCGGATATCCGGACTAGAACTCAGTTCCCTGAGAGTGTTGCTGAAGACGAAGACGACGACAACGAAAGTGACTTGGGTCTCTCAGAAGCCGGAGAAGCAGGTATCCAGGCTCTTTTCGACGATGGTCTCCTCGAGAACGATGCTCGTTCAGACTCCGAGAACGAGCCTGATTCCGAACCCGAACATGATTCTGAGGCTATGGATATTTCCCTCGTCGAGGATATTGGAAGTGCAGTATCTGCTGCTGCTGCTACGCCAGTGACGACTCTAGCAAGCATCCCTCCCTTGCGTCTGGCTACAGAACACTCCACATCATATGCCACCCAGCAAGCCTTTACTGGAGACAAACTTGGTCTATCCTATCCCAGTATCCGACAACCAAGTCCTTCCGACGCTGCTATGGTAAAGAGTGCTATTCCCCAACAACAAAACGGTTATCCAACAGGAGTTTGTGACGTTGGAACCTTTGGAAAATCCACTGCCCAAATACTTGGTGACAAAACCGGCAAAAGCGCTTTCTTTGAGGCTCGAGAGGCTAACAAGGCAAAATTCAACGAGGAGGTCAAGAAGCCTCAGCTGAATTTCGATGGACCATCAGCAAGCTCGTCGCCATTCAAATTGCCGAGAAACTCAGGTTTCGGTTACTCCTTCACTCCAGCCACTTCTGTCTCAACCGGTAGTCAAAATGTTCGTCGTGTAGGATTCGGCTTCGGCAGCGGTTTCGGCAGCAACTCAAAGTTTACATTTCTTCCTAAGCCAGCTTTCCCAACTCGTGAGCCATGCTCATTTCTCGACAAGCCCGACGAAGCTCCAGTTCCGGCTCGCACTCCCAGTCCACCACTAGACATGACGAGCGCGTACAGCTTCAGCGTCAGTAAAACGACTGCCGTCACTCCCACCCAACTCAATTCTCGGGGCATCAAAATCAATGATATCATTGATACTTCTGCAACACCTCAACGCCCTCTCAGACTGAAACGCAAAGCTGATGAGATCTCGGATGCTACAGACAAGGAGCTCAGAATCTGGGCCAAGTCCTCCTCAGCATCAAAACCCACTAAGATTGCCACTGATATCAAGCCCACCGAGGATGAAGTTACTGCAGAGACTGTGGCTGCTCAGCCAATTTCTAACAATGCTGTTGTTTCCGAGGGTCGACCAACCAAGAGAATCAGGAAGTTGCTGGAGAATGTCGGCTATGCTGCTCTTGGAGGAGTCGCTGTTGGCGCTGGCCTGTTCACCGTTCTGGTCGCAACAGCACCAGACCTTCTGTGATATCAAACATGATGTCTCAGCTTTTGTGCGCCTGGCGCAAATAATATCCCTCGTCTTGGGGGTCCATCGGGATACATGTTACGGATTGATTTATGGGATCGGTTGTCGTTATAGGAATCGGAGTCGTGGGTAGGGTGCTTTGGCAGGCTGGCCAACATACTTTCTTCTTGCATTTCGGCGCTATCAAAGGGCGGCGCAGGACTAAATTTGTGCAACGGCCTCGATGCTTTCTGCTGGCTCTTGTAGGCCTTAGTGGCAGCAATAAATACTTTCATAGATTGTGCCTGTGGTTTTTGTCTCAAAATCGTACGATAACACTCGCAGACGCATAGTGCGTGCTGCGAACATTACTGTCGGCATCCTACGAGGCACTAACAATGCACGGCAAAATGCCGAAGGCACAAGTTGTGCATAGACCGACTGGGGCCAACTGCCATGGGCTCAACGGCTCCTCCTAAAAAGAACCTTTGTTGCCTTTGAATTCGTAGCACCACTTGGATTTACAGTCGCCGTTCTTTGAAGAGGAAGTGGTCTTGCAGAGTCCCACGGATGGCTGCAGCGATACATGTCCCAATCCCACATTTGCCTTTCTTCAGCCTCAGTATTGTCAAGACCAAGTTTTGAGCAAGTGCTCCTCAAGTTCATTCTAATATATCCCACGTGGTGATGATGCCACCAAGAACCGTCGCGTTGTTGGACGTCACTCCCTCATTGTATCCAAGTGGTACCTTGGCGTCGGCGGTGGGTGAATGAGGCTGGTACTAGTTGTTGCCGGGACGACACCTGAGAGATCAAATTCGCATCTCGAGCTTCTTTTCTCCTGCGTCGATCACAGATGCCTTGGACGAGACCTACGGCCTGACGTCTGATACATCATATTACCCCTATGGCTATAGATTGTGCACACGAGCAGCACAGCACAAGTGTGCAACGCTAAAGGACCCTAGAAGCACGCCTCGAACGTGGAAGCTTCCACCGTGTGCTTTGGGCTGAGCCTTGTCCCGTTGTAGTACCCGTCTCGAGTTGGCATTTTTGAAGCAGGCTATTTTCTTATGCAAATCTCAACTTTATTAGGACACAAGGAATTTTGTGTTTTCAGCTCGAGTGGGCTGAGCATCAAGAGCGGAAATGCCGCGAGGTCAGTTGCCTTCATTTCTTGGAGCTCAATGTCACCGATGTGAAATCACTTGAACAGTATGGCGATCAACGTGGGGATCACTCTTTCCGAAACCGAGCACCTTCTTGTTTTGTACGCGAACAACGCATCTTCACTGAAGAAGGTGTGGTATCTGGTGTCTTAGTTTTCAGAGAGGCCTCTCACGACAGCTTCGCTTCCATGTTGTGTAACGAAGCACTTCGCCTGGTGCCAGCGAATCCACACCTTTTTCTTCAACGTCGCTCCTACCAGAAAGCTCACACGCACGGCAGCATGCATGTGCCTTGAAGCCATTGAACCATTCTATTGGCACCGCTATTGGGCTGACTGGCGTCCAACCATCTTCAAGATCGTAGGCGGCGATGATACTCCGATCAATATAGCGTCCCAGTATCAGCAAAAGACGGTACTCAGAACGATTCGTATAGTCGGTACTCAAGTAGACAAGGAGGTCTTACTTCTTCCCGTCAATTTGGACCCCACGCGAGAAATTGGCCAATGCGGCCCTTTGACGTGCGGTGCTTAGCCTTGTGGAAGCATACAGATGGCTCGCAGTCACACCGTCGGCCACTACTGCGGTCGTATCTCTCCCATCAATATCGAATTCTGGTACATGATCTGCCTCGGGTTATCTTCCTTTCCGTTCCCTCGGGACACACGGTACCATAGCAGCGGGATGCGGTGGTGCCATCCACGGGTCGAGTATCATATCACCAGACCACTTCAATATGGCTCCTGTATTTCTGACAGCTGGCGCTCCAATCGTGCACAATGTCAATCTTGAGGATCCGAGGCGGTGTGAGACCACTTGCGGACTTCCTCTGCTGAGAGCTTGAACTACCCAATAACGGAGTCGACGATGTGTGCTCGTCTTCGAGTCAGCCAAGGTTCCGAGATTAGGTGCTCTTGGTGAGAGAGTGGGAGGAAGAGAAAAGAGTATAAAATCAACCACACTCCCACGATGAACGAGGTTCTCAAAGTCAGATATACATAGTCAAGACATCTTTCCATCGAAGACGCAAGCCAAAGCTTTACATATTTCCACTTCAAACACGTCTTCTTTTTGAAGACACGCCTTCGACCTTCAAGCAAACAAGCGCCATCAAGTCCTCGCTTTACCGTTCTACCTATTCGCCACAGCTAGCTACAATGTCTAATACCACATACCAACAAGCCTATTGCATCAGCAATTGCGATGAAGGAGTCGTTTATGTGTCCTGTGAATGTGGCACTTACAGGAAGAAAGTTTTACCAAGCCATCTGTTAAACTTAATTTCCACGTTTTGTGCATACTAGCAACTAACGAGTTCTACAGTCAGGAACCGTGCTCGATCTGCAATGGTGCACTATGCTACCGAGCCCCGTGTCCACAAGGCTGCCGACCGTCTACTTCCGTCACTACTTCTTCCCACCACAGCATTCATGGCGGCCACGCCGGTAGTGACAGAAGCAATCGTCACGGTCATGGCCATAGTCGCCAGAGCCAGGCCTCTAAGACTCGACACTAATGGGTATTTTGCCATTACCTACATGGCGGTGTTGTTTTGGTAGCCGAGGAGTTCGCAGTAGTGTGATTGGAGTTTGGAAACAGAGGAGTTCGATATCCAGGGTTGGGAGGAATTCTTTCGTTTCTTTCTTGTTTTTCGCCTATCTTTCACTTCACATTTTACACGTGTATCAGTTCAAGGAATCGCTTACTAGTGCATCATGGCCTCGGGATCGTTTGGGAGTTTTGAGTCGGACAGTATCAGGATCTGGAGTAGAGAGGCAGGAATCGTGTGGGCAGCCGCGAACAGGACATGGCACATTGGCCTCATTCCCGTCCTATCAATTGTTCCTGCTTTATTCTATATTTGTAACGGCAATACTGTATCTCTTATCTACTCAGACATGGATGCCCAATATCGAAGAATATCGATTATGCAAAGAACAATCCCATGTCTTCTTTCCTGCACTCGTCAGGCTCCAATTAATTCCCTGCTTTTGCAAAATCCCCAACTTGCATCTCATTAGTGCTGGAAACACAACACTTACACGTGCATGCTAATTTCGCACGCAGAGAGATCCAGCATGGCGGCCTCGTAGCACAGAATGCAACACCAGCCTTCCTTCCATATTCCCAGCCAGGATGGGAAGCACACCGCAGCGGGATCTAGGTTTTCCCTTTTCCCCTTAGGTCCGTTGGTAGGTAATATCGCAACTACCTTATCACGTATGATATGACGGTATCAAAACTTCCGTTCAATCCAATCCTAGAAATAGATGCCCTATCTTTCCTGCCGCATGACACCTCTTTCAGAGCCTCTGATTCGATTCCAGTGCCCAAGGTACCACGACGTCCGTTTTGAACAACGGTACCGAGGGCTGTAATGCTGGCCTGGAAATCTCTTTTGTTTTTCCTGCTCATTGGATAGGTATTGTCTTCATGACGGGTTGATTTCCAATGTTCTACGAGGGGATTTTGTTGTGTCACGTGGTACAGATGATGAGATCCAGCAGCCCTCGACCCCTCCTTAGATCATATCTGCTTTTTCCAACCCGAGGAGATAACCTGGCGTGCAGATGACCGATCTCTATCCCAGCACGGGATATTTACCTGTATGTTGTGCTCCGGTGGGAGACGGTCATTGACGACTGTTGTTGGAGTTTAGGCGATGCGTTTTCAGGGGCATGCCTCCTATGATGAACATCATGAACGTCGTGACCTGTCTTCGGAGGAATCCCCGCCACCCCGTGGGGGTGAGAACTCGAGAGCAGAAGAGAATGACTACTCGGTATAAAAGAAGTAACACGGTGGCAAAGCCGATCTGAACCGTATTTGAAAGAGTGGTTGCTTTACGCTGATGATCACCGAGAAGAGGAGGGAAATTGCGGGATGTAGCGATACTTTAGTAAGTAAACTGCACCACGTGCTCCCGAAATCGGTAAGCTGAGATCTATTGCGTGCTCAATCGATTGAGCGAGAGTTTGGCGAGCGGACAAGCGGTTAATCCTTGCATGCAATAGGGGGGTTGATTCCTCACCGCATCCACGGAAAGGACTACCCCCAACTTCTTGTTTGTTTCGGAATTGCGTCGAGCTCATGAAGTTCGATTTGAATCATGAGAGCTGAACACGATCAAGGATCGTCCCGAATCTTACATGAGGCACCAATCTGTCTCTGACTTCATCCATTCCGCTTGACATGGCTCTCTGCTTCCGTGCTCTAGTTCTCCTGCGGTCCATGGGTGTGTTGGGAATTTGTGGAAAGTCGTTCCTTCTCGTACAACACTTACAAGATTCAGAAATTCCGCAAAGATTATCCCGCTCTCATCCCGTTCGATCGAGACTAAGCCTGCTCTTGAACCGTCGAACAAGTGTTGGTCATCTACTTGCTGTGAAGGCAACCTGCGGTTTGTCAGAGTGGGATGTCCAAGACAGCACAACTTCTGATCTCCCCAAAGGTGTCTATCATGAAGCTGGACATTCAAGCCTAAGAGAGAGTTCTGTGGATGCATGCTCGGGCTGACCATGTCAACTGACATGATAGCGGGATATCTTCTTCAATTTGGGAAGTGTTCTGCAAACATTCAAACCAAGAAATGTTGAGTAACATTCAAGAAAAATGACTTACTCGATGACGAGTGCCAAGTTGGTTCTCCTATGAAGCTCAAGGTCATCCCAAGGAGGATTACTCTTGACTGGACTTTTCTTGACGTAGTACTTGTAACCATCAAGTATACACGGCATGATAGCTTCGGTGATCTTGCCCGGAAGAGGTGTAATGGTGAAGCAGGAAAATGATGGCAATCTGATGCGAAATCCACCATCAGTGACAATTCCTGTTTCTTTCATTCGCATGCCAACACTTTGGCAAGAAAGGAATGTTGAAGGTGCCCAGCGAAAGCCTTTTTCTCGAAGTCGAGGACCTGGGACAAATAGAATGGAGACAGGCATCGTGTCTTTGTGCAATTTCCAAAAAATCTTCATGCGATCAGAAATCGGGGTCTGTTCCGTTGTTAGCTTTGATCGACAACAATTCAGTTCTGGAAAGAAAGCTTTGAGGCAGGTCGAGGAACTACCTACTTCCATCAATTCCTCCATATCAAAATCCATCAAAATAGCACCACAGATCGCCTGATCAGACTCGACGGTCACAGCTCGATCAGCTATCATGAGCTTCCACAAGAAATCCATCAAGCCATCTCCTTGCTGCATATGACTGTACATATGAAACGTCGTGTCGCAATCCCAGCCAATTGTATTGTAGTAGTTGATTTCCAGATCCTTCCTTCTTACCATCCAGTTGAGAGACGAAGTCATGAACATATGACAACGCTCCTTGAACTGGTATATTAATCTCTTGGCTAGAACTGCTTCTTGCAAGGTCCATAGACGGCGTATCCACCGCGAACATCGTATCCGCATGTTGAGCTCTTCGTAGCTTGCTTCTGCTGTGGAGGCCATTAGGTCGGCGTCGAATACCAGGACTCGCTCCGCATGCGTGTAGACTTCTCGCATCTGCATTACTACCAATTGTCAACTCTGATGTCCAATTTAGCGGTCTGCCAGTTGGGCACCGCAGAGGTCATCGTGTTGTCCAAGACCGAACAGGACACTGTCAGGCACAAAATCTCCTTCCTTGGCACGCACAACCAACGAGAACCATAATCTCTGTTCACGACTCGATCACCGCTGGTAGAGAAACAGAAGAGACTCACTTGCTCTGGCATGGATATGCTCTGGGCCACGCGGCACGCAGAGTGTGTCCATCCAAAAGAAGACTCTCTCGTCATGTCTTTCGTGTCGATAAAATTTGACATTCTCAGGATCCTGCCATGTGAGGTCGAAGTCGGGCATCTCATAACTTGCTGCGATGGCAGAAACGAGCTTTTTCACGCGACAAAGTGGTAGAGAATTCTATTAAACACGCACAGTCAGTCAAAAATCTCTATGGGAAACGCCTTTGGCTTGATGTTAGAGTATGTCTGAAGGCGATTCAAAGCGTTCGCGAGGCATAATCAAAACTTGATGGAATAGGCTGATGACTTGAGTTCTGGGTGCGATTTCAAGGCAATGGAGACTGGCGAAGAAATGATGGCAAGGGAGAATCTGAGAAGAGGGGGGGGGGGCTTATACTCAGGCTAGTGAAGAAGGCTCCTTCTCAAAAATGTTAAGCGGACACCATACTTCGTCTTCGTCTCTATTCAAGAGGAAGGAGTGATGTGAGGTAGTGAAGGCTCATTCCGCTCTTTGAGAAGGAGCGTCGACGTTAGCGTGACTGCAAGGCCCCCTTCGGATTCTTCGTCTTATCATTCCTTCGTTTCTCACTTGCTCTCAAATTTCACTTCGAGATGCAACAAACTTCAATCCGAAGCTTCCATTGAGTCAATGCTCCCGCAGTTCTTTCACTTGAGTCTTCTCTTCGTCCTTGCTCTATATTACTTCAACCTCATTCGACACACGCAAGTTGCTTGTGTCTGCGTCGACAGAAATGGAAGTTACGAACATGTTACGTACCGAGTCAGGATTCCCCCAACCATCAGTCCATCTGCGTGTCATTTTGTTAGCGGATGAATGCCACGCGAGACCGACATCCAACTTACACATGAGACATTGCTGTGTATTCCAAGCTCGGCTCGGATGTTGACGAGATGACTTCCAAGGTAGGTTCTCCATTTTCTTCAACCTAGATATGTTTAGCACTTTGATCTGACTATCCCAAATTGTGAGAGGCTCTATGAAACCGCTAGACTTGGAGATGCACCTACTAATTGTAGGATAGGAATTTCATGCTCGGTAATGATCTGATGCAACTTTGTTGTGTCCACGCTCAACACTTTGCACTGGCAATCCTCCGTCTCGTGGGCAAGCTTCAATGACTGAAGCTGGGCAATGCCCTTACAGTCCTTATCATCTTTGGTACAACTACTATGATCAATCTTCCTCGGCGATGGACCGAGCAGACTGACATAATATTGGCCTACAACATTACAACCGGCTCGAATCTGCTCTATGACAATTGGACACCAGCCTTGGTTGATCATGCGATCAGTGAGAAACGAGTTGCGTGTAAGTCTAAAGTGAAGTCCTCTCTCCCACGGTGCTTGGTTCCTGTACGCAAGTTGTCCGGCCGCATTGCTCATCAGAAGCTGAGTAGCTCCGACTTGTAGAGTGATTGCAAGCACTTGGATGCTCAACGCGATCTCAGGCGGCAGAGGGTTCGCTGCCAATCTAGACAGCTCCTCCCACACACGATATTCCAGATTCAAACAATCGGCAAGGCCTTGATTTCGCTTCTGAACATACTTATCAGTGTAGTCAGGATGGGATCTTTCTGCTACGATGTCCTGATGAATGGTATGCAAGATCCCAGGAAGCTTCTCGGTCGTAACCCATCTCTGTCCTCCATCATCAGTGCGCACGAATTCTTCCAAGTTTACCTTCACACCAAGGAACTCGTGGATGAAGCCAAAGTACAACCAGACCTGAAGGAACGACGCGATTGCATCTACCGAGTGTCCTTGAAGGTCGCCTTGGAGCAGACGATCGAGGTCGAATCCTCTTCGAGCAGGATACGAAGCGAATTCAAGCCCGTCATACTCGCGATCTCCCATATACGGAACGAAGATAGGATCATGAGGTTTTGTGACTGGCGGCAGGTGTTCCATTACCGCTGGATGCCTTGTCGAGTGACTCTGGGTCGCTCAACCAAGCTCAACAGATCGGATCGAGCGTTTGCTGCAGCGGATGACCATATATCCTCACCGAGGCCCGATGTCTGAGGGTGGCTGAAGGGCGAAGCTGTCGTTGCGGCTGTGAGTATTCAGATTTCATCTGAAGAATTGGAGGTACGTACCGCTACGCGCCGGGAAACGCGCAAGGTGGTTGCTGGCCAATAGCAGCGCCACGAGAGAACGCCATGTTCAGCTGCAGCCGCAGCCATACGAGATTCCTCACTCCTTTCCATTTCTTCTCATATTTATACAACTCTGTATCATGTCCAATATTTGAAGTCGGAGATGCCGACGGATATCGACATTGGGATGTTTCAAAGCAGTTGCGATTGTCCTCCCCTCACGGGAGAAAAAGGGAAGCAATTGGGGCAGTTCACCCAATGTCTGAGACCCTAAAGATCCCCAGAAAGTCAGCAGTTATTCAGACACTTGTCTTGCCAGACCTCTCATACCCCACTCTCCTCTCATATTTTCAGAAGAGGATTGCTTTGTCACTTCGCGACACTGTCACTGGCTTCAGCTGGTGCATGTCGCCTTGTGACCGAGTGCGACGTTCCTTCATAGGCAAGACTAGGCGCGAAGGACTTACTCGTCCGTTCCCAGCCATCGTCTTCATCAACCAGCCTTGTACGACGATGCCTCATGACCTTGAGAGCGAGCAGTCGACTCGGCCTCGAAGTGTCGTTCACCGCCGGCCCCCGAAGTCATGAGGCTTCTGCACGACATCGCCGCAGAATGCGGGGAAGTGGCAAATTTCTCGAGAGCTGCCATGTCTCTGCTTGCAGCGAGTCTCATGATGATATCGAGGACGAGGATTGAATTAATGGAAAATTCAAAGGTCAGACTCAACAATCATCACAGACAACATGAAGCATTCAACGTCAAAGATCAATTGTTCAGTCAATTTTCACCAAGCAGAAGAAAAAAACCTATCCGAAAATCTCTTCGTGTCAGCTAACCGGAGCTCCATATTTCCAAGTGTGCCGGCGGGCTGGGCATGGTGAACTTGTCATCAACTTCCACCAGCCCTGCTGAGCTTTCCCCAGAAAATTACATCATGCTAAAAAGCTTGCTAGTGCTTCCACGGATAGATGCGGACGTTCCAGAACAAGCAAAAGTCACCTGGTACCTGAAAATCCAAAGCTATTTTAAGCAGCGACAGAGACTTCGCAAATTGTACGGTTGGTGGGCTGAATGTCTTGGGACGCGAGTCTGCGAGAAGCACATCGAGATCGAGTACCGACGACGACATGTGTAAGATTCAATGTACCTGGATGCATCTGGGCGGCTCATGGCGTGAGGTAATCTCGACATCTGCTACTCAAATGAGGTCTTTGAGGCACGTTCGCCACGACGTGGTGGTACCAGGCGTTTCAGTGAGTAATGCCATGGAACTCGAGCAGGAAAAGTTCTCACCGCAAGGGCCGCCAGGAATCACGAACACGCCAGAAGCGCTGACGAAAGCACGAAACAATGCTAGAGCGAGCCTACCATCAATTTCCTGGGGGTAATAGAATTAAAGCCTGGCAACACCTGACCGTGTTGTGACTAATGGCCAGCCAATGAGATGCGGCAATGCTCGGTACGACCACCGTTAGTCCCTGGATGCAACGAGGCTGTTCCCCTAACTGCAAAGTCTCTCACCAAGTGTCGTGCAAGACTTTCTCATGGTGACACGACCAAGAGGGGAAGGCAAAATGGGTATAAGAAATGAGCCTTCCTTCAAAATTTGCTACCCCAGACAATTCTTCACTCACCATCAAGCAATAACATCACAGCTTTTTTCTTCGAACACTTCTCAAGAGCCCTACGCCATCTTTCATACAGCTTTATAGCTACCATTCACATATTCCGACTCGACATCAACAACTTCTTCAACCTCACAAAAATGCCTTCCCACTACCAAGTCACCGAGCCACACCCAACTGTCTCTTCATACGCAAGGACAGGCAGAGGAGGAGCAGGCAACACCTTTAAGGCACCCAAGACCTCCAACGGCAGCACAGCCAAGGGTCCCGCCTCTCTCTTCGAACACGGTCTCCCAGCATCCTCATCCAAGTTCAGCTCAGGCCGTGGCGGAGCAGGAAATATTCACGCACCCTCCGAGCGAGCTATCTTCTCCTTCGACGAAGAGCTTGCCCTCCAATCCACCCGAGAGCAAAGAGCACACGAAGGTGCGGTCTGGCACGTCGGCCGAGGAGGAGCAGGAAACTGGGCTACTGAGCGTCCATCATCTGGTCGCAAGGACTCTACTTCCTCTGGCGAAAGCAATGGAAGCGTAAGCCGACCCAACTTCTTTGACCGCCTTAGCTCTACCTTTGAACGTCGACACTAAACCGTTCAATAGCCACGCTATTGAGCGTTTCGAACATCACATCATTGTCAGCGACACGGCGTACTTCACGGTTTTGATCTTTACGGCATGGTGGGACATCATCATTATCGAGCGGGCTGGTTCTTGATTCCTGCTTCTCATCATTGATGATCACGACCTCACCTCTCTTCTTACGGCGCGACGAAGCTAAGAAAGAAAAAAAGTTCTTGTCAGCGACATGCATTACAACGGCGTTCACGGTCTTCATTTGAGACTTGTTTTATTCTGGATTTTGTTTTTGGGTTTGGTGGGGAGAAATTCGGAAACGGGAAAAAAGCTTTGGGACCTCAGGCGGATGCTGGCTGGTAGATTCCAGACCGTCCTGGTGATTTTTGATCTCTTCCTTTGTCAATTGCGGACACAGCGAGCGATTCATGTATACCCCACACTTTTTGAAAACTATACCCGGCATATTTATTGTCATGTTTTTTTGTATTGCATAGCATTGGTTGGAGAGGGGAAAGGATTATTGCATAGCGATACAGTAGCTACCTACTTAATATGAGTATTCATATCGTCTTCAAACATGATATTTTGGTATTGTCGCGGTGACTTGACTCGTGAATTACTGGAAGAAGTCAATAAGGTGCTCCGGCATCCATCAAGGTACTCGAAGTTGCCTGGTCGTCAATTGTGGTATTGGATCATCGGTCAACAAGTTGACGACATGTGGCTCTCCCAATGTGAACAACAAGTGATACAGGACAGAGCAGCATGAATATCTACAAACAGGAGGTATTTTGGGCTTTTAGTTTGTTTGGCACAGTAGCAGTATTCAGAAGCTTATGTACCGGTTCAACTCAAATCCTCAGCAGTGAGGTTCATCGCTGCAATTTTTGATAATATTCCCCAAATTTCTGATATTTCTTGTATCTCGCCCATCTCACTTCTCAGCACCCTTCGCATCTCACTAACGCCCAACTGCGCTCAACACCCACCGCAAACCCCTTTTCCAGACCCCGAGGAAAAGGGCGGCCTCCTAGCCTACGACATGCAACAGATCCCCCTCGTGTCACATCGCCCAGCCACCACCGACGGGATCATCAACCAGTCCCCTGCACCATGTGTCAAAAAGTCTTCCTCCCAGAAGGAGAGAGGAAATTTTTAGTGCTTGGGGAGGTAAAAGTGGCGGTAGGCATGAGGCTTCGAAGGGTTTGGCAAGCCACGATGCCGTAAGAGAAATTGGCGGAGTAATGCGGGGAAGGCGTAAGGGGAGGGTTGTGTTACGTGATGGATTTTTTTGGTTGGGGATGTTGGAGGTTTGGATGATGTCGTATTTCGTTTGAGAGAAAGGGATTATAGGATTTGGGGTTTGGGGTTTGGGGTTTGGGATTTGAGAGGTGATCGGCGTGGTGCTACTTGTGCGGATGAGGCATATGGTGGGAGAGTGTTTGCTGTTGCGTTGGTGCTGATGCAGAGGAAAATGTACCTCCCTGGATGGTAGATTTGTGAAGCATGAGTGTGCGAAAAGAAGAAAACAAATTCGAGGGGCTTTTGAGAAAGGAAGATCTTGCTGAAGCTGTGAATACGATCACCTCTTCTTGATGAAATCAAAGAAGAAGTCGGGCAGATTACACAGCCGGGGTACGTCCGGGGAAGGATGCCAAGGACGACTGCCTCTAGGTGGTGTTCTTAACTCAGAGGCTGAGCCATGTTTGCAAAAGCCAGGGCTTCAAAGCAGACACCGAGGAAATGAACACGGGCGATATACGCAAGGGATATCAGACCCCGAGGGAATCGTCAGGAATTCGACATGCAACAAAAATGTACGACAGACCCCGAACCAGACAACTAGACAGAAGATGGATCTGAGCTGAGTCTTCTTCACCCACTTATATCTTCGGTGCACCGAGAGTGATGATAGAAGAATTCACGACGCACCATGACCCGCAGCCTGAACCTTGAGGCTAGTTTCTATATCTTGCAGGCTCGGAGCTTTTGTCGGCAGGCTAGAGATCGTGAAGATATTAAGTCGCATGCCGATGATACATGTTGTTTCAATCCAACGATCTTCTGGGAACCAGG
Organism: Phialocephala subalpina; assembly: GCA_900073065.1. Lineage (NCBI taxonomy): Eukaryota > Fungi > Ascomycota > Leotiomycetes > Helotiales > Mollisiaceae > Phialocephala > Phialocephala subalpina. Next base: position 673,563 of record FJOG01000014.1, read on the forward strand.
CTATTTTCATATCTCAGATGTCGATCCCTTTTCGAAGATATTGAGAGCGCTCGGCACATCTCATAGACATGTCCGATTGCTCATTACATTTTCAGCATCAACTACGAGATGAGAATATGCACAGAGCTTCGAATATGAGTAAGATATACAACTGAACAGCAATTTCCTCCGCATCTTGACAGAAGACTGAACACTGATAAAAACGGAGAGTCATGTGACCTGTATTCAGCAAACTCTCAATCTCAGCCTTGCCTAGGCTTTCTCGGTCAATGTCTCTGAGTAAGGATAACTGTTAGTTAATATTATGACCCTTCGATGTATGCAGTATCTCGGGCTTCTCGAATGTCCCGTCAAGGCTGGGAGATTGAAAACTCGGATTACCACCTAACGTGGATATGACAAAGAGTGCAATATATTGAGGATCTATTGACCGAAGCATACTCAGACGGAGACTCCTGTAGCGGTTACAAGTAAGAATGCCACGACTGAGTCGAATGAAGCTCACATGAACAACTGACATAGCTGGAGAAGATGAATTAGGGAAAAAATGGGAGTGTTTCTAAGGTCGTTGCTTGCAATAGCTTATGAATCCAATAAAACAAAATATCAACACATATCCAAGGCAATTCGATCGCAGGTAACATTAAATGCTTCTGAAATGTGAGGCTGATAAATTTTGAAGAGTCTGATTGTGGCAGAAGGAAGAGGATGTCGGGCCAATTAGGAAATCTCGCCTAATAGTTACATGGGTAGCTGTAATTCTCCTTGAGCGTGCAGCGCGTTGTCCGTGCAAGTGGTTTTTAGGAACGCGCGAACATCAGAAACCGCAACGACAAACACGCCTCTTCCGCCTTCAAACCCTAATCGACGCTCCTTCTCCCTCTCGGCCGCCTCCTAACACAACCTCCTCCGTCCCTTTTCTTCCCTCAACACGCCTGAGCTCTTCTAGGAGCTCGTCCTACCTCAAACATGGCCGACACCCTCCACAATGCACCCATAGTCCTCGACAACGGCTCTGGTACTATACGCGCAGGTTTTGCAGGCGATGATCTTCCAAAATGCTTCTTTCCTTCGTTTGTCGGACGACCGAAGCATCTACGAGTGCTGGCTGGCGCATTAGAAGGCGACGTGTTTATTGGACAGAGAGCACAGGAGTTAAGAGGGCTGTTAAAGATCAATTATCCTTTGGAGCATGGCATTGTGACGGATTGGGATGACATGGAGAGAATATGGGAGTGGGTATACGGAGAAGGACTCAAGACTTTGAGTGAGGAGGTAAGTTAGCTTCATTGCTTCAGGGATAGAAGCTTGCATTGGTTTGGAAATGGAAGAAGAGAACAGGAGGCTGATGTTTTGATCTGCAGCACCCAGTCTTATTAACAGAACCACCTCTCAATCCACGAAGTAACCGCGACACAGCCGCTCAAATCCTATTCGAAACCTTCAACGTTCCCGCAATCTACACCTCAATCCAAGCTGTTCTCTCATTATACGCTTCTGGTCGGACAACAGGAATAGTTCTTGATGCAGGAGATGGAGTTTCACACGCTGTACCAGTCTATGAAGGTTTTGCTATGCCGAGTTCAATACGAAGGATAGATGTTGCTGGACGAGATGTCACAGAATACATGCAGCTACTGTTACGGAAATCTGGCTATGTCTTTCACACAAGTGCTGAAAAAGAGGTTGTGAGGATGATCAAGGAGAAAGTCAGCTACGTGGCATCAGATCCTAAAAAGGAAGAGAAAGAGTGGGCTGGTGCAGCAGGCAAGATGGATGGCAAAGTGGTGGAATATGCTCTACCAGATGGGAATAAGATCAAGGCAAGCTCACCAAATCGCTGTGTCTGAGCATGATGCTAATAATTGCAGGTTGGCGCAGAACGTTTCCGTGCCCCAGAAATCCTCTTCGATCCTGAAATTATCGGTCTCGAATATCCAGGCATACATCAAATTGTTGTGGACGCCATCAACAGAACAGATTTGGACCTCAGAAAAGCGCTATTCGGCAATATCGTCTTGTCAGGAGGCAGCACATTAACGAAGGGCTTCGGAGACAGATTACTGCACGAAGTACAAAGACTAGCGGTCAAGGATATGAGGATCAAGATCTTTGCTCCTCCAGAGAGGAAATACTCGACTTGGATTGGAGGCAGTATTCTGGCGGGTTTGAGCACATTCAGAAAGGTATGCGGGCACTGTCTCGGGATTCTTAAAGAATTGGGAAGCTAACAAGTGAGTAGATGTGGGTCAGCGTCGACGACTGGCACGAGAATCCGGACATCATCCATACGAAATTCACATAAAGTTCCTCCACTTCACGGGGAGGTTGACCACCCACCCAAAAGCCTCTGGGCTGGGTTACATCAAATCCACCAGATGATCGCTCGACCGCTATCACAATCACAAATCAATACCAGAACTCCCACATGCACGCATTCTACCCGCCTTGGTTCTATCAAGAACCGAATTCAATTTCCTGGCATTTTGGCACCTTGCTTGCACATCTGGAGTTTCTTTTGTAGGTATCAGCCTATTCTATTGGAAGGCCAGAAAGGAAGAGCACGGATTATGGTATGGGTTACGGAACAGAGGAAAGGGATCTATGACTGTACAAAAGTTGTGTAAGAGAGTGTTATCAATGATACCCATCAATGCCTGTATTTGCTTCTTCTGTGTCTCTCGTGCTATAATATGATGTAATTTAGGTGATGTAGATATTGTTTTAATAGACCAATTTTCGGTCATCCATACCCAACACTAACAAACCAAGTCAAAAGTTGCTTCCGAGAGTGTGTTGCCATCTCACAAATTTCAAAACTCTCGTCCAGGCAATGTAAACAACTAAGAGATGGGAGAAACCCCCTTACCGCGTTTTCTCTGAACCCGGCGTGCTACAGCCAATGTCCGAAAAGTGACAGACCCTTTCAGGAGCGGTGAGAGAATATATGCCACAAGTTAAACCCAGACAATAATGACGAAGCTACAGCCACAAAACACCTCCATCTGCTACCAGAACTTCATACCTATTGCAAGGCTGCAGCCTCAACCCCTTCTCAACCATCTGCTACCACAACTTGATGCCCAGTACATCATACCAACTAAGTCGGTACAAGATTTTCACGAAACACAATCACCTCAAAGCAACAAACAAGACGTTGATATGCAGTTTCATCGCTCAGCCGAAGATCCATTCAAGCTCTCAAAAAATACAAATGCCGATGTCCCCAAAAATGCAACGCTCGCGCATCTTGACCCCTTCTCCATCCCATCCATACCCTGGCGAAAAGGGGAATCATTATCATATCCGTATCAGCGTGCTGTCCTTCCAAAAAGTGCCTCGTAAATCAAAGCAAAGCAGACAATCCCCCTTCCTTCATCTATCGTGGCACCATATCATACTGTTCCCTCGTGCAGACCAAGTCCTAGACGCCATCCCAATGCACCATCTACCCAACCCAAACGCCAAACTGTGCAAGATGCCGATGCCCAAGTAATCATATCACACAACCTCCACTCCTCTAAGTGGAAGCCTCCGCATCCGCCTCAACCTTCTTAGCCACAACCTCATACCAAACACCATGACTCTCTCTATCCAAACTCCCCACCTTCGAAACCTCCTCCACGATCGCCCCAACCTTATGCACAAACTCCGGTAGTCCCTTCCCAGCAAGATCCTCACTCGCTGTGCTCGCGCTCTTAACCTTCTCCTTCTCCGTATTAGCCGCTAGACGAGCAAAGATATGTCCCCTTAGTCTCGTCATCAAGAGCCTCATAACCGGATCCCGTAATTCCGTTGTGCCAGTAGAGATCGAGGCAGATGCAGAAACAATCCGAGAAACTAGTTCTCTGATGTGATTCTTTGTTGCAGCTGGCATGGAACGCGAGGACTCGAGAGCAGCTTGGATCCCTTGGCCTGCTTGTTCGGGCGTTTTGGAGCTTTCGAGGACGGTGATGACGCGGCTGGCTTCGACTTTCCATTGGCTGCGGACGTCGCGCTTGAGGAGGTTCTTGCATTGTAGGAGGATGGCGCCGGCGGTGACGATGCGGAGGAGATCTGCTCGGATGCGGGTGATGCGCTTGGAGTCGAGGAGTAAAGTCTCTGGAATTGGGATTGAGGTATCGAGGGAAGTGAAGACATCTACGAGCATTTGCGAGTATATCTTTTCCGGTGTTGGTCTGCTTCTGGACAGATTGACGTTCTCGGGGTCCCGTTTTGCCGCTTCAGTAAGAACCTTCGCCCTGGCTTCTCGCCATGCATTCTCGGTCGCTGACAGGTCGTTTGAGGTTTCTTCCAAGAACTGCCCGAACGAAGCCGTCTCGTATCCTATAGCATTCTTGACAACAGTCGCTGATGCTTGCTGCAGCATGAAGTTGGCATAGTCAAGTTGCATGAGCTCGATACCATGCATCAATGCCTGCAAGCGATCGACAACATCACCACCTTGCATCTTGTTCTCCACGATGTCCTTGATCTCTGCGTCTCTGAAAGGCGCACATAGGCGAGGAAGAAGGCTTGCCATGAAGGAGAAGAACTTCTCGTAAGAAAAGGAACCACCTTGAAGCTCACGAGCCACGACATCGTTATCCAAAGCTTCCCCAATCAGAGTATGCATCGAATTGCCTTCTTTAAGTAGCTGTTGCAGGCGAGTTCTGATGTTTTCGGCCATAGCAAGAATCCAGGGATCGCTGTTCCCCGTTGCAACGTCTTGACGCATACTATTGAAGACGGCTTGCATGATGGCACTCTTCTCCTCGAACGCATCTTCCTCGATTCTGTACTCTCGGTTGACGGCAAGTTCATGGGTAACGACTCTGTTTGGTGGTAGAAGTGGTCTAGCAACACGGAGCTCGTCGGCATGAGAATGTTGGGATTTGCGGGGTGTAGGGGGTGGTGTGAGGGTTTGTAAATGCGAGGTGACAGTTTGTTCAGATGCTGAGAGATCCACAAGAGGTGGTTCATCGGTCGGCGGAGAACCTGCGGCACGAGGTCGAGAATCTCCTGCAGGTTTCTTCGCTGCCCTCGCTTTTCGTGCCTCTCGAATCGCGTTGGTGATCAACTTCTTTCCTTCTTGTGCACCGGCAAGTCGTTTAATTCTGACCATTAGCTTGAGTTGGTTCTCCCGGATACCATCACGATATGAGTCGGTAACAGCCTCCACAGTACTGTCCTTGACAGACTGCCAGATAGAATCTAGCTCAACAAATTGCAGTACCATCATATCAATGAGTGTACTGGAATCCCGAGCTTTCCATGCAATGAATGCGTTGAAGAAACCTGCATACACCTCCGACAGATTGGTCAGCTGTCCTGGAGGCGGGGTATAATTGTTCGCAGCGTTCAACCGTGACAAGACATTCTCAAAAGAGATAAGCAAATCCCGGGCCTTGGCTACAAGGTCCTGCAACTGTGGATTAGCTAGATCATCTCGTCTCATTGGCAACGCTCCCACCTGCTGCTGCTCCCGGTTGTCCCCTTTACTACTTAGGACTTGAGTCGGGTGTCCAAGAATAAGAAATGCGCTCAGGAAAGTCCGGACAGCGGTCATTTCGTTGACCGAGCCTGTCTCCCCTTCCTTCAAGCCACAAATACGGAGAATTTGTGCGGTTGCCACTAGGACTCTCTCCTGAGCCAGTAGATCAACCACAGCCTCGAACGAGGTATCACGGACGCTGTCAATCGTAAGACCTAGCGCAGCGAACCCCTTCACAACTTTCCACCTCTGGTGTATCCTCCACTTCTGCTGGATACGAGAAGCGGCCGTCGCCTCACTGATTGTCTCACGAATAGCTGGCATCGGCGAGCTGCTCTTCCTAGGCTGACTCAAGGATCGCCCTCTCTTGTTGTTCCTGTTCAGAAATTCCCCTCTTCTCCTCTCTGCCTCAGCAAGCTTCTCTTCCATCTCCCTTCGAAGTTTCTTGCCTTCCGCCTCTCTCTTCTCCTTCATGCTCTCCGCTACGCCTTTCGCTCTCCTCACTTCCTCTGCACATGCTGCCACGATCTCTGCGAGATTCTTTTCCCTAGCCTGCTGCGCAGCCAGTGCTCTCTCTTCGCTGTTTGTGGTGCTTCTGGGTGCCGTCTTAGCAAGGGCTGCTCTTAGTCTGACTTTCTCTGCATGTGCTGCTCGGTCTGCCAACCTCGCCTTCCGGTCCTCGATGATCGAGGCACGGCGCAGGTGCTGTGCGATATAGTTACTCTGAACTTCGCCATGGCGATTCGACGTATGTGACTGGTGTGAGTGGGCGGAGGATATAGAATTGCGACGGGAGGACGCGGCAGAGGACTTGCGGCGGTTTGTCGAGGGGCGGTAGAAACGCGCTGCAATTCGAGGAGGGGGAGTATGTATTCGGAGGCCGTTTGACTCTTCTGTAATCAAATCTAAGTCGCCGTCTTCGGGAATATCGGCTGCTGGATGTCCTGTTGACTCCGCCAGGTTGCGATCTGGGTCGCTGAGGTCGTCTGAAGCGCGTCGCATCATGAAGGTTGTATGCACGAAAGAGGAATGTATATGTGGTGGCAAGAGGTATTTGTTGTATTCTGTCTCCGCTGGTCGAAGTATGACGCTATCTACTGAAGATATGAGGTGTGAGTCGAAAATGAAGGTACTCTCCGTCCGTCGCGGATTGTTGATTGCAAGTGCAAAGTGGGGTATCGAAGTCGGACAATCAAGGCAACAGAACGCAATCAGTCAACAATCCTCGGCCTGTACAGAAAGGAATGCGTCAAGAAGTCAAAGGCAGAAATGGAGGAGGTTGGGTGGTTTGGAGTGAGATGTCGTAAGAGTCGAGTTGAGAAGCTTGCCAGAAGCTGGTTGCATGCGGGACATATAGCCTAGGCTGCTTTCGTTTAAGTGTCAGGATTACAGAGCAATATGAGATGACGAAGAAGCAACCAGAATCAATTTATACTTGCTTTTATTTTGCTATTCCTCCATCAGATGTGTGTCAAACACTCAAGCGTGACGGGCCTCCGTGATTCGAGTCTTGAAACTCGGCATGTGATACAAATGTGACTCTGGCGTTGTCTTGCCTTGGGAGGCTGGAGAGACGATTGTTTTGACGGCCACCGCCTTCCTTTTGCGTGTGATTTTTGTCCACCAAGCGCACCCAGCGTCATCGCAAGGAGATCATGACTGGAAAGGGTGAAGTTTCCGAACCATGACAACCTCGAAATAGATCCTCAGAAAATCATGGGGTAGCAATTTATACGAGACATCACGTGGGGTATGTCACTCACCTCACCTGAGAGCAAATGAGAAATTCTCAGGACTCGAGCTTCATTTTGCAACTTTATTGCTCAGATTTTCACATCTGAATACTTTTTTGCTTTGCGATGTCAAGGTGTTGATAAGTTCTTGTGTAATCTTGAGTTTCGATCATCGATTCGAACTGAGTTGTCTCGGCCAAAAGGTGAGTCCTCAGTCCTTTGGCCTCTGTCATGTAGGAGCAGTGCAGTTCAACAGGACGAATGAATATATTCATTGATGTTGGTACACACCAGTACATCCTCTCACTCTTGAATTTGGTTGTCTCATTCACACTGCATTTTGAGATCATAAGTTTTAGGCGCAATGTTGAGTTTCAGACTTCTCTGTTTTGGGTTCGAGAAGCAAATTTCATGACAGACATCGAACCTGTATAGTTTGCTTTCGAAGTCAGAATAAGCAATAGGACACCAAGTAAGCGATACACATCAAGACCTGCCAAAGAATTGCAACTTGCATGAAGACTTTGAGGAAAGCTTGAGTGCGCTTCGTAGATTCGAATATACCTTCCAGATTTGGAGATTGGGAAAACCTCTCATACTCCTTAATCCGGAGATCTCGATGTTTAAAAGATTTCGAATTACGGCTGCCTGGTAACAAGCAGCAGGGGAACATCACCAACAACACCCTCGACCAAAGGTCTCCGCCCACGCACGATAGTTAGCTTCATTCAGACAGTCTCTTGTCGGTTGCATGCGAACGGGAAGTTGCCAGAAGTGAAGTGAGTTACGCTCTGATAGATTCGGAGGCTTTATAAGAGGCATTTGAGAGACGACAGTATGAGACGGGTGAGACGAAAACTCAGACGGAATGCATCCGAGTATGTTTTCCAGATGAAACATAATTCATCCACATTGAGGTTTGAAGTGAAGAGGAATACATACAAGAACTTAGAAGGTCTCAGCGGCATCAAAAAATACATAGCCATCATAATCATCTTGCAAACGTGAGCAATCGTGTATGGTACAGATGAGAAAAATTCCATTTGACTGAACCATCCATCTAACCCTTATCCAGCAATCGATGCCATCGCCATGGACACGACCTCCCAGTCCGATTTTCAAAATGATCTTGAACGCCACGATTTCCCATTCCAGCTGGTGATGCAGTTCGCTGTAGCTTATGCAAAAAGTTGCAGAGAGGTAATTTAGAAGATAAGATACACACAATAAGAGTTAGTCGTTATATGTATCCTCTTTTCCTTTCCCATCACAAAAGAAGAAGAATGTCCAAAGAACAAAATAAATCTAAGAACAAGAATATAGAAGTTTCATCCCCTCATCAACCCAATTCCATCCGGCTCAAATCCTCCAAACGGAAGATTTAAGAGTACCATCTCTTATCAACATAACTAGTCGCGGTAGCAATGGGAGCCGTACCAGTGTGCTTAGCCTTGCTGATAAACCCACTGGAAGGGAAAACAGAAGAGCACTTCTTCTTAGTGCTGCTCACAGTTCCGTTTCCGTATGGGGCGGCGGTAGAGAGAACTGGGATGAGGGTAGCGGTGCTAAGGACGGTGGTCTCGCTTGCAGCAGCGGATGAGACAACAAGGTTCTGGCCGGCGGCGGAGGAGATGGCGCCTGATGAGCCTGAGCCAGTTCCGGTGGCAGCGGCGGTCTCGGTCTGTGGAATTGGGTTAATAAGATATTGTGGGATGAGCAAGGGGAGAGTACGTACCACAGTGACGGTTGAGAGAGCAACGGTGACAGTGACTGGGACACAGCCAGCAGCTCCCGAAGCGGATCCAGCGGCACCAGAAGCAGCCCCGAGAGCAGCTGAGCCAGATGAGGCTGGGAGAACGGTGACGTAGCGGGTAGAGGTTGAGGTTCCGGTGAGGGTGGAGGTGACATCGGATGAAGTAGCAACATTGCCCTCCTTTCCGCTAATTCCAGCAGTTGCCTCTCCAGCAGCCGCAGAAGTTGGGAGAGTAGCGTAGACGGTAGCAGTTTGGGTATGCTTGATGGTGGTTGTAACGACAGTGGTGGAAGTTCCAGAGCCCAGAGTGTAAGTCAAGACCACAGACTCTGATCCACTGTTTGAGCCAGTAACTTGAGCACCTGCGGAAGAAACACCGGTTCCGAGAGGAGCAGATGGGTAGGAAGCAGCACCAAGGGCCTTTGAAGAGCTAACGGCACCAACACCAGTTCCGAAAGGAGCGCTTGATGCGGGGGTTGAGACGACACCAGCAGCAGTGCTCGAGGCGCTGGCGGTGTATGAAGAAAGGATCGCGGAGCTGGCACTCTCAGCCTCAGCAACGGGGCAGACAGTGGTGAAGATCTCGACGGTATCGGTAACAACAATCTCGCTTGTCGACTCAGATGCACGAGCAGGGCAGTCAGTGATTGATGCTGCGCAGCTGGTAATGGTGTGGACTGAGGTGGCGTAGACGGTCAGGGTAGTTTGAGGAGCCGTGGTGTTGTATTGACGGCGGTGGTGGAAGTGTTGAGGGGCATGCTGGTGGGCGGTGGCCAAGGCCGCGAAGAGGGCTACAGAAGTGGCGGTGAACTGCATGTTGTGATGTGTATTGGAGATTGAGATTCTTTCCTTCGGACTTTCTCAGCAATCAATGCTTCCCTAACAATATTTGATTCTTTCGTGGGGCGTCGTAGAGACTGGTTCGTAAACTTGAGCAGATTTGGACAGTGGGTAATAGCGAGCGAAAGTCGATTTCGCGATGAGATCTCTCGTAAAGAATGACTGGAGCTAGAAAGTGAAAGTAAATCTATGGCAAAGAACGACCGTAAGGACTGTAGTGGTCAAGACAAATCTTGGTGAAGAGAGAAGAGGAAAAGAATTAGGAGCGGGCAGCAGAGGACAAAAGGGAAGCGCGGATTGCACTGGCAAGGGTAGAAGAGACTAGAACAGGATTCGTTATGCGGGTCAGGGCGGACCTAGTCGAACCCTACCTGAACCCTGAGCCTTTGATGATGCTGGTCTAAAAGAGGGTCTTGATCTCGCCATCAGATGAGGTGAACTGGCGGCGAGAGGCTGTGGGCAGGAGGGCCAAGCCGAAAACGCAAACTAAAATTGATTAGGGGGTTCGCCTATGGATATTTCAGGGACAAGGCCTGCTGGGCGTGCTGATTGGCGCTGAGTTCAGGTGGTGGCCCGGCGACGTGCGTTGATCTTCAGGTACGAGATGTTTTCTGGTCCTCTGGTTGGGTGAGCTTAGCCACCAGATTAGTGAAACATGATGGGATGAACTCGGCATCCAAACATACAGATCTGTGCAGAGACCTCTTGAAGCTGTGCATAACGTCGAAAGGAGAATCGGACGACGAATGGTACAGAGTCTCTCATCGTTGAGACCTCTTGCTGCGTAGGATTCCTCTGGCAGAAGACACCTTCTCGAAGTATTCGTGCCGATTCGTAAGACTTCATTTCATTGAGATCACCGCCCCCACTGCATGGTGACGACGCGGAGATGATTTGGGGCAGAGATGTTGGGCAACGCCGCAGCCGAGTACCGTTATGGACCAGTCGCCCTGGATATGCAAAATCTGGTATCGAGGTGCATAACTAGTCAACTCTTGGGCAAGCGCTGCGATTAGATCCCGAATAAGATCTCCCCTGAATAGCAATTGATATGCAGTGGTACGCAGTGATACGGAGAGCTGGGGATGGCCTCTTCGTCTTCCTCTCAGGTCTCGACCGGTCAAGCTCATTGTGCCAAGAGTATTGAAAATGATAAGAGTATTTGATATCCACGTCGACGTCGATGCGATGAATATCTTCTCCAATCTCTTTTGTCTGCCGAAGCTCATGATCTGAGCCTGCAGCGGGGAGATCCCAGTCGCACAATGAATGAGTTGAAACTTGAAACGTCGTTTCCTGCAAGGAGAGAAACACCCTTCATTGGTCGAATCTTCCCGCGCACGGCGCCACGAAGCCAAGCTTTTGCGAACCCCCTGAAGCCCGGGGCTGTTTGTCGTGGACGAAGGTGGTGGAGGACACGAAGACCACGCTTTCCAAGTTCCAACCCACGGCAATTTGCATCGCCAGCTGGCCTTGATGCTACTCTATCATTCGACTCCGTCACAGCATCGCACAACAGCGTTTGACACCGGCAAGCTTCCAACCCGAAACCAAAGGACCGGTCCGTAAGAGTGGGAGAATCCTTCGAACATCGTACCCCTTTCCAGAAGGTGCCTCGATTGTTCCCACCAACCCCCTCATCTCCCTCCATATTACACAGCCGTCTTAGGAACTCTTAGGTCGCGCCCCCCATATCAAAGCTTGACGCCCTCACACGTGAAACAGATTGTCTCTCTTCCCTGGACATGCTGCCGCCGTCGCATAAGAATACCAAGCGATCAATGTCCGCGATCCTTGGAAGCAATAATGGGGTGGCAACTTCAAAGTTGGCCCGCGGTTTCGAAACTCCATGTAATGAACATCGCATCCTCCCTGGACCTGAGATGGGCTGCGGACGACGAGAAGTCTTCCCGCAGAGATTGCTGGTTCAAGTCGTCCTGAACGAGAAGGGTGGGATCCTGCGAGATTTGAACGAATGCGAGTGCGCAAATATTAAAACAGAAGCGTGAATATAACTTGGAGGTCATCAAGGCCTGTAGAATAGGTTTGTTGTGGTGATGTTTCTGCGTTTGATCACTTTGATATCGCGATGTTTGTGGAGAAGTTCCTTTGATTTGCGAAGTCTGGGGGAACTTGGATGGGTTGTGCAACCACATCGGAATATTATTCCAGAACTTGAACACTCCGTTCCAATTCCATCGCATATCACTTTATCTCTTTCCGCAAACTTTTCTTTTCACCCTTCAAAACTCTTTGAAAAGCGACCCGTGCGATACGTCACGTGCCGTACCTGGATCTCGATTTGTCTGGTACCCTAGGCCTGGCCCAGTAGTCCAGAATGCTATGATATTACTCATCGCTTGTCTTTAGGCATACCCTCTTCTCTTCATCGTCAATATGTTTATAACTTCCAAGTACTGTCGCATGCTCTTCGTCCGAAGCCAACGTTGAAGACTCAGAGTCACTTTTTGAACTCGGCTCTGAAAATGCCGTTATACATCTCCTTCGACTTTGCACGGAGAATTGAATGCGCTGAACACATATCGCTGCATCTGGGGATCGGAATTCTTGCGACCTTACCTTCAAGACTGTCACCATTCTTCTGTCGGAGAGCTGCGAATTGAAACACCAGGCGCGTGAGCGCGCAACAATATCTGAAGGCCAGGCATGTTCCACTGGGAAGTGCTGCTGTCAATCGTATGTTCCTGATTGCTTTGTCACTCAGAACAACTCTCGGCAGGGCGTTATTGAACTATGAATTTTGATGGTCGCGCTGCTGCGACTTTATCCTCTTGTCCTTTCCATGCACTTTGCAGATTCTATCATCTCTCACTCCAGCCTAGTATCACGTCCTAATCTTCTCCATATCATCCGCATCATCTGCATCCTCTTGTCAAAACCAGCATCGCATTCTCGTCATGTCTGTCCGTTTGCCGTATGCCTTGCGAGGATTTTTGAATTGGGATCTTTCTTTCCAGGAAAAATCAGCTACTGCTCCCTCGTAGTCTTGGGAAGCACTTACCTAGCGATGTGAAGGTAGTATCGACATCATAGTTCATCCGTTTGTTCTTCGCCCATTCGATCGATGATGATACCGGCAGAAAGGTTAGGAAACTAGCAGATTGCTTACATAGCTTAATGTCAGTATCCGCTTCTCGTCCAATTCTGAGATAGTGTGGGAGGAAGTTCAAAGCATCAGAGTGGAATAACTATAAAATCCACCCGGCTTTTATCCTCATCGTTCCTGAGAACTCGGATAAACACGGACCACGAATTCATCATTGTAGCTTGGACTGGCGAGAAAGAAGCAGGCGTGCGTACCTATGTCATTCCCAAGCAAAGTGTCTTTGCTCGCAACGATACTGAAGTCGGGTATGGGACAATCTCGATGAAGATACCGGTAAGACGTCGAAGAGGCTAGCAGATGGCTCCTAGAGCTTGAAGTCAGTTACTCGATCTTTCCCCAAAACTGAGAGTGTAGCCAACATGTCAAAGCATCAGAGGTGGCAAAACAGTACAAACCACCGGGGTTTTTCATCCTCATCGTTCCTAAGAACTTTGAGAAACACGACCCAAGATCATGGTTATAGCTTGAAAGTTGAATTCGCAAGAAAGAAGCAAGCGCACGTACCGTTCTTTCGCAGGACTCCACTGCCTTGGGTCGAACCCAGAAACCGTGATGGCGTGTCAGGCCAAAACAACTCTTCAGTTCCTAGATGGATTGTGATATAGCTCGTTCGAATAGGGCGTTCTATTTAGGTATCTTGTTCGATGATGAAGTAGCATGAAGCTTGAAACCGGGCTGAGGGCGATCTTCGTCTTTTGAATGCTTGGAGCTCGCTTTGTGTTCGTTCTGAGATCGAGACAATGGGTGCTGTGGAAGTCGTACCTGTTAGCTTTTGCCTCCAAGTCGCTGCCAAAGGCAACCGTCAAGTTGTCCATTTCATAAAGCATCCCGTGGGAGCTCTCGGGCCAGTTTCTCGTCATCATTCCGAGGAACCCATATGGAAGTCGGACCCATTCGTCATATGGAAAGCCAAATTGTGAACGAAAAACGAGTACTCAACTTGTAATGTTTATATCCCATCATCTCTCGTCTGTCTGTGATGACATGGGTAGAGTTTGAGGTCCTTGCAGAACGACTAGATTGTTCGGGATGCTCGAGACTCGCTCCTCCCCATTTCCTGAGACCAAGTGTAGCATGATGCTTTCCTATCGAACTCTTAGTGTTGCGACACTGCACGGTACGAAAGCACTGCTGCTCTTGCAAGTTTAAGACTTCAGACATCACTCTTTCGAGCGGCTTTTGCGACATTGTTCCCGAAGAAACTTCAGTTGCAGGCAAGCGGGGTATCTCATCATGTCCGTAAAGTAGCAAAAACAAAAGGGAATTGGGCAGACTTATCTTGTGGAGCGGTAGTGGCCTCCAAAGTGTTCCCAGGACCACGTTCACATTGTGGCAGGCCGATGATGAGGACAGGACTCTGGGTGTCGAGGTCAAAGCTATCGCCCTGCGATTGCTTCGGTGGTCGTGCTCGAGGTAGGTTCTGAGGCTTTTCGATGGCAATGTGATGGAAGATGCGATGCTGCGATGCTGAAGAGAGTCAGTTTGACAATGAAGACCGATGGCAGTCGAGCGACAACTTACTCTACAAGTAGCTCATAGCTCTGATTGTGTTTATATGCGGGCATTGCGAACCTGTTCGGTAGTCTTCGTCCATTATTGTTGAATGTACTGCGTTGTGATGGCGATGCGATGTTCGGAAGAAAGTCAGTCAGTTTGGCAGTCCAGATCGATCATAGTCGAGCGATAACTTACACTGCAAGAACTTCATAACCTTGGTTGTGTTTATATGCGAGTGTCGCGAGAGTTACCAGTGGTATTGGTGTTGTGTCGTTGATTGTGCTGTGTTGAGTTGTGGATGGCGACGTGATGCTGAGCAGAGCCGCAAAAAGTCAATTAGTCTCGCGGTCCAGACCGATCATAATCGAGTGACAAACTGCACTGCCAGAGCCTCAACTTATAGCTACGACTGCAGTGGTGTGAGGGTTGAGAAAGCCTCTTGCGGTATTGATGTTGTATTTGCTTGTTGTGCTAGGTTGTAGATGAAGATGTGGTGCTGAAATGAGGATCGATCAATTTGGTGATTCAGACCGATCGCAGTGTGGCAGAAGATGAACCTGCGGGCGCTCCATAGTTCTGCGATGATTATAAACGAGCATTGAGGAACCATTTGGTGGAGTTGATGCCATATTTGTTGGTTGTGCAATGCTGTTGGTGGTGGTGGTTGTGTAGAGAGATGGGAGAAACACAGCGAAGTAGGTAGTATCTATTTTCACTACTGGAATTACGCGTTTTTGATATGTTCGGGTCGTCACTGCCTCTGTTGCCGTTCCTGCCATGTTGAGTTCCATCCTCCTCTGTTTTGCACTACCGAAACTCTAATTCTTGGTAGCGACATCTGCAGGCTACGATGCTATTCTTTGGTCATACTGTTCACAAGATAAGAGGAAGTGCTTCAAAATCAGTTCGAGTTATTTGGAACCTTGAAGCAAATATGATGGTGAAGCGTTGGTGTTGCTGGCACTCGCAGCATAAAGTTGGTTGAGACTCAAAGAGCTTGCAAGGAAAGTTCTCCCGAAAATGTTACTCAAGGACTCTATTGCTTCAAGTCAATACCACTAGATTGATATTGAACATACTAATCTATGGTATGCTTCTGCTAAAATAACTTGATGTCCCTCGATGGCCCATCTTCGTTTCTTGCAGGTCGGCGAATTTAGCCGAGAAGGCAAGACCATCCCGGTCTTCGTGGGCTCTTTCTTATTTCCATTACACCGACACCCATTCTCGCATGCTTTGCTCCTTCTGCAACCCCTCATGTTATACACAAGTACCTGTCATCAATCATATCGCCAACCAATCGACAAAAGGATGGAAATTCTCACGATGTGATGATGTTCGCTTAGCGAACCGGAAAGGGGGCAACATTATGCTAACACGACACGAAGTCACTGTTACCTTAATTGCTGATAGATCACAAGACTTGAAATTCTCTGTACTGTCATTATCGTCATGAATCAAACGACACCACCAAAATGAATGTGCGATGTCAAGCCAGACATTCACCTCATCCCTCCCCACCTCAACCGAAATTCTCCCCTTATCCCCACCTCCGATTTCCCGCCATATAGATTTAAATAAGCAGAACCCCTCATCCTACCCAGGTAGGACAACGCCAACTAGTCGCGCAAGTTCTCTTCTTTAATTTCTGGTCAGAACCACAACTAACAACGAACAGTAATCCACGCATACGCACACGCACACCAACGCGGCGGGGTAGAGAAGACTCGTGCGTTCATGGGGAGGTGAACGCCGAGACACTCCTACTTTAAGCCTGCACGGCGGATTGAACAATGCTACGCGCTTGGTAGGGGGGCTAGGGGGGCTTAGCTACACCAGATAGGCTTGTGTGGCCGAACCCTTTTGTAGAAATTTGAACTTTGAGAGGTTTTTTGGGGTTTGGTTTTTTGCTCTCGCTAATCGCCGCCTCCTTTCTTTGAGAGCCGTAAGCGAGGCCGACGAGGTTCGGCGGGAACAGTTCAATGTTTGAAAATGATTCCAGGCTTTGAACTGGATAGAATATTGTGGAATTGATTTCTATTCTTATGTCTTCAATGCCCTTGCGTTTGTCGTGGGAATTTCTGACTCAAATTCTGTTCTTCACAGGGTTGAGATTGACTTCTGAAGAATGACCTCCCCCTGAAGTCACAAATTTCGACCTGACTACAACTTTTTCTGGATTCGATCACCTTATCTGGGATCAATCTGCATAGCCTCAAAGGGTGATATTTCGATGATTGTTTCCACAGCAGTTTTCAAAGACTTCATTGCATTCCGTCATCAACACTCAGGGAGCACGAAGTGCCATCTTCGCACGAGGCTCCAGTCTCGGCGGTGATGCCTGCTTCGCGATGCGCAACAACTGTAGAGTTTGTTTTATAAGGGAAATTAAGTATCAATTCAAATGGTGATAGGAGGGACGCCCTGCAATGTACGCTTATTGTTGGTGAGAACAGAGTACAAAAGGTGGTTTCTTGCTCTTCAAGGAATATCCTGCTTTCGATTCAACTGATTCCTCTTCAAATCTGTTGTTGTGCTACGGTGGAAAGTCGTTGCATAGTTTACATGACAGTGAAACCTTGATAGGAGGTTGTTCAACTTCCCCTTGATCTTCCATCAAGTTTAAAATTCGAGATAGAGGAACTCACTTTCGAACCTGGAAGGTGAATAAGGCAATAATCGTGACCAGAAGCTACTGGGTAAAGGTATATATATTATATGAGCCTGGGATAGAAGGGAGCGCTGCGTTTCCGCCTCTCACTTTGGTCCACGAACCCTTTTCCTTGTCGCCAAAGAAGGGGCTGGGATTGAAGTGGATATATCTTTACCGCATCTCTCCACAATCATTTTCAACATCTCAATCACTTCATATATTGACTCATGTCCATTAATCCTCAAAACTTCCGAGTTTCATCCATCAAATACTTCCTAACACTAGGGACCGGAGGAAATATTGGTGAACGCCACGTGATGCGCTCATGCCAAGACGCCGCTTTTAGCAAAATCCTTGGGACGAAATGGCGGTGCTTCACAATTTGTCTCCAGCTTCAACAAATTTGCGTGATCATCTAGTATTTCTATCCAACGCGACTCAAGTTCTCACTGCCCCTTTTCGCAATTTTGTCGCGCATGAGAACTACGAAACGTTCGGCAGAGGGATGGACCATCGTGAATCTCACTCGGAAGGAGGCGAAATTGTACCCAACGACTGGCTGCTGACTACTGGCAGCTGCAGCCTCCGATCTCTGCAAAGCGATTGTATCCCGAACATGTTCTCGCGATCACCTCTCCAGAACAGGATTCTCGGAAATTCATCCCAGAGATTGTCTCAGGGAGGTTGGTGATGGCCCACTCACAACGCTGCCACGAATTTTCGTTCGAGCGACAACGAGGTACATCCCAGTGGAAGCCTCGTATATTGGGCTCACTATACTCCAGAAACAACCTCAACCTCGTTTCACCATCGCACTTCGGCATACTGTCTCACCCATCTCTTCGAATTTGACATCTCCCTTGACGTCATTTTTCTCCTTTCTGGCGTTCGCAGACCGTGCCCTTCTTCGTGATCTTCCAAAAGTTCGGCTAGACCACGAGAGACTTGGGTCGACATCGGATATCCATGATACACGTTGGCTTGCATTGATTTACACCGGGGTAGTCCCTTACCTCCATCGTCGTGAGTACCTATCTCACCCGCCATTCGTACTCGAACGTCGATGATTTTTGCTTTTCCTTTATCATGCAAAGTATACGTCCCACCTCTGTAAGCATCGTCAACCTGGACGGTCTGAAATGGAGGAGGCACGGTGTACGTATGTGGCTGGACAATATTCCCGACACCAGGGAAGCCGGGACCAAGTATGGCTGGGAGATATCTACGTTGAGATGATGGCGGTTGGGTGAGGAAAGAAGACCATATTTGAAACAGCTATAATACTTTCAACGCCTGCCATCTCTACGCTTACCATCTCAACTTATCATTCTGCACATCACTATTCAGCCGCAACCACAAGTCCTCTAAAGGACTATTCAAATTCACAACGGAGCACGCCTTGCGTCGCCGTCCATCCTATACTTGGATTCCACCACCACTCTTACTTCCGCATTTCAAAGTCGAAATGCCGGGAGAAGCACCCAGCGAGCTGCCTCACCACTATGGCGGCAGGACAGCAGACGGAGAGCTTGTAAAGCGATCAACCTCTCCCCCAATTCCTCCTCAATCGCCAGGACGAGCATACCAGCCTCGAATCGCATACTCCCCAGAGCGAACACCCATCAACGACCAATATACCACTGCCGATCCAGAAAGCTTTCGAGGAGCAGGCTTACGACGACGACCAAGCGGAGCAGTGCCTGGACGAAGCCAGTCTCAGGGAGAATATGACCGAGAACGTCCCAGTTTCACTGGTGACAGTGGCTCAAGACGTCCCTTGAGATCTCGTGATGATGGATATTACCGAGACGAAGACCATGGATGGAGACGAGATGACTACAACGGCCATCCGGACTACGACCGGTCCCGACCACCTCGCTCATACCGCAACGTCGATCCTTACGAGAGAGCACCAGGCTCAGCATCAAAACCATACTTCGAAGAGACGAGAGCGGATCGCGACTTGGAACGGGGAGAATGGAGTTCTGATAGAAAGAGGATCAGCGACGACGAAAGTGTCGATGGGTACAACTACGAACAGGAAAAGAACGGCTCGGGACGGGCAACCATCGATTTCAAGAATCTGAGTCCTCAGGAAAAGGCAGAAGTCTTGAGACTCCCATGGACACAATGGATGAACAGCAACTTCAAGAATCGTGAGTGTCTTATATCCCATCCTCGTGCAGCATCCACAACTAAATCGTACCACAGATTTTGTAGCTACTATTGGAGAATTTGTTGGTACGACCATGTTTCTTTTCTTCGCCTTCGCAGGCACCCAAGTAGCCAACATCCAATCCTCCGCATCCAGCTCCTCCTCCTCCACCAGCAATACCACATCTGGAGGAGCGACTGGTTTCAACGTCTCCGTATATTTATACATCTCCATCATCTTCGGCTTTTCCCTCATGGTCAACGTCTGGATTTTCTTCCGTATTTCGGGAGGATTGTTCAATCCCGCTGTCACATTCGGAATGGTGCTCGTCGGCGCACTTCCCATCGTGCGAGCGATGTGTTTGTTCGTTGCTCAGATAGCTGGGGGCATTGCTGCTTCAGCTATGGTGTTGGGATTGTTCCCTACTCCGCTTAATGTTAGGACTACATTGGCTGGTGGTGCGAGTTTGGTTCAAGGTATTTTCATCGAGGCTATTCTCACGGCTGAGTTGGTGTTCACTATCTTCATGTTGGCGAAGGAGAAGCATAAGGCTACCTTCATTGCACCCGTTGGTATCGGACTTGCATTGTTCATCGCTGAGATGGTTGGTGTGTACTACACCGGTGGTTCGCTGAACCCCGCCAGAAGTTTCGGACCTTGTGTTGTGACTGGCGTTTTCGACCACGAACATTGGATCTATTGTAATTTCTCCTCGTCCTAGTTATAACTTGCTCTTGCTAATTTATCATCAGGGGTTGGACCAATCGTCGGCACATTCATTGCAGTCTTCTTCTACAAGTTCATCAAGATGCTGGAGTACGAGATGGCAAACCCAGGTCAAGATGGCGACATTAAGAATGACCCTACCAAGAATGATGAGAAACGTGCGGAGATCATGCAGAGAAGAGAGGCTCGAAGGGTTGGTCGGCCTTTGAGCAGGCATTCTCGCTAACAACAGAGCAAACATATCGATTTTGATGATAGGATGAGAGGGATATGCTTATTCGTTTATGAGTTTTCGTGATAGAATTTATGTGTATGGCTTTCATGCTAACGATAATGATGGCGTTCCTTTGGATGGAAGCTAATTTGGGCCAGATGTTGAGATCTGGATCACGGATGTCCTATAGTCTTCCCGTTATTGCTCTTCATGCTTAGTAATATGAATGCAAGGTTTAACCATTACTCCATGGCCATCATTTGTGCCACAGTTTAAAACCGCTCTAAGCCACGCATGATGGCCCTAGCCGTTGACGCCAAGCTCCAATATTCCCTCCATATTAACCGCCATCAAATAATACCAGGGATAACCGCCTTCCTACCAGCAACCTTCTCCTTCCCAAACCTCTCAATATACCACCTCTTCCCCTGAACCGCTCTAGGCAACATCGTCGCAATCTCGTTCAACAAAAAGTTCCTCGCTGGTACACAGCCACTACCAGCCATAATATAGAATCCACCCCACTCAATCCACTCGCACAAATAATGCGGATAGAAGATCCACCAGAACAACCCGTTCTGAGGGATCAGATAAACTTTATCCACACCAGTCTTCTCTCCTTTTCCCTTACCGGTACTCTGCTCCGCTTCTTGTGCTCTCTTCTTTTGATTCCTTGCTGATGCACGACGTATTTCTCGTAATTCATCATCGTGGAATATGTTACCGAAAAATCCGAGGGCCCAAATCATCAGTCCTAGCTCCATTCTTCCTCCTGCTTTATAATTCCCTTCGCGTTGCCACTCTGCACGGGTAGTTGGGCCGTAGGCGCCGAGCCAGCCACCGATGGAGAGGCCGTTCGTAACTTGGAAAGCGATAGCAAAAAGCCAAACTAGGAGGTGAATGGGAGCCATAGAAGGGTTAAGGAGGGGGCACAGAATAGCGCGGTAGAGGTAATGTAAGACCTGCAGTCGAGTATCAGCAAGTGAACAATGTCCGTAAAGAACAAAAGACTCACGAATAGACCACCCATCGCTTTACTCTCCCACGGCAGAGACCAGAAACCACCTGCAGGCAGCGTATTCATAACATAAAGCAGCGTAATGAAGCCCGGAACCTCCATCGTAATCCACGCAATCTTCCCCGGAATGTTGAGCACACTCTTCCCCGACGTCTTCCCAGCACCATACCAATCCAGACCCCATTGTGCGATTGTTATCTGTTCATCAACATCAGCAAAAACCCTCACATCAGGCCAACAAAACATACCAACGGAAAGAACTGAAACAGCCAAACAACCAACTCCCAATTCTCCCTCGACGGAGGCAGCCAATTCTCAACGAGCGCCATATTGCTGTGGTGTCTGGACTCGCATCTGCAGAGCAGCAGGCTCTTGTTTCGAGAGTCGGACGAGAATAACTTCAATGTCGTCACCTAGAAAGCTAAAATGAGACATTCAGATGCCGAGACAAGCGAATCGCAGCCTTGCATGAGTAGTGTCCAGATCTCTCAGCCTTGCGTTGAAAGCTCCCGATTGGGCAATAGATTTGACATTTGATGATCACTTCAACTTCGATTCAGACATTCTCGATTGAATTCTCCTTCACAGTCTGCCACACATAGACTCAATGTCTAATCTCTCAATCGAACAATGAGCACCTCATCAACCCCCGCTCCCACCACAGAAATGCAACAACTCCGCTCCGCCCTCCCCACCTTGACGAACTTCCTCCACACATTCGCATCCTCCACCTCAAACTTCAGCCTCCTAACGACAATAACCACCTCCTCCGCCTTTCCCCCCTCATTCGCCCACCCACCAACCACTCTGCCAACCGCTCCCAAAACTCTCTACATCCTCGACTCCTCCTACAACCCACCCACCCTCGCACACCTACGAATAGCAACTTCCGCCCTGCTACACGACACCCAACCCTACACCTCCCCCCGACGATTACTATTACTCCTCGCAACACAAAATGCAGATAAAGCACCCAAACCTGCATCATTCGAGCACCGACTCACCATGATGACCATATTCGCCCGCGACCTGCTCTCCTCTCTTCCTCCCCCAAAAGAGTCCAGCAAAAAAGAACTCGCAATCGACATAGGCGTAACAAAACTCCCCTACTTCCACGACAAAGCCTCTTCCATAGCAGATAGTGGAATATACCCAAATGAAACCCAACAAATCCACCTCCTAGGCTATGACACCCTAACCCGCCTCCTCTCCACAAAATACTACTCTCCCAATAATCTCTCAATCCTCGCTCCATTCTTCTCTTCCCACCGCGTACGAGTCACATACCGTCCCGACTCCTCTACTTCCTACAAATCCTCTCGAGAAGAACAGGATCGGTATATAAACGACTTGAGGGAAGGGAAGAAGGAAGAGGAAGGAGGGAGACGGGAATGGGTAACTGAGGGAAGGATAGAGATGGTTGAGGGGAGGAAGGAGGGTGAGGAGGTGGTTAGCAGTACGAGGGTTAGAGAGGCTATCAAGAATGGTGATAGGGAGCTACTTGATAAGTTGGTTACGAGTGGTGTTAAGGAGTGGGTTTTGCGAGAGGGGTTGTACCTGGATGATTAAATGAAGAGGTGTGAAGAGTGATGAGATAATGATCTGATTGTTGATACATGATGGTCGCACAGCTAAGTGCGTGTCTATCTCTAATCTCTTCTAGGCATGAACGTTTGTAACTTACTATTGATAGTGATTCAATGAAGTGCCACCTTCCCTCCTTCAAAGGAGTATATCCATATCCACAAACCCATGGTTGCCCAACCTCTTCCTCTCACAATCTCGCTCTACCCGCCATGTACACGCGAGAGCGGTAGCCATACTCCACGACTCCACCGCACTAACCTATTCCTCGTCACTACATAGCTCCTCAGCAACCTTGAGGAACTTCTCTCTCTCAGCCTTCTCCATTCTCTCCACCTCAGAAAGATGATCATCAGTACTCTTTCTCATAACCATTGAACCAATACTCATCCTCTTTCCGCTATCTCTACCATATCGATACCCATCAAACTCTCGTCCACTCCAGGTTCTAAACTTATTTTTCTTCTCAGTCTTAGTTGGTGTTTCTGGGTGGTGTGTAATATGGCCAGTCTCCGGGAAACGAGCAATATAGTCCTGAAACGTCATTGGGGTGTTACTCACTACAGAGTGTTGTGTACGCGGAATCTGAACTAAAGAATTTTCCTCATCCTCTTCTGAGTTCCGATCGACAGAACCGACCTTTATCGATGGTCCTCGAGCTCTCGGTCCTCGTGGACCTGCTGCTGCCTCTATAGCCTTCTTTCGCTCTGCCTCCCTCTCTTCTTCGGCATGATATGCATTCATCTCCGCTTCCGTCATAAGAGTAACAGGCAAAATCTCTAACTCTGGATACTCCAATTCGTTCGCAATAGTCAAACTACCTCTTCGACCACTCGTGTGAGAAGACTGACGATCCGCCGTATCAAACTTATACGCTTTGTGTCGAACTCGGTCTTTGACCTTGTCTCGGAAACCCTTTCCTGCATTAGGATCGTCAATCACCGAATGATGGCCCTCATCATCATGCTCGAGGCACCAAATAATCTCGCCACCCTCCTCATGGCCTAGGACTGCAAAGTCTTTGATATCAATTTTGTTGCTGGGTCCCGCACTGGTGCTTCGCTCACCACGTTTATGACTTGGAAAACGAGACCATGATGCAGGGTACCTTCTATCAGGACCAGTAGGCTTGGTCTTCTTCACCATGTTCCTAGATCTTGCCTTTGCTCTCTCGGCTGAGGCTGCCATTTCTTCTTCCCAGGAGTCCAATACCTGCTCTTTGACTGCCAGGCGTTCTTGGAAACGCTCATTGTATTCTTCCGCAGCGCTTTTGCCGTGGCCGACGGGAGCCTGTTTTTTCTTGGTCTTCCCGATCTGCGTAAAGTTGCCAAAGACACTTCTCGGTAGTTCATCGTCAATGGTGCTTTTCTTTCTGGCCGTGTTGGCACTTCTCTTTCGAGGAAGCTGCAAATGATCACCAACTTCATGTGCCCTCTCATCCCCTGTCTTTTTAAGCGCTTTGCCCCATGCGTTGATTGCTTCATCGTTTGCTAAAGGGCTCAAATGGCCTGCTGTACCAGGAGGACCGAAAGGGCTCAATAGCCCACCACCAGTCGGCGTACTGTGCGCACCTGGTGTCTTCAACTGGTTAGGATCGAACTTCGGGACTGGAATATCCAAGAGTTCTTCCAATTTTGCACCATCATAGGTTCTGTAGGCGAATTTGGCGAATTTGGAGAAAGCCGAAGACCTTCGACGCTGTTGGGGCACAGGATCTTCTTCAGTCTCGCTGCTGAATTCCTCTCGGAACTTGCTTGACACTGGTGTAGTTTGTACCCTGCGAGCTTCGGCTGCAGCAAACCTGGTCTGTACTGCAGTAAGCTCCACCTCCCGTTCTCGAAAAGACGAGGTTTCTGATGCAATGAGAGAGCTGTCGTCAGGATTTGAGTGATGGGGGTATCTTGTCAAAGGAATAGTCAGGCTGGTTGTAGAGAGGTTGGCGGTAGGTGTACGAAGCAGACTGAGGTTGATTTGTGAAGAAACAAGTTCTGAAGTTGTTTGTCAGTATCTAAATTTCATAGTCTATGCTACTGCATTCTCACCTTGGTACTCTGCAGCGCCAGTCTTGTTCCTGGCACCAGGCAGCAGCGATAAGAGGTTAAAGCGGGAGCTTTCTCTTGAAGGCTGAAGGCTGTTGACGCCGGAGGGGTAAGCAGACGATGATGCTTCACCATGTACTACCTGCCCCCATGACTGAGGAATCCGCTCACTCAAAGGCGCAGAATCCTCCGTATTATGCATGAAGTGAGACAGTCCAATAGGAACCTGTGATGATCCACTGCGACCAGAGACGCCTCGTTGGTGAGAGCCCAAGTTGGACAATTGTGGAGAGGAACAAGAGCTTTGAAGACCTCGTGCAGATAGTCTTTGTGAAATACCCATTTCATGAAGATGGATCATCGCAGAGCCGTCGCCGACACCATCGACACCTCCAAAGTCTTCGCTCGTAGTACAAATTTGGGAATGAGAAACACCAGACTCTAGGTTGACAGTTTCGTCAGAGCTCAATAGTGCTTGGGATAGGAGTCTCAAGTCATGATGGTGAATGCCTTCGCCGAGAGGAGGAGATTTCGACCGTAATTGGCTAGGGTCTAACGTAATAGGGATTGCAATTCCTTGACTGAGTTTGCGAAGATTATCACCGCGATTGCCTGTAGAAAAGGAAAGCCTCCAAGAGGATCGAACTGGTAGTGCAATACTTGGCAACCTTGTGGGATGGATGACAGGTTGCGGTGGCATTGACGGAATGGAGCTGCGCTTTCGGGATGGTACGTACACTGGCGGTTGGGTGCTTTGGGTCTCCCATTCTGAGGCGTATGGCGAGCTGTAACGTCGGAAAAGGGGAATTTCTGAGTTGGCCGGCGTGTTGAAACTTGACTCAGGATCTGACCAGCGTCTTGGAGTGCGGGTTATTGTTGAGCCTTCCGTGGGACTTGTATCCGAGAAAGGATCATGTCGTCTGTGGTGAGTTAGTAACTAGGTTGATTCGAATACGAGAGACTTACTTGGGAAGTGGAGAGAGGTGTGGGAAGGAGAGCTTAGGCAACGGTATTGCAGGAGGTGTTAAGAACGGAAGTGGAAGTACATTGCCCGACGACCATGGAAAATGACTTCTCTTCGCTCTTGGGGATGTAGCTGCAACCGCTACAGAAGATGCGGACTTTGCGTCATCGTCGCAGACACCTTCGTTGCTCAATTCTTCTCGTATTCTCCTTTCTCGGATCCGCCTCAGTTCTGCTCTGCGTTCAACCTCTTCTTCGCTCGTTCCGACGCTAGATCTTGAATGCCGTTTGGAGAGTGCCGATTCCCGTGATAGATGCTTTTTGAGTCTCTGAGTAACGGTCTTGAGAGTATTAGAGCTCTTCCTAGGTTTGACCTCAATAGAGTCCTTTTCCGAACTATCGTCATTGATCGCTAGCATTTCCCTGAACACAGTAATACCTTTATGCTTAATGCGTAGGATATCGCCTGTCCCGTCAGCAATCTCTTCCTCGAAAATTGCTCGCAGCTCGGTCGTTTCATTGGTTTCGACTGCTCTCCAAGTCGGAAGTTGATCCTTCGACAACCGTTTGCCGGGCTTAGGCCTTGCTGTTGGAGGGGCCAGTCGAGGGGCATCGCCGTCTGGAGAAGGTGGACTGCGGCCAGAGCCGATGCAGCAAGTCGAAGAAGCCTTGAACGCGCATGACGAATTCGTCATGTTGAAGGTAGTCATTTCAAAATAGAATATTGGAGGGAAGGGACAACAAGCGCAAGAAGTCACATCGTTGCGAGAGGACCGACACGGTTTGCAGAATACAAGTGAAGGACGAAGGGACGAAATGGAGTGCATGTAGAGAAAGAAAGTGCGATTTGGTCGAAAAGAGAAAGATCAATCCGATGAACTTCAATTTGAGGTCGAAATCTCCCAAACAATGCTCCAAACAAATGCCACCTTAGACGAGAACGGAAAGAGCGCTTTAGAGTAGGAGACCTAATCACAGATCCGCACAAACACCTTCAACCTGACATTCTCTGAAGCCAGATCTTATGTTTAAAGGTCTTCTTCTCCTTGGAAGCCATCCTTCCTGAAATCCTCAAAGTTGTTGATGTCTGCAATATAATACTGCACCACACGCTAAAAACTCGCATGAGTTCCTCGTCTTTTCTTTGCAGGCTCCTCTTCATCTTCAACCACATCAACGAAGACGTTCGAGTATTTCGCAACGCCGAACGCTGAACGGACGAGCATCGTAGACTTTACAAAGATCCAATTCATCTCATCTTCTCACTGAATACTTCATCCAGGTGCAGCACTCAAAGTCAAGGCTCACGTCGTTGCTCAACGTTGCAAGGAGGAAGATTCGACGGCGACAATTAACGGAAATGCCTAGAAGAAAACTATCCCTCATTTCCACATCCACGACTCATACTTGATATAACTGACGCCATACAGAAGCCAAAGAATAAGGTGGCTCCGTCGCCAAGTTGCCCTCGACCGAAAGAAGCAGGTTGATGCAGAGCCATGGAGCCGAGCTGTCGCCCCCTGGGAACGCACGACAGAAAAAAAACGCCAAGCCGAATTCAATATCACATCAAATCTCCCACATCGGGACGAACATCTGACGGAGAAATGCTATCTTCACGGCTGTCGTCGGCATTTCCGCCCCTTCTTGAGGAAAATTCTGATACCTATCTCGTAACGGAGACGCCAGACCGAAATCCTAGGGAGAGAAATTTCAAACTCAACGGCGCAATCGTATCAACTCACGATGGCACCATGCTGTCAACGAACGACTCGTACCTTACCTTACGTATTTGGATGATTGTTTGCATTGAAGCGAGCCTCCTACCAGGAAAAACACTCAGCTTATGTGTCATCACAGTCAAGGCACCTCATCTCCTTCCTTTTCCTTACAAGGCGTGATCATACCGCACGTGTTCTCAACGGGCAAGCCTGCAGGAGCGATGGGAAGATATTTTGAGCCTCGAGGGCGTGTTGGGTTTCGCTTCGGCTGCCTTTCCCAATATTCCTGACATTCGGTCTGGTACGGCGATTCCGGTTTGTCTCTTCAAGACGTTGAAATGGTCAAACACCGGCTCCAAGGTGTCACTTTGTTGCCATTCCCCCATCGATGGATGGCATGCACGGATTCGGCGCCTCAACAGATTGGGAAATGTTCTAGAAAAACGCCACGCTGGCGCATGCCTTCTAGAGTGCTTCCATTCCTAGCCACGCTCAACCCGGAGACTTGGCATGACGGGATTGCCTCCCTGTTCGCCTTCCGGGTGGAGCACGGGAAAAGCGAGTAATATGGGAAAATAGAGGGCCCTGTATGCGGGCGGTGAAGCATGATGAGGTAAGGGAGGAAGAGTCATGGATTAATTATGGAAGGAATGCAGACGTGGAATGACTTTCGTCGTTCTGGAAAAGCAGTGGAATGTTCGACGACAAAGACAAGTCGCGTGTACCAGGCTATAATTGCCATACGGGTGGATTTCTTACTTTCTCCGGCAACAAAGTTCTAGAGTACGGCGATCGTGGTCGTATGCAGACGCTGCAGGTATGCGAAACGTCTGACCTGAACCAGACATCCGTAAGTCCCAAGGTCTTCTGGGAGCCGCGCGCAGAACGGATGGAACACCAACATCCGCTGTCAAATCTTACAGGGCGAGATCCAGAAGACGTGCTCGTGCGGCACAGCGCACTGCTAAATGATGACCTTCTCGAATCTCTCCAATTACAGAATTCAGCGCGAGGCTGTAGGATTCCCGTTCGTGTCCCCCCTCAAAGCTGAGCTGTGAGGATACGGAATGCTGAAACTCTCTTATCTTGTCAATAATCTGAGAGCAAGGACAGGGCGGCTGGATACAACCTCGGCCGGCCATATCTTGGGATCATGATTCGCCAAGCGCAGGAAAAGATGTTGGGGTCTGATTTCATCGCGGGCCCTCGTGACCTCTCACGCAAAGCAGCCAAGAGCAGCGGCACGTCCGGATCGGAATGAAACCATCCAAGGGCTGTTCTTTTGTTCGGTGCGGAAATTATTGACGTGCTGATCTCGAAGTGAGATTCAGATTGCTCAGATTGGTGATGATGGGGACTGGCAGAGCACGTTTTGGCTTACGTTTGCCATCATGATTGGTCGACCGATGTTGTTTCGGGTAAATGATGCAAACGGTGTAGGCAAAAGTGCGATAGACAAGCTTTTGGACGCCTTTCTCTTGTCAAGTCTGGACGACAGATGACCCCGTTTGGATATATCATCAGGATGATGACACCCGCCTTGGATTCTGGCCTCCGACTCGCGATTGTTCGTGCGAATGACAAGCTTCATGGCTGACGACTAGCCAACGGTTCTTGGGCTCAACGGGGATATTTCATCAGGGGTGCAGCACACAATTGTGCAGTCGGAGCTGAGAGCCTCTTCACCCTCACGGTAGCACTGGAATCCGCGGTTCGAGCAGTGCATAGGCTGATCTACAGCTACACATCCGGAAGCAGCACCTTCTAACAAAGGTGTAGTTTTGGGCTGATAGCAGGCATTTTGGACGCATAGCGATGGAGAAACAAGAAAAGAAGAGGGGCAAATCAGACGCAATGGATGAATGTCGCGCATGAGAGGATCGTCCAACTGCCACAACTCACTCAGTGCCGTGTTATCCTCAGATGCTGGCGTCTCCTCTGTGCAACAGCTGGAGGTAGAGGACCGTTGGCTCTCAACTACTGTACCAATCATGCACTGATCTTTCGCAACTGAGGCTTTTGATGCCCGGCACTTGAGTTTGACAGCAAACAGGTGGCTACGGCAGATGCGCGCAAGTGGGCTCCATAGAAGAGGGGTTTGTTCGGTGCTAAAATTGAAGATCTCCATGGGCCAGAGATAAACTTTTGGATGATTCCTCCGACTTCAGTGGCCATCGAGTCTATCGAGCTCGCTCTGCCGTGATAAGAACTAAGCTCAAGGCCAATTACGTCTCGAGACCGGCACGAGAGCAGCATCTCGAAATTGGCTGCAATATGGGAGGATAGACTGGTCGCCAGGCAGGGCAGGCCAGGTACCAGACAACAAATCGTTCGGATTTCAATCAACAAAGATAAATAAAGATATCACATAGGAAAGCACAGCTGCAGCTCAAACTCCTCAGATTCCACGGAATTTCATGCAGTCATGGTGAACCGAAGCTAAAACATAAACTCTGGTTCGTATGATGTGGTTGAGGGGTTGCTGCTTTCATCACCTCCTTTTTCTGAGTGGTGACGATGCAGTGCTGCTTTTCATCTCCTCATCTGATGCGCGCCGATGAAGCATCGCCGCTTTCGCGTGCCTGGCCTCGGGTTCGTCAGTGGCCACGCTGATCCGGCTTGACTAATCCACTTCGAGTCACATTGCCAGCATCACGCAACGATCGGCCATATCTTATCCCGGTCCAGCGAGAAAAGGGAAGGAGTGGGAAGCTTCGAGAGAGCGCCAAGAGCCACCAAGCTGTTTTGTGAAGGGAAAGCCGGCCTCCGCTGGGCTGGCCGTCGAGACCAATACGGAGACTCGCCGCCTTTGTCCAGACAAGGGCCGTCATCGTGTCTCCAGAGTCTTCCGAGTCTCCAGCGTCATCCCTGCGAGAGAAGCATCCACTCCTTCGGTGCTAGGATGGAAACAGCATAACCGCTGGAGATAGCAGCGTCATTGGTGGGCGGGAGCGCAGATTGTATTGCTGATTCGCCCCTTTTCTCGTGGCCGCCGCCCGCGGCTTGTTCTAGCATTGTTCTAGCGTGGGAAAGTGGTCCCATCCAGAGACATCCTTGGTCCTTCTTAGCCTTCGAGGCTTCCTACTAGTGCCAGCTGGGATTAGTCTGGTGTGTCGGTTTCCCGTCTCAGATTTCCTGGCGTTGCATTCGTCGATGAGCCAGCTCGCCAAAGCAGCACAGAAACTCGCCATTCGCCATCACCGGCCTTCCTCCTCCAGCAAAGCATACCTCTCCAAGGGCCAAGCATCAGCATCGAACAACATCCTGACTCTCGATTATCCCCGTCGCCGCCGCCGAGTCTTGTCTCTTTTGCTTCTTGCCTTCCACCTTCTGTTCCATACAGCCCATCAACCACCAACCTGACCAAACCTTACGCATACGCCTGTCCGCGTCGACGACTCCTGGACTAGAACTGCTAGGACTACGACTAGAACACCCTACTGCAACGGCCGATTGTAGCAGCACAGTCGCCCGCAATACGTGTGTGGATAGCGGGTCATGGTTTGGGCGCCGCACCAGGTCGTTGCTTGAACGCTGCTCCATCATGCCAATCGTCAGATCCACTTGTCTTCTGCGCCTGCTGGACTTGCTCCAGAGCTAATCCGAACATCTGACGGCGATTCCCACACTTCTGCTTCACTGTGGCTGCCACACCTTGCTGTCTTGTCCGTTGAAACTTCCTTTGTTCTCGAAAAAAAAGGGAACGAACCAAAAGCCACTCACGAGACGACCAACATCGACGAGACTCTCCACCAGAGATCTATCGCATCGCACGACTGACACGATTCACGCATTGAATTTCGACTTCACCACCAGATCCTCCACCTCAACATTGGCCTCAAGTCACCTGTCATCGACGCCTTAAGCTTTGCACCAAGACTGCACTGCCTTCCACCATCACCTTAATCCTATCGTCCTGACCAATTCGACTTCCTCACGACCACACACGTCTCTCGACAACTTGTGTTAGTAATTGTACACGCCGAATACTCCAGCTTCCTTTGGACTTGCCCTTAGATTAATTCCTCTTTCCTTTCTCGAGATACCCGAAGTTCTATCGCCAGACTTCAGCCCGTCCTTGACAGCCTCTTATTTCGATAGAAAGATTATCAACCTGCTTAAGAAGGTTGCACAGATACCCCGTCTTCGCTCCCTTTACGAGACACTGCAGGCTTTGCCGGATCACTTGGCCTTTCGTCACTGCGACCTTCCTTTCCTTCTGGTCCACGTTCCTGTGCTTCGGGTGCAGCCAGTTCCAGAAGCATTTCAACCGACATCACCACCTGTCACCAGCCGTTTGTGCTCGGCCACCGAACACTGCCATTGGAACATCGCCTGGGACGAGTCGGCATCGAACGGGTACTTGCAGACCACGACGTTACGACCATCTTTGATTCCACACGCGTCAACGGCGAGGATCGAGAATCATAGCCACAAAGACAAACGGCAGTACTTAGGTTTCGACCTCGTTGGGCATAAGCATTGGGCTCTCGACAAATGATTTCGATACGGTAGCAATCAATTTCCTCTTCTTTTCGACTGATCTGCATACAAGCTGTCGCGTGGAAAGGGCCAGGGATTCAGCCTGGTGTCGTTTGCAATCGTCCGTTGAAGACGGAAGGAACGGAGGAAGCCATTCCTTCCGTGCCCATGAAATATCTACGAAGCGCAATGAGAAGGTCGAAACACCGCAAACCTCCGTCACTCCATCTCAAAACTACATCGAGGGAAACATCACCGCGTTGCTCGTCCGTCCTATCGGACTGGGACGCGGACGACGAGGGATTCATGTCGTCCGGGGATTTCGCGCCTTCGAGGCCATTGAGCTTGACAATACCGTCAGGCCCATATTGTCCCCGACGGCCAACATTACAAGAGGTCTTGGCTAATGTCGCCCCGCCGCCATGGACTCTCACTGCCTTCATGGCATACCTTTCACAAAACCACTGCTTGGAGACCTTGGAATTCACAATGGATGCCCAAAGATACACCAAGCATTACCAGGAGCTTGTCAGTCGTGACCCGCATACTCCGTTATCACCCAATACCCCGGAGTGCGACTACGTGCGAATGTTATGGCAGAAATTGTTAGATGCCTACATTGCGCCAAATGGTCCCAGAGAAGTAAACCTTCCGTCTGATGTGCGCGACCACCTTTTGTCCTTACCGTTCACATATTCCCCACCGGATCCCGCAGAACTGGAACCGGCCGTCAAGATCATATATGAGCTTATGGATGAGTCTGTGCTCGTACCTTTCCTGAATTCCATTGCTCCGTCACGTGTCGAAGGTTTCCAGTCAAGTCCTTGGACATCGAATGAGTCTATGACTGATACGTACATGACCGGTTCCTTGGATGAACGATCGCTATCGCCGTCGAAAACTCGAGCACGAGAGAGCAGTCCACCCTCTGGTGAACGCAGCAATGACATCGTTTCTCAATCTCACGGCGGTCCATCGCCACGGCTTTCTCATTCATCTCACCTTACCGCTGCTTTAAGTCGGGGAGCTGCACGCCTTTCAACACATCTTTCCGGATCTTCTGGAACGTCGGGCGAAGCTCCTGAGAGCATGACGGACGACAGCACCGACTCGCCATCTCCATCGGGATCTGCCTTGGAACCAATGACACCACCGAATACTCCACCGACATCTCACACAGAATTCGTTGACGTCTCTCCCGGTACTAGTCCCCACACTGCCCGTGGCGAAGGCAGCAGCAGTTGGAAGAAGATGGGTGCCAAGCTCGGGTGGAAGAAGAGTCGCTCAGGTCACGGTTCAGGCTCCAGCACGAGCAGTTCTCGCTATCCTATGGGACGTGATACGAGTGATGAAAGTGGTGGAAATGGTTTATGAGGGCGACAGGTCACGTCGTCACCGAATGATTTCTTTTCTATAATCCCAATTCCAGTAATCGCTCCTATGGAACATCCTGTCGCTGGATTTTCATCATACCGAGACGCTCGCACAAAGACAACAGCATTGGTGCACGGTGGAACCAGCCTGAGGCTCAGTGAAGGCAGCGAATCGCCAGTCCTCGAAGCCCATCCTGGTTCCCCAGTTGATATAACTGGTCCCCGTCCGTCTCTATCAGCATCAATGGCAGTTCAGCGTCTCTATCATGGGACCGATGAGGAAATCTCGAAATTCGAGAAGAAAAATATGGGGAAAAGAGAGACAATCAAGAGGGACGGCGTGGCCGCAAAAGAGATTTACTGCTTGCCAAGCAGAAACGAGAATGAGAGGGATATACTGAGTTTTTCGAAGAGGAGAGGGCTACAGCCATTCTTCATTCCCGCCAAGGTTCCAGAGCAAGAAGAGGTTACCACAGTTCATGTACCGATTTCCCCCGAGGACAAGAATGCCGTAGATACCTCTTACGAGGCTACCGCGATGGACTTCCATTTCGAGGAAGACAACGGGACATGGATATCTGCACAACCGATCGCCCACGAATCGAGGACGAGTCTTGCAACGACAACAACAGGAGCAAGCACTCTCATCGACGATCGAATGAGCAACGCAGCCTTGACACTAGACACCAGCGTAGCCAGCTCCGCAGCTAGCATGATGTCTTCTGTCGGCAGCATCCAGTCAGCCTCCACAACTACCAGCTCAGACGTCTACGGTTGGGAAGAAGAACTGGACCGCAAAACCAGCATCGAAAGCCACGCAGCCTGGGAACGCGAACTTGCTCGCCGACTCCCGAGCGGTGGCAGAACAATTGGTCCACGACTTCGAAATATCCACGAACTTCAGTATAAACACGCAGACGGCAAGCGAAAAAGCTTACTCTATAGAGTCCTAAACCTTTCCAGTTCGCGAGAACGACGCGGTTCAGCAGATGATGTCGCCATGTCCGGTGGTATCGCTGTTAGTCCCGCGAACGAGGTTCCTACTACTACTGCTTGAATGAACGAAAAATTGAGCGATTTTAGCATTGTGTTGGCGTTGGATATCAATTTACTTTTTTCTCAAGAGGCATTAGGGTTCGGTCAGTCATGGTTTGGGACAATACCTCCCCTCCATTGGAGGCATTGGAATTTGGAATGCATACTGTGTCTTCGGGGACACATGTATCTTTATCGACATATGTCAACATTTACGACGGTTCGGATGGGAACGAGAATTTCTTCATGCATTCGTCCTAAAATGGATCATCAAAATTGGTGGGGTTCATCTGATATTATTTATTTGTATGTGTTTGTGTGTGATGGGATTCAGTTTGGCGCTTTGGCGTGTTATGATGCGAATCGATACTCAACTCGTACATTGGATGGCGTTGAAATGAATACTCTTGGGTTGATAGCGTGTGGGGGTGCATTGCATATGTGGTTGTTTATAGGTGGAGGGGAAGCTTGCATGGATGGATATCTTGGGTACCATATATGAGAATATAATACCTAGTACCGATCACAATGTTTGTTCCCTTGTGATATCTGTGAATCGTGTTGGTCATGCCAAATGAAGTCTTCTTATACTACTCCTGCTGGTGAGTTCTTTCATTTCATATCTGAAGATTTTCTCCAATGTCTGATTTTGAGATGAGTTTCACTCTGAGATGAGACCCTTTTTGCAAGGAGAGGATTCCCAATATCCCTAGAAAAGCAACGGTACAAACTGCAACTCACCACTGGCAGGACGGTGACTTCCATCTTGGACCTCTGCCAAACAACAAAGACCTAGACAACTGCTCTTCTCCCCCGGGCATTGAGCCATACGTATCAGTAACAAAGGCAGATCTCAAGTACGGACAATCAAGTCACACTACCCAGAAACTCGTAATCGGACATTGTAATTATCAAACATACTGTGGGCTGCACAGGACCCTTTGGGACTTTCATTTCTAATCTGCAAACAGACTATGAAGTCTCAATAATGTTCATTTCCTAATTTCGGGCAGAGATCAAGACCGACATCTCTTCTAAGTCCTTTCTCTCTCATGCTCGTGCATAATCCTCTATATGCCCCGTTATGCTACCAAAGCGCCTCGCTATGCAAGTGTGTATGTATACCCCGTTTTTGCCTTCCCCAGATCCGTATCGTATGTAACCAACCAAGCGGTAAACCAAGCAGGATAGAGAACTTGCCATCATAACCATCGACTCCTCAGCTTCAAGAGCTTGCCTCCACAACTCCCTCAGTTCCATTGGTCGCCCCTGTCACAGCAAGCGCTGCAGTACCATTTGCAGCACCAATGATCTCCTCGATAGACCACGCCTTCACAACGCCATCATCTCCCGTAGAGACAATCATCTCCTCATCCGCTGTCTTCTTCCCGGGGTCATATCGCTGACACCAAGTGATATGATTGATCTCATACGGGCCATGACCTCCCTCTAACACCGCAAGAATAACCCACTCCATCTCAATCACTCCTCCGACTGAAGTCCTGCCTTTAGTCCTCTCCTCATAGATGGCTATTTTGCTGTCTCCGCCTGTCGTGACTACTCTCCCACTCTTCTGACTCCAGCTGACAGCATAGATTGGAAGATCATGGACTGTTGGTAGCGTAGCTGTGCATTCCCAAGTCTCGTTCGCGGGAGGTGGTCTCATCGTCGAAGGAATACCAGAGTTGAAATAAGACGGCTTATTCGGCGGCGGGGGCGAGGGAACCTTAGACCAAACTCTCACCGTACAATCTGCAGAAGCAGATAACAATCTCGGTATCCTAGGACTATGATCATCCTTCTCCCTTTCTGGACACCATTTATTCATGCTCACCTCCGGCTCCCACTCCAGTTTCCAGACTGTCCCTTCGTGTCCTTCCAGGACAGAAATACAACTCCACTCCCCCTCATCGTCTCCCTTCCACAACCTTATCGTATCATCATAACTCCCACTCGCCAACACCTCTCCATTCCCATCATCCTTCCTCCAAACCACACACTTGACGTCTGCCGTATGTTCTTGCAAGACTGCTATTGTCTCGAAGTCATCGTCTCCTTCGTCGCCAATTTCTTCCCAGATCCAAATACTTTTGTCGCGGGAACAGGATGCGAGCCATTGACCGGAAGGAGAGTAAGCTACGTCTTTGACTTCGGAGTCGTGGCCTTCGAGCACGATTTCGAAGGCCCAGTCGTCGTTATCTTCGTCTTCATCTTCGTCTTTCGCGGAAGTAATTAATCTCGGCGCTGCTTTTTTCTGCCCATCAATTGTGATTTCTACCTCCAAATCCTCCTCTCCTCCATTCCCATTCTCCAGATGTATTTCTTGGTCTGCCACTTCGGCAGCAAACCCACCTTCCTCCTTCCTCCTCCAAATCGCCATCGTAGAATCAAAACTCCCACTCGCAACCGTCAATGTCCCCGTCCTCTTCGTAACCGGCTTCCAAGCCACCGCCCTTACACTCCTATTATGTCCCCCTTCCATTTTACTATGCAACGTGAAGTTCTTGAGCGAGTATACGCGAACGGTTTTTTCGGACGTCGCTGTCGCGATGAGGGGTACGCCATTGGGATTAGGGATTGAGACCCAGGCGCGGGATTCGGCGATGGGTTTGAAATCTGCGAGGGGTGCTATTCGTAATTCGTGAGGAGTCGCCATTTTTGCTGTTGTTCATGAATCGAGGAGATTGTGGGGGAGGGAGTTAATATTTGTGGGCGTGGGCGGAGGAGAATCGGAAATGTCGAAGTCGAAGTCTTGGTGGGGCAGATTTCTTTTGGTTGCGATTTTTATCAATCTCCACGATAAGATGTCACCATGCACAGATCAGACGCTAAGCAATATTTGGACGAATTTTGATTGGTTGGCAGAACTTCAAGCTCTCCCCTATTCTTTCTGAGGCGAAGCTCCCGTCTTCCTTAACTACCTTCAGTCTGGACAACCACGTTTTGAGAGTTGAAGAAGCGTCATTGAGAACACAAAAGATGAATTTTTCGAAATGGATATGTTGGATGGGGACAAGTGCCCCTTTCGAAGGGTCATTTCATTCTAGACTGCGATTCTTATCTCGACTATGGGCTTTGCAGTATTTGATCGAGGACTTTGTGTTTTCTCTCCATTTTCTTCCTTCTCTTATGCCATACGGTCATCTCTCCGAGTAATTCAAGTTTATTCGAGCTCAAATCCAAGTTTTAAGGCTTTGCCTGACTGTTTTTGGAATATCGTCGAGGTTTAATAATCGAGTTCGAGACACTGCGTCAAGATGGCACCGCCAATTTTCCGTACTCCACAAGAAGGAGACTCACAAGATACCAGAGCACGAGAACATGCACCCCAAATGGACAGCCAACAACATTCAGAATGGTACGCTCTCTTGAGGGAACGACATGATCATCGAATCGGAGAAATTCGTTCCAATCACTGGGATCGGACCGGTTCAACATCTGTTACGTCTCAAGATCTCATGAATGACCTGGAATCTGAGACGCGGCTATTCAACCATACATTGCAGCTTGTCCAAGACTATTCTACAGAAGCGGAACGTATAGCAGCAGATACACAAGTCCAAGCGTATGTTCTGAGCTCACCGCCGCCACTACCAAGAACTCCATCGATCACTCTAAATGGGACAATCGCGGTACCTCGTCAGCCGTCAACTACGAGTCCTCGAATCGCATCTGAAGAAAACATCAGGGCAAGGGAAAGAGATGAGCGAAACTTGCAAGCAGAAGTCGAGAGGATACGTGAGGAACGTCGACGACGAGGACGAGATGCTGCTATCTTAAGAAGCTCCATGGAAAGTCTTCCCAGAGCTGCTGCAAGAGAGCAAACAACTTCAGAAACCCGATCAGGCCGTCCTCAAATCACCGAAGCTGAATACCGTGAGATGATGCTACGAACATCTCAAAGAGCCATTGGAGCTCAAGATCGACCACAAAATGTGCAAGCCAGACCACAAGAATCAGGCATTAGGAGGCCAATTCGGAGCTTTTTGATAGAT
Source organism: Phialocephala subalpina (assembly GCA_900073065.1). Classification (NCBI taxonomy): domain Eukaryota; kingdom Fungi; phylum Ascomycota; class Leotiomycetes; order Helotiales; family Mollisiaceae; genus Phialocephala; species Phialocephala subalpina. The sequence goes on from FJOG01000014.1 coordinate 711,944, forward strand.
GCACAAGAGGATGTATCTCCAAGGCCAGTCACGCGGAGACCTAGTCTAGTCGAGTCTTCGGATTCATCAGCAGCCTTCTGGCGGAGTTGGGTAGAGGCTGATCTAGGAGACAACTACCTCTTCTCCTTTGCTCACCAATTTGGAGAAGTGGAGCAACGAAGAGCTGAGCTTCAGTCTGCAGAACTCCAAGAGAGCTCGCGAAGGAGAAGACGTGGTTCAGAGAATATCACCCAATTTTTCGAAGACAATGCGGGGCTGCCTCAAATGAGCTCGATGTCTGAGCCGATGATGGGAGATCGTACAACGGCCCGAACACATAACACACTCGATCCCAACCTCATGACGATACGTGGTCCGAACCCTTTGGCACAAATCTCACCTCAAGAAGAAGACGAACCAGACTCCCCTCGGATACGAAGATCAGACCATCATGGGCATCGGTCTGTCATGTCGACTTCTCCAAGTCGCCATGTCTTCAGAGGCTCTGGAGATATCCACGCACCGCCCACAATCGATGAAAGTATAGATAACGTCGGCAACTTTGCTTCTAATGTCTTCGGCTCTGAAAGAAACATACCCAGAATTTCTGGTACCTCAGCTTCTTACCCCAATCCCACCACCAGCGCCAGCATCCGCCAAGAAAATCTCCAATTCGATTTCCAACATATGGAATCTCCCCTGGCAGCCCCATATCCAATCCCAGGGACACCCCCACTGGCAGCCCCATCCTCACAACCACCACAACGTGTTCATAGATCAAACATCATGTCTCTCTTAAACGACGATAACCCAAACTATCCACCAGGACCGACAATGAGAGTAGAAGCTATACGACAAAGAGACTACCTAAGAGCTATACAAAACAGATCTACCTCCTCACAACAACAAGGACGGCTTGACGCTGTGCACGCATCTTTTTATAACTTTGAGGGGGGTTCGGAAACAAGACCAAGAATTTCCGTGAACCAACTCCTCAATATGCCTGAAGAGAGGAATGCACAACAAGCCGGACAAAATACGTCTCAATGGCCATCACCTTCGCTCAACCCCTCTGCACTCTCAAGGCCGGGACAAGAACCCCAACAACCAGCCTCCGCATCTCTCTTCGACAACGATGAGCGTTCCAACAGACCTCGAGGACTTAGACCAACACGAAGCACGGCACAAACGCTCCCTCGATACTCCCAACAAGCCGAACGAGCACAATTGCGCGTTCCAAGTCCAAATTCTAGAGGATTGTTCGCCACTCTAGCTAGCCCCAGGTATAACGAAGCCATATTCCAGGCAAGTGGTGCGATAGTCGGTGGAGATGAGAGTGAGATGCCTCCCTTCAATCCCTCTGCACTCTCAAGACTCTCGGCTCCATCCCGGCCTTCACTTCCACCCTCCAATCCAGCTGTCCCTCAGTTCATCTCCTTGCCTCGAGACGCAACGCCTGAGCCCCCTCGGCCATCAGAAAGTACTATGAGCATGTTGCACGATGAGTACTACATGCAATCTACACCTGGTCCAAGCATGATACTGCCATCTCTACCTTCGGACCCTACTTCGGCTCTTCGCTCACCTTTATCCTCCCTCTCCGACGACGATGAGATGCCCGACCTCGTTACCCCTTCAAGCGCATCTCCTTCAACTGTTCGTGCAGAGACTCCAAGTTCCAGACGACAAGAACTTCTAGCACAATATCACGCCCTCGTCCCCTCATACTCACGCTCCCTCTACCGCTACACTCTCACCCTCTACTCCTCCTCAACCCAAGCCCTCAACCCCCACCTCCCACACATCAACACTCTTTATCCCATCGGCTCCCACTTCCAAACACCAGATATAGCCCGCCATTCCGAAGGCATCGACCTCTTATTCTCGTTTATAGGAGCTTGGAGAAATCAGAACCCAGGTACTGCGTATGCAGGTCTGAGTCAGGAGGTAAGGGAGTTTTTAGATGTTTTAAAGGAGGAGGAGATGGAGGATGAAAGGGAGTTGTGGTATGAGGTTGT
>FJOG01000014.1:714536-861650 GCA_900073065.1 Phialocephala subalpina
GAGATAGAGAGGAGGGAGATGGAGATGGTAAGAATAGAGAAGGAGAGGAAGGAGATGAATCGGAAGAAGAGGAGGGGATGACGAGAAGGAAGAACAGGAGGAGTACAACGATGAATACATCGACGAATATGCACAAGACGTAGATCCGGTGCCGGAATACTCCAACAGACAAAGCGCATCCGGAGCTCGCGAAAGATCCTCTCTCTTAGCAGAACTCGAAGGAGGAACCATCGAAGAAAGCGATCTTGAACCCCAGAGCCAAACCCAGACCCAGAATCAAGGAAACGAGGAACCGACATCGCAGGAGCCATTGGTCCTCAATCCGGAATTTGATGACTACACGGCCATCAATAATGGCGGCTCGTCAAGCTTTGGCACCGATGGTGCTTTTGACTGAGAGCTAGTTTTTTCCCTTGATAGACGGCGGTTGATTTTGATCTGGCGTGTTCTGATGTCGTGCAACTGGTGGGATGTGAAGTAAATTGGAAAATGTCTGTTTTGGTTTTGGGATATTTTGGATAGGTAAAATTGGTAAGTTGGACCGACATCTACTTTCGGGTATGGGTAAAAGTACCATAGCATAATCAGTCGGCGAGTGGTGTTTTGGGATTCATGTGTTTGGCATTTTTGTAGATGCGCTGTATACCACGCGGATTGTCATTGAACTACGGATAGATAGATACCCAAAAAACCAGTGGCTTTCACTTGAGAACAGTGGCATTGGAACGTGATGCGAAGAGACTAGCATAGGGAGAAGCACTTATATGCTCTTTGGCTATGTTTTCATCTGAGATATCGCAATCCAACCAGCCAATCCGAAGCCACTATAGTACACGCTGCTCGTGCCAATAAACGCCAAGAACGTAGCTCATTATCCCAGCCACGCGTAATCAGTTAGGGGTATCAAATTTTCGCACTCTTCTCGTACCGTCATTACATCTGTCTTGTTGTGACAGTGGTCGTAAATAGGATATCAACAAACGTTGGCGACTCCTCTCCCTCTTTGCCTATCTTGCTCGTGACACCACTCTTTGGATCCTTGCCGAACTCTTTCAGCTCGATCGATGGGTCAGGTTTCTTCGAAGGACTGCTAGGTCTGCTGCTGCCTTCAGTTCCTGGACTTCCTGTTCTTCCAACATCGATGCTGACTTCCTGGCTGATCATGATACCGCCTAGATTGCGATTTTCCGGCGAAACCACTTCTACTAGGTTCTTCTCTGAAGAATTATCTCCTCGAACTTTGAGATTATTTCGTTGAGGTTTGTTCTCCCAGAACCTAATCTTAGAAGGTCCTCTACCTGGGTGGGCAGATTGACTAATAGGGTTGCCGAACATATCAACATGATCACCCATCATGACCTCATGTCGACTCTTTCGTACAGTAGAAGTTGACAATTTAGTCGGGAACCCAAGCGAGGTTCCAGAGCTTGGGCCAGCTGAACTATCTAAGCGGCTGAGATCCAAGAGTGGTGAGAACTCGCGATAAGTCTTCCTAGCAAAAACGGCATGATCTGGAGAGTTCGTATACACATGCTGCTGCATCTTGAAGAAGTTCAACGGCACAAAAGCCAGCTTCTTCCCTGGTGCTCGACTGTGGATCGGAACAATGATTCTGAAGGTGATGAGCAACGCTGTACCTGGAGGCGAATTCTCAGTATGGCCACGGCATGGTGCTTCGACTGGTTTTGCAATAAGCAATGCATCGTTAAAGAATGGATCCTCGATTTCGTCCTTAAGGGCTTCGAGTGCTGACAAGAGATGCTTCGCAAACTGCTGCTCTTTTGGCGAGCAGGTATTGTTCTTGTTTGGATTGGAGTTCTTGAAAAGCAGTTTAGTGCTCGCTGACACCGACATTGAGTCCATTTTCTTGAGATATTCGTAATGCTCAGTTTCTAGGGACTCGATGGGAACCTGCATGGTTGGCAGCTGGTTTTTCGCATCCTTGCGGGCAAGTATATCAAACCCATGGCGGCCTGCTCCCAGAGACGCCCGAATAGCGAAGCAAGCTAGATGGACGCCAGGATCGAGCATGTGTGGTTCGGTGGCATAGTCGCGCATGACCTCAAGCCGACGTGCCAAAGTATGCGGACCTGTCTGTAGACTCTGGGCAATAATTGGAACGACGAAAACGGGATTGGCGAATCGGAAACCTGCGGCCAGGAGGTGTTCCGCCTCTCGTCTCCCAACTCGATTGACAAGGAAAAGTAGTTGGCCTTTGCCTAGAGGCCCTGCAGCTCCGTCACGTTCAACATCTTGTAGCGAACTAGCCACTGTGATTTCGCTGGGTTTTGCTTTCGACTTCTTGTCCTTTGGTGGATTTCCGGTGCTGACGATTTCATCGTAGAGAATACCAACCTTCTCAAGTGGTTGATTCAAGTCTGATGCCAAATCTGCTGCTGCTACGCAGAACAGCTCTCTGAAGACAAGTGAGTAATCGTCGATTGGGACGCCTTCATCATTGAGGAGGTTGCCCTCAGTCCAAGAGCCAAGACGACCTTTGATGCCGGCTTGCTGAACATGGCCTCGCATTCCAGGAAGCAGATTTGTCACGCCACTCCAGTTGCGAGTTGTTCTGAAAATCCACAGGAAGACGGGATGTGAAGTACTGAAGACATCATCGAGGGACTATCACTATGTCAACGACGTAGACCTGGGTTTCGGAGATCGACTTACCCTCTCCAGCCAAGTGTTCGTGATCTTGCGTGTCGGCAGCAAGCCCTCTGGTGAGACCAAAATCTTTCCCTCATGATCGAAGACTGCTGCGGCTAGGACGACTTGCTGTGCTCGTTTGGCAGATCTTGCATTGCGCGCTTGGGCTAGTAAAGTAAACAGTAGAAGAGTAAGACATCCAGCGACCGACTATGCTTGTTAGAACTTCGTAATTGGCACTGGAAGTGATTACATACCAGAACAATCACGACAATGACTGTGGACGTGCTCGAGAACGAATTTAATAGAGTGGGATCGATGACCCTCAAGCGGTACTCTGTCCCGACCGAAGCAAGCCAATGCATTCCCGAGACAGCTCCTGCAAGTAGATTCGCAGTTATGAATCGCTTCCACCAAGATGTGCTCCAGGAAGATCTAAACAGGAAGAAAAGCCCAAGTGCTCCCGCACTTGCACTCACAGCGATAGCAGCTGCTCCGACAACATACGCAACGGTATATACGCAGTCATAGTTTGATATGCCGGCCTGACCCAGATAGTGCATACCACAAATACCAAAGCCTGCAAGAGTGCTGCCCAGGATGACTCTGACGACGCTGATACTTTCGTTCGATCCTACGGCCCAAAAGGCCATAAAGAGAACTATGACGGGTATGAAGAAGGATAGGGCAGTGAATCCGGCACTGTATGCGATCTGTAGCTGGCTTTGACCTGACCCAAGGAGGATGGCACGGTTTCCGATGAAGTGCATCGACCAGATTGCTATGCCTCCCATAGATATCGAAGCAGCAAGGAGAAGGAGCCTGAAAGTTTGTCAGTGGATGAACAATTGGCAGGAAGGAAAAAAAAAACCAGTTATAAACACCTCTCATCGAGGTTCTCCGGTTGATGATCTCCAGCGTCGTCCATGCTCCAACGAAACTGACGAAGTATGATAGAACGACATATCCGGCTCTGAAACTTCTTGGGATGAAGTGCCCTTCGAGACCTTGGAGGTTGTCCATAACAGTAGCGACTGAAAAGATCTGAAGATGGTGCCTCTGCCCAAGGTACAGACGGACCTGGAACCGCAAGATCTTTATGGTGGTGTATGGTCCTCGGTTCTGCAGCAGCTAAGCCGCCAACTTCGGAGGTCTAACCGTTCTAGACAGGACCGAGGAAAGGGGGCTATGGAGGCTCGACAACATGTGGGTCACGAACGGCTGCTCCGGATCTAGACTTGAAAACGGGTTCTCGTCGATAAGCCCTGGGATCGATAAACGTCCGTGCTGTGATCAAGAATCATAGCACAGTTAGGTGTGAGATCCCAGAAAGCTTTAAGCTTGATCGAAGGATGGTCTGTTCGAGACAGAGATCCGAGACAGAGATCCGAGACAGAGATCCGAGGGCGAGGAAGTCGAGACGAGACGAGCAGGTGGAGGTGGGAGATCTTGTAGATCTAGCTCGGAGACTTGTTGAGTCGTAGTGGGGTCGAACGAAGAGGCTATCGATCGAGTGGGCTTAGCAGGAGGAACCAGATGGCAGCAGATTGATTGGCGTCTAATTCCCACGCAGGCCGTGCAGGCGTTCTAGGTTAGAAGCAGTAGTGCCGAGGGGTTTTTTGGTGCTTGGACAATTTATGAAGTGTCGAAGGTAGACTTGTGAAGGACGAAACGACGGACGAGAAGATGGGTCTTCCTCTTGCGGCGAGGTGCAGAGAGGGGGAAGAGAGGCGTCGATGTTGAAGAGGGGGAGAGTCATCTTAGGATAAGGATAAGGACCAGACAGGACAACACAACACAACACAACCCAACACAACACAAAAGACGGCTGGGAAGAGGAGTTACTCGCCAAGAGCTCCTGCCTTGCAGAGAATATGCAAGTTGACGCTACCCACAATAGCTTAGCTTGCAGTAGTGTCGATCCATATCTAGCCCAGTGCTTTGGGACCGACCACTCAAGAACCATCACCCACAGCAGATAATATTCGACGACATATAATGTCCGACAGCTCTCTGCCTCCCGACTCGCGAGCAGAGCATCAAGTCTGCAGACATGTTTTCCTGCTCAGTCAGCGGCGTTGATCGGCAGACAACGAAGCAAGTTTAAGCACTAACAAAAGCCATTGAGACTTCCCACCACATCACCACCACGAGAAGCATCGGCTCACTTACTCTATTGGGTCTCCCTCCCCGTGATGATAGCAAGCCAACGCATCGTTCCTGTCGCAGCGGCTGAGAATGACATTGCCGGCTTGTCAGAATCTGGATGCGGCGCTTCAGCTTGCTCGTGATGGGGTCCGTGAACCGCGCCACCATCCACACCATGATTGCTCAAGTCGGTGCCTCTTGACGCAAGAGGGGCAGAGAGAGGTCGGAGTTCCATGACGCAAGTGTTTGGACGACAGCGGAACATGTCTTTGAAGCCATTCTCGTCCACATTCCCGAATCTCAACCGTCTGCTATCCCGACAGGCATCACAGCTCGATCCAATGTCCCAACCGCCCAGCCGCTGTCGACACGGGAAGATGTTAGGTGTTCTTGCGGTCAAGTCAAGTCCATCCAGTCGTGTGAAGTCAAGGTGCGGAGAAGATTCCGATTGCCGAGCAAGATTTTCGTCCAGGGCCCAAGTTGGGCCGTGATCCCTGGAAGGTCCGAGCTGGCAGCCAGCCCCTACTGGGGAGTGGGGGCCTCACGATCTCCTGTCTTCACGATTGGCTTCCGGGTCCCCGCAGTGTGCGGCGAGAACCTGGTGAGCACACGGCAAGCCGAGATGCAATCTTACAGTATCCTGCTGATTGGAATCATTCCGCTGCCATTTTTGTAATCACATACAGGGCCTTACCGGCTGGCCAGTGCAGGGGGCATAACAGGCTCTTTAAATCACGAGAATCGCAAGATTGCTGGGACGGGAAGAATTCGACACCATCACACTTCATCCTGCACACGAATCACCAGAATACGGATCCAATGTTCCCAATCTTACTTCACAAACCCCAACACAGTCTGTTGGGTGTCCTTCGAGCAGCCTTGTCGATGATTTCTAATTTGGCATTGGCGAAATTTAACTTGCTTAAGATAGCAAGAGACTTACCTGTAGCGGAGTCTTGCTTTATGCCCTTCATCTCGTTGAATTCCCTCTCGAAGATGTGCTTCAAACCCGCTAGCTCCGGCTCAACTCTGAGGAGGCCATCATGCATCTTTCTCACAGAAGGGGGGGCTGGTAGTTGTTGTAGCCTTATTGCGTTGGCCTCTTTGGCTTCTTCGTCTTTGTAGGGCTGGACACTCATCTTTTGTCGCGGTGTGGCGGTCCGTATGCCCACCACCATGCTCTGCCACCTTGCCTCTCATCGTAGACTTTTTCGTCTCCGCCTTGGGGACTGACGTCTGCTGCTCTTTTCTAGTATTTGGTGACTCGTCGTTTTCCTGTTTGATGACCGCTGGGGATGGTGATTTCTCGCGCTGGAACCGTTGACGCGGATCAGGTGTCGGTGATAGCAACAATTCGGGATTGTAGTGCTTCAAGCGTATCTCCTCGGGCGAGAGTGACTGGTTTTCTGGCAGAGCACAAATATGGTGAAAACAATCGAATGCATGAACCCAACCATTGCCCAATTTGACACAGTTATGAATGCAGGGGAGAAGCTGTATGGTTTGGATCGAACCATCTCGTCCGGAGATGTCCTGTGCTGTTGTAGCTTTGAACCCTTTGATAATTGGGAGAGGCATTGTGCCGGACTCGACGAGAAATTGATACACCAATAATGAGTAAGGACGATAGTGGTAATGAATGAATTGAGTGCAGATATGCGAGATGCAGAAGAAATTGAGTATGTGAGGAGATGGGGAAGGGGGACTACCTTAACAAACGTTGGAGAGCACCCCTTCCTTCTGTACACGCTCACAACCCGAAAACAACTCAGACAGCTGAGACAGAAAAGAGCAAATGAGGCAAATTATACCTCACAAGCGCTCAACCTCATCGTCGCGTAATGCACCAAGCAATTTGGTATACGCTTTTACTAATGTCTCTCAAGTCGCTGGACTTTCAAGGTGATTGTTGGTTCGTTCTGCAAATTCTTACATCCATGGTGTTTGCTTGTACTCCAAAACGACTTCCTGTCCTGTCTATGTTCGCCATATAGCACCATATACTTACAATTTCATCATCCAACCCTCTCGATGCTTCAACCCCAAGTCTTAATCTTTTTCATCGAGCCCTCCAGGTCCAGCGCCTTGTGCATGTCGAAAGAATTCCACAACAAATGCGGCTCGTGTCCCCATCCCCTCCTCATACACTCAAACTCCGCCTTGGCAAAATAGTCTTCCAAAATAGGCTTATACTCCGGATGCGCGCACTTCTCAATAATAACTTTCGCTCTCTCCTTTGGACTCAATCCTCTGACATCCGCCAGTCCTTGTTCAGTGACAATGACATCAAGATCGTGTTCCGTCTGGTCGATATGTGTGCACATCGGCACAATGCAGCTCACACCATGGGGATCCGTCTTCGATGGTCGGGTTGAAGGTGTATGCATGATACTATACTTCGCTGAGCGGAGGAAATCAGCAGATCCTCCAAGGCCATTGAGCATGCGAGAGCCCATCACGCAAGTGCTGTTTGCATGGGCGTAGATATCGACTTCAACGGGGGTATTCATGCCGATGACTCCTAATCGGCGGATGATTTCTGGGGAGTTGGAGACTTGTTGAGAGCGGAGGAGGAGCTTGTTGTGGTAATGGTCCCAGTTGTCGTAGAAACGTTTGAAACCGTCGGGGGAGAAACGGATCGAGGTGGCTGTGGCGAAATCGAGGCGGCCGGAGTCGAAGAGGTCGAGGAAAGTGTCTTGTAAGACCTAGCACATGTTACAAACCCATGCCAAAAGTTGAAGGTAGCGAGAACTTACCTCAGTCCACACTTTTAGATTCTGGAAGTTCGACTCAGCAAGTCCGCCAATGACCGCGTTGGCAATATTACCAATACCAGATTGCAGAGGCAAAAGGTTCTTTGGTAGTCGGTCATGCTTCACTTCATGCTCAAGGAACTCAATGAGGTGCCTTGCAATAGCTCTAGAGGAATCATCTTCAGGAGAATTGGCAACTGTTTGGTCCTGGTAATCCGATTCAACAATAGCAACAATCTTCTCAGAGTCTACCGGAATAGTGGTTGTTCCAATTCTATCTTCTGGAGCCATAATCAGGTAAGGCTTTCGGTGGGGTGGGAGCTGGGTCATTGTGATGTCGTGGAGTCCCTGCATGTTTGGAATAGCCGTGTTGACCTCAATAATAATCTGCGAAGATGTTAGTAAGTTGATAACAGTGGCCAGGATTCAATTCCTCGCCTTGTCTGCCATTTGGATCAGCTCTGGTGAAGCTCCAACAGAGGCTCCAGGCACAATCCCGCCATCCTCTGTAATAGCGGAGGCCTCGACGATGACCACATCCAACTTCTTGTTCGGCCGGTCCTTGGTGTAGAAGCCCTGGATATCATTAGCGTGCAGCCCAGAAAATTTTCGTCCAAAGTGTATCAATGTCTGGAATGTTATCGGACATTGTAACTGGAGTCGCGGGGTAGCGAAACCCCCACAAGCTCCGGCGGACGCTGAGACAAGAAGAGAACCCACGTAGACCAAATCCACTGGAAACATTGACAAATGCTTGTCAAAGAACTTTATATTCCCATTGTTTATTCCCTTTGCGATAGACTTCCCAACTTGATGTGGTGACCTTCTCTCGATCATGTTAAGGGCGGCCCAGCGATTCTCGGTTTCAGCCCCAGAACTTGCACCAACAAACAATGTGTACTTTAATTTTCCTTGCAGGCCATTCTTCTCGACATGATCTGCCAACATCGTAGGGATTTTCCTGTACAATAATAATTAGCATAACATACTTCTAGAAAGCTTGCTGAGCTGTGCAGCCGAAACTCCCGGAAGCTCAAAACAACCACAATTGAGTAGGAATTGATACATACTTTGGATATCCAACACCCGTGAATCCAGACCATCCAACATAAGCTCCATTTGGAAAATGGTGAATCAAATCTTCAGGATGGCAGAGCTTCTTGAGCAACGAAGGTCTCGCAACTCTTGACTTCAGCGCAGCTGAAGCTATTGCAGCTGAGGCCATTCTGAAGAGCAATTGCTGAGTTGCACGGACTTGATTGTAACCTGGACCAACTCGAAGTGAAGTGCAGACGCGAATCCCAGAAATCGATGAGGGGCACGCGGTCCTCTTTATATCGTATGATGCTGCTGCATAGCTCAAGCTGGGCGAATCTCGGGGTCCAGATTTGCCCCGCTAACTTGACATCACTGGCCTCGAGGCCAGGGGTCAGATGCCGCAATCGCTGTTTTTCGGTTATGTCTGGCAATGAACTGAATCATTTTGACTTTCAGATACCTCGACTTCCGTCAATCCGATGGAAAGCAATAAGGGGTGGGTTTATTATTCTTGATTCATTGGACCAGATCCTCCTGACTATAATCTGAGCCTCCCGCCTGCTGACAATCGCGGAGGTTGTTTTATTACCGAACCCATTTTGCTTCACGTGAATTCTCGGTACCCCTTCGTTTATTTCATACATTCATACATGAGTAATTTTATTACATGAATCGACAGTAGCTTTGTCTATCATATCTGTTGCATCCGCTGCGGGCCCACTGGTGTTGCAGCTTCCCTTGCCATCCTCATCTCACTCTGGCTTAATCTCAGATCATCGCTATAGTCTCCAAATGCTGCGATGAGATCGTTAAGTCCACTCTTTAGAGCAGCCAAAACTACGTCGACTTCTGGGCTTTCCTGGTCTGCCAATACATCTGTCCAGTGTACCCCAATTCTCGTCCTGAATGCCTCTAATTGTGTGATGGTGGCTGTAAGTGTTTGTATAATGAGCTTGACATCTCTCTGGACGTTCCCGTATTTATCCTCGGTAAGACTGCAGACTGCAAGCCTCGTCAACGAGTCGATAGCATCAACGATGATACCCACGTCGCCGTAAGGTGCTCCGAGGACGACCGCTCCGATCCTTCTCCTGTACTCCTGCCGAAATGGCCAACCCAACCTTGATTTGATCACCGCCATTGCCCAGTCTCGAAAAATTCCTGTAAGACCTTGAGCAGCCATCACTTGCTTTTGTTCTGGCGTCAACACAGCAGCTTCGGCTTTGTCCAATAGTTTGCGAGACTTCGGAGACAGAGGCCCCGGCGGCGATTGGCCATGAATTTTGGCGAATTTCCCGACTGCTTCAAGAGCGCTCCCACTTGCAGAAGAGGCTCTTGGAGCTGTACCAAACAGATCACCAGGTCTATTCATGCCATCTTTGACAGGGGGAGCTAGTCGAGGTAGCCCCGGGATAGCAGTCTGAGTTGACGTCGTAGTAGATGATGCAGCGATCGGTGGCCTCTCGTAGTCCGCAATGCGCAATGTAATGCCACTGATGACACTAAGACATAGCCCAAGTATCTGGGACCAAGCCGATCCTCCTTTCCGGTCGATGTCTTCGAAGACAGCTTTGCGGCGACCTTCAAATCGCTCCGCAATGTATGCTAATTCCCAGAAAGCAAACGCCTAGTGGGTGATTAGTTTGTAAGCTTAGTCTTGAGACGGGAAACTCACTCGTGTCTGCAATTTCTTTCCTTTCAATCCTGTCAACAGGCTACCATTCGGATCTCGTGATTCATAGGTAATTGGTCTCTCGTTTTTCAAAGGCTCTTGAGCGACGTAGACAGAGAATGCGGTATTGCCGACTTCCCATAGCATGGTAAGGAGAAAGCCAGCTGTCATTGTGCGAAGAATAATGGTCCAGTGGAAGGGAAATGCAGACGGAAGAGAGCTAGATTTGGGAAGAGTCCAGAATATTTTCGCCCAAGATCTCGTGAAACTCCAGGCACACTGCCTGACAGAGTATGGATATATGCCTAACGGCATCGAATAAAGTACAGGTGATGCTAAAGCAAGCACGATCACCCGTTTGGCTGCTTTCTGTACCAAATCTGGGAGCTTTGCCCTGACTTGTACGGCAGGATGTGTGATTGCTGGAGCTGGATCTGTTGATCCCCTTAGCTTCGTTTTGATGACAGGCATATCAATGCGATCATAGTCGTCATAGAGGTGGATACACGACTGGACTAATGCCAGGAAGAATAGGTAGCCTGTGAGATAGACGGGCTTCTCATTCAGGGTCGTGCGATCCGTTCTTGGAATTAGCTTGATCCTGTTCAGATCGGCGTCCTTCGAAGCAGACCAAATGTAGATTTCGCTGAACATGTATGCCGAAAAGAAGTACCATCCCACCGTCTGAATGACTTGGAAGCTTGGACCATATCTCTTAAACGTATCCCATCCGGAATTCGATGTTCGTATACCGACATGTAATTGCGAAACTCGAAGAATAAAGATCACGAATGCCGGAATGAAGAGAAGACCAGCTCGGATGCCAGCTTTTCCTAATGGGAACCACGTCCAGAAAACTGCCGCAGAGTTAGCTATTTCTTCTGCTATCCTTAGAGCTCTTTCGTACCGGAGTTCCACTCCCCAATCCATACAGACTCGAGGTAACAAGCAAACGCCAGGATCGCAGTAGCTCCAGCGAATCTTCGGTGCATGAGAGGTGTGAGGAAGTCCTTGTAGGGACGTATTCTAGGTGTTGGAGGCATCTTGAAGGATCGTGTTGTCGCAGAAGCTCGTGTAGCTGTAAAGACCGTATCGCAGCGTTATAATCTTGCGCTACACCTCGGCAGGTTTCAAATCATCGTTGTGGTGTTGCGGCAGCACAAGCTTGTTGACATTGCGATTTCCGACAAAATAATAGAGCGCCTGGAAGACGCGAGCCTCGCGCTAGGTCATTTCGAGACTAGCCAGGGTACGTCAACCGATCGTTATCACAAGGCAGCGATAGGTACATCTACAGTTTCGAAGTCCTGTCCACCGGTCAAGAAGCACAACTCTCTCGACTACTACCGAAATCATGTCTTTCGATCAATTATCATCGCTGGAGTCGCAGCCAACGACTATGCGACGCCAGGATGATCCGCAATACGCAGACGATCCGGAGTTCCAGCGCCTTTCGCAAGAGCTCATGACGAAGTTATTCACATTGACTGGCAACATTTCAAGGCTTTCAAATGAAGTGGCATTGTTGGGCACGAGAAGAGACACAGAGCGAGTGCGTGAAAGGGTTCACGACCTGCTTGAGGACTCGAAGGATACCTTCAAAGAGGTTGGCGAAGGAGTTAAGAAGATACAATCATGGGAGGATGTCAGCGTAAGAGGCTTCTGGAATAAAGGGCTTAAAAGTGCAGGCTAACTAGGCTTCAGCCATCACAAAAATATACCCAGCAGAAGCTTGCACGAGAATTCCAAAACAATCTATCAGAATTCCAGGGCGTTCAGCGTCAAGCTCTCGAGAAGCAACGGTCATCAGCATCAGCTGCCCGAACAGCATTGGAGGAACACCAGTCACCTAGCGCCGAGGGCAGCAATACTTTCGGGCAGCAGCAGTCTCAGGAGCAGCTACGACTGGCTTCGCAGGACGAAGTGGACTTCCAGGACTCTTTAATCGTAGAAAGAGAGGCCGAGATCCGAAATATCGAGCAGGGTGTCACGGAATTGAATGAGCTCTTCCGGGACGTTGCACATATTGTCAATGAGCAAGGGGTCATACTGGACACCATCGAAGGAAACGTTGACAGAACCAGAACGGACACGAGAGGTGCGGATCTGGAATTGAGGAGCGCTGCAAGGTATCAGAGAAATGCACGGTCGAAGGCATGCTGCTTGCTGTTGATCCTGGCCGTCATCCTCACAATCATCATTCTTGCAGCAACCTTGGGATGAAATGTTACGAGTAGGCTGTGGATGTACAGTATTGTTTAGAGGCGTTGGGCGTTTTCGATGAGCATACCATTCCTCCTTCGAGCTTCATTTGTTCTGCCTGGTGCTGCATTGCGTTGTTTCAGTGGAAGAGAAGATCCGCTGGGTGTAGGGTGATGTTGATAGTTACTTAGATCATGTTAAATATTGAATGGAGCATTTCAACAGATGTTCGTTGGTCATCATGGCATGATTCCAGTCCAAGTAGACAAGTTAACATTCTTGTGCTTTTCTCTGATCTCTATCAGACGGATTTGAGACTCAGAGGCGTCCTCCAGAAACTCCTCACACTCGCCGTACAATTTGGCTGCCAACTTGACGAACAACTACGCAGTCATCCAGCCTATGCAATGGATCATATACGTACTGGCAAATGACGGCATGGTCAATTACCGCTATCACCACAACTAAGCGTCTTATGAAAATAGCCTCACCAATAAAACGCTCGCCTTGCAGTTAACAAAGATCTTGGGGTTCATGGACATCAACAACTCCCTTAATGTCCTCGAGGAAGACGGTGCTTGAAAATGAGATGGCAGCAATATGAATAAATAGAGCTGTTCGTTTTGAAACAAACACTTACAACTGCGTAGACCCTATTTATATAAATTATACAACCCTCAAACATCATCTAAAGCAGATTGTCCCATACAAAATGAGTAACTGAGACTTGGTCACACTTTCCAACCTCCCAGAATCGCCAAGGATTTCCTAGAAACTCCCCCTGACATCACCGCCACACAAGGCTCTGGTTTCACTTGCCGAACGCGATTCTGCCGCGTCTTCTTATTCAACCAAGATCCAACTTTCGACATCCTCAAAATCCACACTTTCACATCAAAGATGGCGGTCTTGTTGGATGAGAAAAGTCTGCAGGAGGCATTTGAAACGCGACCAGATATTGCAGGCGCTATTCGAAATGCAGCAGCCGGTAAGCATAAATTTCCAAGCCTTGCGAGAACCACGTTGCCATGAATCTAAACCTCCAACTATTTTACATGGATACGCCTCTGACAGTGTCCTTATAGCTGGCCCACATTACGCCGAACTTTTCAACCAAATCAGTTTGCACGTCTGTGGCCTTACAGCCGCTAATTCGGAGCCAGCGACCAAAAAGCGCAAACTTGATGAAGGCCTCCCAGGCCGACCTGCGATAAATGGAACGAATGAACATACCGCTTCGCGCGGAGGATCAGCTGCTGCTACAGGCGAGGATCCAGTCCTTCTTGAAATCAAGGATATTTCAGTTGTGATACCACAGAGGAAGAAATATACCCTATGCCTTACCAAGGACCACCTCTACGCACGATTACCAGACTCCAAGGAACCAGTTGCAGGAATTAGTTTTGCCTGGAAAGATATCGGTATATTGAAACCACTTCTGTGTGTTGATCTGTACTAATAAGTGCCTTTAAGACTACGCATTCTGTCTCCCCGTCCCCGAAAAGACCCAAAAACAATACAATTACATCCTCTTTCCCAAAGATTCCACCATATCCCCCTCCAAACCCGCGGCAAATACCCCTCCAACCCCCGAACCCATCGTCTTCACCATCCCCGACAGCGCTCCCAAACCCGGCACCATAAGCGGACTCGAAGCCGCCACCGCCTCCTCAGTCTCCGACGACTACAAAACACTTTTCGACTGGGCGGTTTCTGGACGATTGAAAGCTGCTGGGAAATCTACGAAGATTGTGCAGGCGGATGAGAAGTTGTTTGCTTCGGAGCAGAGACAGGCGCATAGACCGGGCGAGAAAGCTGTTCATGTTAAGGCGTTTAGGGGATCGAAAGATGGATATCTTTTCTTCTTGCCGAATGGGATATTGTGGGGATTTAAGAAACCGTTGTTGTTTTTGCCGCATGAGAGGATAGCCGCAGTGAGCTATACGAGCGTGTTACAGCGAACTTTCAATCTTTCGGTAGAAGTCGACACCACTATGCCCGGAGGCGGGGAAAGCATTGAGGAGTTTGAGTTCTCGATGCTGGATCAGGAGGACTTTGATGGGATAGATGGATTTGTGAAGAGGCATGGTTTGCAGGATAAGAGCATGGCGGAGCAGAGGAAGGCAAAGAGGCTGAACGTCAACGTGGTGAAAGATGAGGATGGCAATGTTGTTGGAAACGTTGAGGCAGGAGAACTGGAAAAGGCTGCTTTGGAAGCTGGTGGACAGGAGGGTCTTGACGAGGATGATGACGAAGAGGAGGAGGACTATGATCCTGGGAGTGAAGGAGAGAGCGAGGGCTCAGGAACAAGTAGCAGTGAAGAGGACGAAGATAGCGAAGGCGGCGGGGCTGCAGATGAGGACGAAGAAGACGATGATGAAGAAGGGGCTGATAACTTGTAAGAGATATGAGTTGTGAATAGATATTTGAAATAAGCATCATGTCACACAAAAGCACAAGCAGGATCTCTATTACTCAAGAGGAGGTTTATTCCAAATCACTCATCCAGTATACCTTCTTTCCATCCTCTCTCGTCGGCCAAAGTTATGAAGCACCATAGACGCAGATGCATACCCACAGAAAGCCCCAGCCCGGCTAGGACATCGAAAATTGGCCCAGAAATCCACCTCATCTCGAGTCCATTAGCCAATCCTCCGCCTCCGACCCGTTTCTGAAGCATAGCATTTGATGTGATGTTGATTATGTCTAATGTACCGACGTTCTTTCTCACAGCATTGTGTGGCAGGCACTCATAGACCCAATATCTCAGAGTTAGTCTTCCTATTCAAGCACTTCAAACAGTAGAGGAGAATGTCCCAGGAATCTTGGGACATTCGTTGCTCTCGAAAAAGAGGGGAATATAGGTCTGAGAAGGTGTGCTTGCCTGATAGCAGGGTTATTACTCCTTGTCAATGTTGTCATGACGCTTCTAATAGGTTAGCTTGACAGCGGTATAGGACGTCAAGTCTGAAACTAGGAAGCATCCTCACATGTCACCAAGCATTCCCGAGGAGAGTGGTATAGGGGTTGTAAAAGGTTGTGCTTTTGCTGAGGGGTCTACCATATACCGATATGAAGATAATACATCTTGTAGAGGTCTGGTTCACGGATCTTGGCCCCAAATGATCATACTATATTATACAACCCAGAACCTTCTTCGTAGATGACCAACACCGGCCAAGATAAGATACCCAGGGCCATGTTCCAAGAAATTGCACCCGTCTACCCAGAAACGCCGTCTCTATGTCCGATGCAATTCCTGTATCTTATTCGATTCCCAATCCAGATCTTTGTCCGTGATACCAAGCCCAACACCTCATATATGAATGCTGCATCAGTCCAAAAGACTGCACCTGTCGGATGAGCTATCCCAAACTCCTTTCTAGTAAGATCAAATATTTTGCCGTGAACTCCGTTCTTTCGTTGTTCTACCAAAGTAGAATCGTGGTGATCCAAATTGACAGCACAATGGCAGCCAAAATGAAGAACTTTGCCATCCGTTCGTCAGGAGCAACTGGCCCTCGTCGGAGGCGTTGTTCTCGTCTGGTGAACAGGCCTGACAAACTTGCAACCTGGTAGTTGGTGATGTACTTCACGTCACAATCTCTAATGTCGTATTAGTAAACTTGTCTCGGATAAGGTCAGGACTTCCAAGAGCAAAGAAAAGTCTGTGGAAGAGAAGTTGGACACTTACCGAACTTTTGGCTCCGCGAAACCGGAATACTCCTCGATGATTGAGTCAACGTTCCAGCCAGCGACATGTCTCATCGCCGCAACAGCACAGCCAGTTCTATGCTTGCCATGATTGCAATGAATGAGGATAGGATGGTTCTCTTTCTCAAGAACGACTTCCATGATTGACTGCATGATTTCGTCGGGGATGTCGACCTTCTTCGTGCCTTGCATGTCGATGACAAGGTGACGGATGCCATTTTGCTTCATGAAAGCCTCAAACTCTGGAGGGAAGTCTTTCTTCACGAGAGAGCTGTCTCAAGTCAGGATCTGATCCTCGCAGGATTGGCACGTCCACACTTACAGAACCGTCTTGAGACCTAGAGTGCTGAGGAAGTTGAAGTCTTCTTCTCTATATCACCAGTATGTTAGTAAAAATGTTCCAACCATTCTGGGAGATTGCGGCCATGTTTGCTGAGGAATGAGACACAGCTCATGAGCATGGAGCAGGCTCATGCCTCAAAGCTTAGGAAGATTGTCGAACTGAAGGGCTGAAGGCTTACCCAGGGAATGAGCTGCGATAGACGCCGTTGATAACTTTGCCAAAATTGATGGGTCGTTCATCGGTCTTTGCTTTGGTTGATGAACGCGCCTTCTGAAGAACCGAAATGGCTACTATTGTTAGTTGTGAACCATCTTCAAAACGTCTGCTTGGCGGCATACTTTGCTTTTCTCTCTCCTCTAGGCTCGCTGGGAACAGGCTATTGATGTCCTTGCCAAGATCAACAACTACCGGTTTGAAGAGAACCGGGACGTTTGCAGTTGCGCCGGCTTTTGATTCACCTCCTTTGGGACTTTCTTCCTCCAATTCATCACCACTCGTGCTTCGCGACTCCGGGATCTGGATAAGTCCAGGATTCACGACGTTCTGTTCCTCCACAAAAGCTCTCGAGCGCCTAGAAACGAGGTTTTGGTTTTGCGCCTTCTCCCTCCCCTCCTTTGGCTGCCTAGAA
The DNA here is from genome assembly GCA_900073065.1 of Phialocephala subalpina. Classification (NCBI taxonomy): domain Eukaryota; kingdom Fungi; phylum Ascomycota; class Leotiomycetes; order Helotiales; family Mollisiaceae; genus Phialocephala; species Phialocephala subalpina. The sequence continues at coordinate 731,684 of FJOG01000014.1, forward strand.
GACGTGCTCTCGTTCATTCTGTTCGCGACTCCCCGTTGCCGTTTTCTGTACAGTATATCTCTCCCGCAGTTCGAATTGATATCCAGCGCGCGACCGGCAGTTGGGTTTGGGTTCCCAGAGTTCTTCTTCGAAGCTGGAACTCAACGAAGAGCGCGATTGCGCTGACGATTCGTGCGAGAGACGAGCATGGTCGTGGTCTCCTGATGAGGGTCGGCGGCCGGGTTTGGGTGTTCTCGATGAGATGAGGAGGAAAGAAAGAGCAAGCGGAAGGTCTGGAGATCCAGCTCTTGAGTGTGTGCAGTGCTAAATCATAGGGTCCCAAGTATGAAAAAAAGTTGGATGAGCGAGCCGGTAGCCGAGACTTGCACCTTAGAGGCAAGCGGCAAGCGCTTTTTAGCTCGTAGCCTCCTACCTCGTCATAATATCATCAACGCGATATCGGACGGACATAGGAATTATCCACGGTTCTGGTGAATCAACGGCGGAATTTTGAAGACGAACGTATGTTTGGGGCAAAAAATGCTGACAATGTCGACGCGAGCCTCAATGGTCAGGATATGCAGGTTTCCCTATCCCTCCCTATTGGAGCTCTTTCATTGGTGCAAACTTCCAATTACGTGCATGAATAACATCATTTCCCCTTAGCGTACCTATTTTCAGAAAGCCTCACTTTTGCAATTGGTGATGCAACCAGTAAGACTTCAATGATTTCGATGTCCATTCACCAGCCTTATCATTTGACTCTTTATGACACGCCTTAAGCATTCTATAGGGAGCCACCAGGAGTAGCATCGTATTCCTGCAATATCCATGCAATAACTTAATATTTGCCACCTGGCTCTGCCCAGTGGCATTCCTGCTTCTGACGTCCTTTGCTATTCTAGAGTTATTACAATGTCCCAGCTCCCAATCATCTTCCATCAAGCTGCTAAGTCCTATGCCAAGATTGTATACTGACCCTGTATTTCCCAAGTACTGACAAGTAGCTCTTTTACCTCAGGCCCAGTTGATGGAGATTTGGCTCTCGTTGCAATGTCCCTACTTCCAACAGTACTTTCGAGAGTCACCAAGTAAGAGGCGTAGAACCGATTCCAGAGACGATCGTCCCTACCGGTGATCCGGTATACTGCCACTCAGGTTTGACCAGTACAGGCCATGTCCCAGAGAATAGCCCAAAATCGACCTTGTGAATCGGCATAGTGTTGGTGTTGATTTGTACAATAGCAGAGCAATCGGTGCTCATACATTATATTTACATATTCTTACAAATATTTTTTCGGTGACATTGAGCCTAACATCCAATCATGGCGCCTGATGCCCACATCTGGACTGTCAAGTATCTTCTGCAGAGATTCCATCACGTATTCCAAGTCCTCTTCGCTTGGTTCCCATTTCGATCTGATTTCCTCCCAGACGGCAAGAGTTCTAGACTTTCCCGAGCACTTCGCAAAAGCCCTAAGTACCCATGCCCCTATCCACCTATTTATGCACAAGTCCTCGGAATTGGCATCCAAACCCTCTAACAATGATTTATACACATTATCCAGCCTGTTTTCGGTCCAGTGAGTGTAACGAATGCCGCCATGAGCGACGAATCCTTTGAGGACGGCTACAAAAATGGCGCCGTGAAGATGAAGTTCGAAATACTTCATTTCATCCAACAATCTCGCCGTTCTCTCGAGGTCTCCAGCATTGACAGCGAAATAATGGATCAAAATCCGATAGGTCTGCAGATCAGGGGCAATGATGGATTTCGCTTGATATTCTGCTCTCTTGTCTTTGTTGAATTTTGCAATTTTACCCCATGCCTTCAGTGTATTGTTGATCTCTCGACGGGCCTTGTAGTCGCGAGGCGGAAGTTGTGATTCGGATCGCTCCAGGTGAGCTTTTTTCATGCGCTCATAGACATTTTCTGCGGCTTGCGGTTCGTTTGACTTGATCAAAGCCGAAATCATGGCATTCAAAACAACCGTGTCGACGATCTCTCCTGCTTCAATGAGTTCCTTGTAGGCTGCGCGAGCACCATCTCCACTCCTTTTTTGCCCATAGTAGAAAATCTTGCTCGTGTGGTGATACCGGTTCCATTCGAGGCCTCTCCTTTCCATCTCTTTATATATCATTTCTGCAAGAGTGAACTTGCCAGCCTTACACGAAACATCAAACAGAACGTTGAAGGTAGCGTTATCTCCCTTGACTCCTGCTACGTGCTCCATCTCTCGCCACATAGTAAGTGCTGCTTCCACCTCTACTTCTGTAGACCTAGCAACGTATCGGGAGACGAAAGAAAGTGCGCTGGTCCATTCAGAAACACTCAGAGGAATAGCTGCTTGCTTCATATCATCTAAGACAGACATATATCTGAGCATCGAGACTTCGTCCTTGCGCTCAACAACTGCGAGATGGTGGAGCATTTTATGCCGAATTTTGGCACAAAGGTAGGGAGCCCGCGGTTCTGGAAGAGCTTGGTATAGCTCAAAGATGTGTTTGGGAGTGTTAGACCATTTTTTCAATCCTGCCTCGAGATCGTCCAGCTTCTTCTTGGTCTCTTCGTCGGCAGGCCAAGCGTAATTGGGAGGTGGCCACTCGTCTTCCAGCTTCTCAGACACCGTGAGATGTGGCCCATCACTTGGCTGGTATAATTTTGGAAGCTCCAATAGAGGGAGCTGGTCCGTATATGAGTCTCCCGTGTACTGATCCACCAATTCCAAAAGTTCTTCTCGGGTTCGATTGGGCTCTGGTTCAACATCGTCTGGAAGCTCCTGTTGAGCATCGCTGATGTACTTTCGACGCTGAAACGTAGTATTGACTGTCTGGGGGTTCTTTATTTGTACTGAAGGCCTTCGAGAAGAGAAAAAAGGTCGAGGTTGCGTGCATGTCGAGCGGTGTTTTGGACAATGGCCCGCATTCGTGATGGCATTGAGGAACCACGCTTCGATTTCTGTAGCAGACGACGGTATTGATCGGAAGGATTGACGGCGACCTATTCTTTTGAGTCGGGGACTGCTTGCTCGGAAGCAATCGATGGGATAGAGGAAAGGTAGGAACTGTCTCGACGCTACCTTCGACAGCTGCAGGAAAGATCCGCTCGTCGGAGGGTATGAGCTGCAAAGGAAGGACATGAGCAGCCGGACATGTTGATTCCTTTGTCACCGTCCTTGCAGAAGTGGAATCATGGCGTGGAGGTGCAAGGACAGTATTCAAGAAGATTTGGGAGCTTTTGAAATGCTCGCGTTCAAGATATCTTTTTACGCGCACGGACCACCCGAGGCTCCTCGAAATATTTCCAGCCAACACCTCAGGTCAACCCACGACACCACTCTCTCGATTGTGTCCTGGTAAGTGCTGAACCCATAATCTACTGTACATTAGACTAACAATGGTCTCTCAGATATCCGTCTGCCGGCTCTCAAGATGAGGGGACTCAATTTAAAACCCTCACGGGTCTACCAAACAGCATCTCTCCTCCTAGAATCCAAAAGCATATCCCAACCACCACCATGGTACAAAACCATTGGCTCCATTCCTCCCGGAGAGATTATGACACGAACTCAACCCATTCAGCATCGAGAAACGAACCGCAGGTCACGAATCAGGAAGCCTAGCAAGATGTTCAAACCACAATTGATCGAGTACGAAGAAGACCGATTACGAAACAAATTTTACGCTGATCACCCATGGGAGTTGGCAAGGCCACGGATTGTCCTTGAAAACGACGGTAGAGATGGACAGAGGGACGATTGGAGTAAAATAAGACAGCCATGCAGGTCGTTGAATGGAGAGAGGTAGGTTTTATCACTTCATGCAAATGGCACTATCTAATGTTTTGCTCAGTGTTGTGCAACGACAACTTTGGCTCTTGAATAATGTCCCAGACATGAATCAGAACCAAGCCTACGACATAGCCCGGAAAGAATTCTACGCGCTTCGTCACGAGGAGGAGGTCGAAAGAAGAGTCCAAAAAGAAGAGGCGTTGTGGAACGGAGCATACTTTGGAAAGGGAGTACTGGAGATTGGAATGGAGCTTGAAGACAAGACATACGAATCTTGGAAGGACTGGGCTATCAAGGAAGTTGAGGCTATTGATAGGCAGAAGGACGCTGCATATACAGGAATCGGAACTGGAGAGGATGAACCCGAGGCAGACCCAAGCATGGAGACGGAGGGGGTTCTAGAACCGGTATTATGAGTGTAGGAGAGGACGGCTTAGCCGGCATGTACCATATATTGTAAATATACCATTCAGACAAAAATCACCTCTGCTCTGGTCAATTCCTAAAAGACCAAGCTTCTTGAAATATCCCTCTCTGCAATGGACAATTTGGACGTCAGATAGTGTCAGCATTGTCAAGTTAGTTCTGAGGACATTTGGTGGATTGGCACGGACAAGGTTCTGAAAACCTCTACCTAGTATCGACATTTCAGCCAACAGATAATCCCAAGCCTGCAAAGCCATTTTGGGACATTCAAGGGGCATTTTGGACGAGACTCTGATCATCAGTGAAGGCGTGAACAATAGAAAAGCTGACAACTCATCTCGATTCCTCTAACCCACAAGAAATCCCTCCCAATCTACCCTTTTCCTAGTGCCATTCCCATTCAACCTCCTCGCCAACCCCTCCCACTGCACCAAAAACCGATCACAAACCCCCCACCCCAGCAATATCCTCCCACTCAGACTCAAGCTCCTAACCCTCGCCCAACTCTCTACATAAACAATCTTTAACTTCTCTAGTGGCGCCACTCCAAAAAACTGCAATACCTTCGCTGATAAGATGACAATCACCGCTGTAGCTGGTCCGTTTGTGACGATCACATCTGGATACTGCCCTTTTGCAACTTTTGAACTCCTCGAACTCCCATACAACGCATAGAAACAGTTCAACAAACACCAGAGAGAAGATAAAGGAGTAGTGAAGAGAGGCTGATGGATCTTCCTCGCCCTCGGTACTACCCTAACTTCCCAGATCCCCGTCTCAGAATCCACCATCCCCTCTTCACTCACTCGCCCTTTCTCTTTCCCCTTAGTTTCAGACCGGAATTTCGTCTGGATGGTACGTTCGACTTCTCCGGCTTTATTCTGAGAGAAATTATCCCCCGAAGAAACAATATACGTTCTATGGAAATAGCGTTTAGGGTCCAGATCTCGGAGGAGAGACATCATCTCTGCGGTGTGGCCGCCGGAGCCGAGGACGATGAGGATGTGTGATGGTCCTGTTTTGGGCGAGGGTTTTTGTTGGCGGCGGGAGAGGATGTAGGTTGCTCGAAGCTGCCTTGCATTAGAATTCAAAATCTATTTATCTTTGAATGGTTTACTTACGAAGATGGTTGTTATGATGAGGAACAGCGCACTCGTGATGAGGCGCAAGGCTGGGAGACTCATTTGGAGGAATGAGTGTTGAGAACGACGGTGAGGAAAATGAGGGTAGAACTCGATGCTTTATGGTTGGACATCAAGGTTTAATTCCATTATACGTGGGGTGAGAGGAAATCGACATGCTTTGAGTATTTACTCAGATTTCTGAATCTTGAAGGCTCGTGATGAGATGAGACCAGATCTATATCGCGCACGGACTATTTGACGAGCCGATCCTACTCTACCACATCTCGTGGCAAATTCTCTCAACACCAATGAAAGTCTGGTACCTTGCAGGAACATAGTTGTATTTCAGACTCTACTAGTGAGATGCTGGGATTTGAACCATATGGACAACAGTTCTCCAAGATACTGCCCCAACTTACACTCAGACACTGGGGATGTGAGCTGAGCAAGTGAGGACTCAGCTGGGTCACGCAAATTTGGCACAGCATGTATTTTTGATCTCCTTTCATTCTTCTTCTGCTTCGTCTCATCTTCTGTCACCAACAACTGACAATTCCAACTTTCCTCTCCAACCCGATCGAAGACTGCGCTCTCCCAAATGAATCCTAAGAGGATCGAAGGTAACAGCCGCCATACATCCCAGAAAATCTTTCGGGACACCAGACCCAAACTGCTTGCTTTCTGTTTCTTCCTCACCTTTTTCTCTATATCCTTATAATGTACACATCCTTTTCGCAAGACCAAAGATGCACCATTCTTCCGTTCCTTTAATATCCCAATTCCATCTAGCGAATCCATATCTACACCAGTCTCCAAGCACCAGTTTCCACAAAACAATAAGTTGTAAACTTTAACAATAATAAGTAGGTAATTCGAAAAGAAAAATGAAATCTCTTTAGAGATGTCGAAGGAGCGTAGCTTGCTAAGGAGCGTGGGTATCTGATACATGAAAATTGAAAACTGCGAGGTCGTGATCGTCGTAATTTGTACAAGTGAATTCAAAAATAGACAAAAATTATGGTTCTCTTGCAGTCATTAGGATCGCCCGAGTCCAACGGGGAACTTTTCGGCGAAGAATTTGAAGAGCTTAGCTTTCTTGCTCGGGCTGCGTTGTAGTTGCGCGGCGACTTGGACCATTGGTCCGACGATATCTTCGTCTCCCAATTGTGGGAATTTGCCGCCGCTTCGGGGATCGTTGAGTGAGGGTATCTTCGTCATGATGTTGCTGTTGCTATTGTCGCCGAGGGTGTTGTGCTTCAATGTCGCGAATGCATCACTGCCGCTCTCGACGGTATTGGTGATTGTAATTTCGTTATTCCTCCTCCAGGCCGCGTCTGTGGCTGTCCACTTCTCTTCAGTGAGCTTGTAAGTCTTAGATGTGACTCCGTAATGTTCACCTGTTCGTACAAGATGTTTGGTGTAGTTGCAGCGTGCTAAATCCCAGTTTGCTCGGAGTTGACGACATGCTTCGAGGTCGTAGCTTTCTGGGAGATAAGGCTCGGGGTAGATGGTGAAGTTGGCGTGCCCAAGCTTGTTGGCCCATTCGTCGTCGGGATCAGCAATGACAATTGGAGGGATCTCTGAAGATGGGATTAGATGTCCAGGACGATTGGGGTTGTTGCGATGAAAGGAAGAGATAGATGGTTTCGTGCTTAACGGTGGTGAAGGCATGCCTGGCAGCTGAGGTGTTGTGATCGCATCAATTGGAGTGACATTTCCTGAGAATGGATCATTGGGTTCGGCCACGGAAGGTGACTGTAAAGGAGACTGCATAGAGACTGCCTTATTGGCGGAAGCGTCCATCATGAGTGGCGGTAGGAGTGGTGTAGACGCAAATGGTGCATCGGGTTCGTCGATGCTCCCATTTGCCTTCTCGATATCGATGGACGTGGCTTGGTTTCCTTCTCGTCCATCGAAGACGCTCTTAGTTGGTGTCGGTGGTAATTGAGGCTCGAAACTCTTCTCGAGAGTCTGTTGCCCAGGGTTGGAGACTGAAGAGGATCGACTGGACGCTCCTCGCGAAGCTGCGCTCTCTCGTTGCGCGTCCGAAGTGAGAGATGTAGAGCTTGCACCCTTTCTCGTTCGCCATTTCCTCGAGAAGGATGGGAATCTGGTTCCAAAGCGATTGGCCAGGCCTGTCAAAGGAGACTCGACTGCTCGTCGCTTCTTAGTTCGTGGACTGGAAGAGAATTCTCCGTCGCTGAAGAACCCATCGGTCAAGTCGTAATCGAATTCTTGTTTCGTGGACAATTGCACAGAGCTCTGCGCTAGGGATGCATCACGATGCAAGCATTCCTTGCTGTCGCCTAAATTTATGACAAGCATCAGTTATAATGTTTAGAGAGCTTTGATCAACCCCGCAGTGGGAGCTTCGGCACCACTTACACAAACAATCATAAAGTTCATTGGCGTCCTCGAACATATCAAAATCCTCGTCTCTCTCGTCGTGGGGTTCTTCCTGAACATCGGGTAATGATCGTTTGCCAGTCTTGGAACACACGAAAGTCGGTGACGATGGGCTGTCAACTGCGGAATTGTAGTAGGATGATTCTAACGATGAAGCTGAGCTTGGATATCTCAAGTGCCCGCGGGCTGAGAAGGTCGGTGTGACGGGTGATGGAATTTCAGATGCCGAGGAATTCTGTGTGTAAAAGGAAGAAGAAAAGTCCATTTCTGAGTCTGACATGCTCTCCCTCTTCCTGCGCTCTTCCACCAATTGGGGCAACAAAAGCGGCTTGAGCTTGGGGGACATGATTGTTGATTTTCGAGCGAATGTTGTTGTGTTTGTTTACCAGCGCGGCTTATTCTCGAGCTTATACAGCGATTGACGACGACATGTTGATGAAGTTTGTTTTGCGACGTTTTCAATAATGCGAATGGCTGCTTGTTCACCGAAACATACGTGGCCAGGGCCTGTTGGGGACTTGGAAACTCGAGAGGGCTGCTGATATCGATTGACACGTAGGAGAGGATCGAATGGTTCACTGAAGTTCTGGTTCCGTCAGAATTTTTGGGTGACATGGGGTATGTGGGGGTTCACGTGCATCGGACGAATGATGGAACGTACTGTAAGGTAAGGTACCTAGGCGATGCAGACGACAGTTGGCGATACGAAGGGTAGTTGGCGATAGTTGGCGACAGAATGCGACGTTATTGAAATCAATGGCGGCGAGAGAGAACAGTTGCTGTTGACGGAGGTTGGGGATAGGACGATATGGGAGGGCAGAGATTTTGAGGTCGTGCTTGTGCTGGGTGCTGGGTGCTGGGGCTGGGTTCCTCGCCCAAAGTGACTGCGAAGTCAAACGGCTACGGGTGAGAGGTCCCCTGGAGCGGAGGGAGCCACAGGGAGTCTAGTGTCTTTCCACCGTTGTGAGCCCTGTAGCCACTAAAAGATCCCGGCGTTGGCAACGGTCTAATCGCCCTCGAAGATCGATGAGGAATGGTCACGACTCCCACGCAGAGCGCTTCCTCTCTTCGCCAAAACTCACCTTGGAATCCCAGGCATCATCAAGGATATCCTCGCGACCCGTCTTCCTGATTTCTCCAAAAGCCATCCCATCGTTGGTCTTTTCCTTGGATATGGCGAGATACACGGGATGAGCTCCCCTGCACGAACCCCCATTCCTTGGAGGAGCGCATCCCCTTGCAGACAGAACGAATTCGAAGCTCCAGAAAGACCCAGGACATCGGGGAACAAGGTTCAGAACTGCTGCTCAGTGCTCCGACATGGCCCTTGCGCGATCAAAAGTTAGGATCCACATCCGAACAAACTTTATGGCTGAATTGTACTTTCGTACTGGCGCGGTCTAGCGCCTAAAGCTTCCTTCCTTGCTGCAGCCTATGGAGCACTGAAGTCTGCTGTGCTCTGGGACCTTCAGACCTCCAGGGCCGGGCAGTGGGCATCGTCGAAAACTGCATTTCTAGACATGGGGTCGTGACCGGCCCAACGAGAGCCTCGGAAAGTCGCGCGAGGAGTGGAGAGCTATCGCAAGACTGGAGGGATTCTTCCAAAGGACTCCAATCTATGGAGCCAACATGGGAGCACTGTTGTCAGACTCGTGACAAACAGAAGAGCCACCTGGGCACGCGGTGCAAGTTGACGGAAGAGAATGCGACGAGTTACGGGCTCATTGACGTCTCCTCGAGCTGCAAAGCTTGATCACTTCTCTGATTGTGAGACAGGCCAACGGGTACCTGCGCTGTCTGTCCATCCACGCTCACCAATCAACGATTTGTTTCTTCTCATTTCAAGCCAGCCCAAGCACTTCCCGCCCACCTTCTCGTCATCGCGGTCACATCTCACGATGCGAGATGGCAAATCGTCAGAAGAACCCTACAACCCCTACGGCAAGGGGACGCGAAGACGGGTATGATTTCATCGCACGCTGCTGCAGCCAGAAAAGGGTGTGCTGAAAAAAGCCTGAATCCTCTTTCGCGCGGTCACCTCGTTGCGGAACCTGCAGGTTTCCTCGCCCGGATGCCTCTGATAGGGCGAATTTTTGTTGACACCGTTGGCCCGCTTCCACCATGCCAGGGCCAGGAACAAAGTTGGCATGGCTGGTGATGCCTGCAATCGGTTTGTCAACACATCAGATGCTCCGTACACAGAAAGTCTCCCGAACACTGCCGAAGATGCCCTATGATGTTGCCGATGACTTCTTGTGATCGCACATGCGAAACATCGTCGGGTACAGTGTATCGTCAATAACGTCATGTGATGCCCATGACTGTGACTGAGGATCAGCAAGGACAACGACGACGAAGCCTTCATGGCGCGACCTAAGGCCGGGCGGGTGTTTCTTGCGGAAAGTCTGATTCGGACCTAACAGCCTCAGACAATGAGCTACTCCTTGCCGTAAGGCCGATCGAACGTGATCGGCAGGCCTCGACTCACGCCCCAGTATTAATCTTTTCTGATCTTCTCCACCCCAGACTTTCTGCACGTAACATGGTATCAGTCTTGACTTTTGACTCTTGCAAGAATCTTTCTGCGTCAATTGTGGCTCTGCATATCAGATTTTAGCAAATTGAACACAACAGTCAACGTCAATTCGTTGAATTGCGATTACCCCTCATTTAAAGGCTTGTTGTTGAACCGATTTCAGGCCAAAAGCAAATATGACCTGGGAGCTTGTAAATGCTGCATTGAGAGCTGCAGTGAGCTTACGATACGGATTGAATACAGCACTTACCAATAGCCAAGCCTGCAACTTATTCTCCGAGGCTGTTGCCGTCTTCAAACCCTTGGGACCTGCGTGAATGAGTAACTAGATGTGTAAACAACGGTATTGCAGCTTGGCAGGGCAAACTCCCAACAAATCTCACCTTTACCTGCAGTCTTTTCGTTGGACATAGAAGCTGCCCAGGAAACATCACCAATTAGGAACTGTCTTGAAGTTCCCGCTTCACAGCCTCCTGTACCTGGCTCTGATGAGGGTGACACAAACATGGATATTATCCGTTTTCTATTCTTGCTTTAGATAAACACATGCAGAGCACATGGACCATGCACGGCATCTCCTCGCTTAGGACCCTTATTCTGTCCAATGTCGAGTCCAAATTTCACGTTCCACTTCACTCCCGATGAACTGCATGAGAGAATCATATGAGCAAATCTTGATTGAGTAATTGCATGTGAGATCTCACCTCAAAGGCCACTTTCGTGATATCCTGGAACCCTTCACTCAACTGCGGCTGTCGATATCGAGAGGTGAAACCCCTGAAAGCCAAACTCGGAAGGATCGTACGCTTTTCGGGATTCATCTGTGTCAATCATGAGCACAACTTCACATGCTTCTTCAAAAAGGTAATCTGGCGCTTCAGATATTGCCAATTTGATGGATGCAGACGAGAAGTACAAGGGGATACATACGATATCATTCAATGCTCGTACAACGTCATTGTGTTGGCATATTTCGGTTGCGGCTGTGAATAGTACACATCGAATGGGCACCTTATGCTTTGCAGCGAGCTGCACCCATTTGCTTCGTACATCCGTATCCGGATTCGTGTTGTCTAAGAATGATCAGTCATGTTCAGAAGCCTAGCTCTCTTTTGCTCCTTCCACAAAATGTCTCTACGTACCAATGGCGACCGACTTCCCCTCTTTCAAGTACTCGTCCGCAACTTTGAGGCACTTCTCTCGCTTCCGAGAATTAGCAATGTTCACGGCTGTCTGCAGGCTTCCGGAATGTACCGTCTTGAGTGTATCCTGATTGACTCGCATGTATCCGAGAGGCACAAGCTGTTTCCAGTAGAATGTAGACTTACCAGCCCCCGGACTCCCACAGAAGAGGACTAAATCGCAATCATTCTTCTTGGTATAAGTTTGGCGAACTAAAAAGGATTAAAATTGGTATCTCAACAGCTCCAGATTAGAAGCAGGGTCGCACCTTCACTTGTAGATGCATCCGTCAAGTATTCCGATGGCTCAAATGTTCGCGTGAATGGTCTTGGTGCCTCACTGAGAAAGAATTCTTCTGGAGTGTGAAACTGTATGCCCACGTTCGCAGCAAAATTACTACGGTTCATCAGCATCTTTGAATTATGGCACAGGATTGGAGCCGTACCGATCTGAGCATGAGAAATCTTTTGCGCTTCCTTGGCTTGCATGCCGACCAGCAGCATCACCAACGAAGACTGAGTTTTTGAGATCAAGATCAGCAGGATTAATCTCATTGTCTTCAAGAAGCTCTGTCCACATGCCAGTCCTTGGCTTCCGATAGATATCCTTTTCGGTAGCTGCGTAGATACTGATTGGTATATCCAGCTGGCTGAACACCGCTGAGACCTTAGTCTTGAAAGATTCTGCCTTTGATTGATGAGCTTTTGGCATTTTCGTATCCGGCTTTAGAGTGATGCCTCCTTGGTTGCTGATGACGACGATTGTGAAACTGTCAGTTACGTTAGTACAACCTCCCTCAATGTTGGCTTGGCATACTTGCCCTTCTTCGAGATGCATTTTGCGAACCATGCTTGGTACGGAAGCATGCCACCACTTCCAGTCCTGAGCATCTGACGCAAACTTCTTGCCGGACGAGGTCTCGATAAGGGTAGAATCCTGGGTGGTATTACTCAGTAAGATCTTTCAATAGACCGCCAGGCACATTGCTTACGAAATCAAATGCAGCAATCTTGTTTCTTTTGCTTGCGGCAACCATTGAAGTCGACTCGCCTGGCGTGAATTTGCCAACAAGAAGGGTGCTAGGAACATCGTCGTTTGGTGCTCGTTCATGCCAGACGATCTTCTCAGGCGGCTTCTGAGAAGCTGGTGTGAAGAAGGATGATACTGCATTCTCTTTTGAATTTCAGTACACGACAAATGAAAGTCATGGCCAGATGCACTCACGCGTGATTGTGGATTTCACTTTGCGCCGGAGAGGCGGTGGTGAGATTGGCGCATCGTGGTCGATTTTGCGCTTCGTAGGCTTGGAAGAACTCGCCATATTGCGAATACTCCTTCTCAATAATGTCACTAACGTGTAAAAGAGTGCCAGGTCTGCGTATAGTATTGGTGAAGATGAACGTCGCGTTGTTAAGTTAGGCTGCAGGTGGACCTGAGACAACCTTCAGGGCGTACGCGGAGCATGAGCACGTGGTCACGTGGTAGCTAAATACACTCTCCCATCTGGGCCCAAGGTTCGAGTTGTCTAGCTGGTGTAGGGACATTTCAAGAGCATGATACAGAGCGTATGCGAAAGGCCAGAAAGTTCTGGAGGAAGTAATGTCACAGTTCAAACGTCCTTGCGATCATCATCAATGTCCCTTCAGCCCTGGACGATTCCAGGTCATTTCCATTATATGCGAATTCTTCCAACTACTTTACACAAGGTCCGCGTACTGCGGCCTGATTTGAAGCCAGTCAATGCAATACCGTAATCTACAAAATTGAAAACGCCGGTTGTCCCAATGCTCTTCGTACAATACGTGAAAGTCGTCAATCATCAGTCATAATCATTACATGCATACGCCCTCGATCTCAACAACCAAACAATGTGACCCACATCTCATGAGCCAACATTGCGCCAATGATCAGGGTACCCATAGCGCTACATTTCTCGAAATCGCCATTACTAGCAAGTGTTTGGAACAGAACATAGCCAGCTCCAGCCAATTCGAGCCCACCGAGGCAGGCGCGAACGGTATTCGAAAGCAGACCTCCCTTAGCTGCTCGAAGAAAAACGGCACTGTCAAGCATAGTGCGCATACCGATACCAACACATCCAATCATGATTGTTGCCATGATAGCGAGTGGATTCTCACTGCTGGTGCTACTGTTCCAGAAGAATAGGCCTAGAAGCAGCGCTACTACTGCCCATACGTGATGTGTTTTCGAGGGTTTGCCATGCTCAATAGGAGTCTCAGTCTCAGCGCTGAGAGAGAATGAGGTGAGGAGGTCGGATAGAAGATTTGCTTCCTCGCTTGGAGGGGTTGGGGGGAAGAACTTCTGCTGGGTAATGTTCATTTCAGTTTTTGCCTTGCTTCCAGTCACCCCATTTGTCTGATCGAAATCTGCATTTCGTCCGGTCACACTTCGAAAGAAGTTTTCCTTTTCTTGGGGTGAGGAAACACGTAGTCGTGCTTGATTTGGAGGATTGCGGAGCCTGTGGGCTGGCGATATAGGGGCTTCTGGGAGTTTGCCGTAGAAAGGAGAGGGCTGCGTGCCACCAAGTGGTTGATCGAATAAGTATGGCTTGCGAGCGGGATTGAAAGCGCGTGCTTGGGTTTGGGGAAGTGATGGGGTCCATTCCATCTCTTCGTCACCGTTCTGTGTATAGAGTTGTTGCGCGTAGGATGGTGCTCCTGTTGGCATGTAGCCGTTTCCAGTGCTGAATGACGAGGGGGTGCTGTTACCATTGGTGTATGAATTATGTAAGCTGTATGGGGTGAATGAGTTGTGTGAATTGAGAGACGGGATGCTACCATACGACGACTCTCCTGTCGCCGTGTAGCTACTGCCCTTGCCGTACGAGTCGAGGGAAGGAAATATGCCGCTGTCCTTGTTGTTTGAAAACAATGGAGGGCTGTCTGACGGCTTTCCGATGGTAAGCTTCTTGTACATGCCTTTGGTGTATGGAGGTGAAGGATTCTTGGTTGGAAATGGTGGGCTTCTTGCTGTTGGAGGTTGAGGTGACTGGGACCGCTTTCGACGAGCTGCTTCTTCAAGGTATGCTGATGGCGGTGCGATTTGGGGGCCGAGCTTGGTAGGAGTCTTTCCGATCTCATTCAAGATACCAATCAGGCCTGCGGTGCTTCCTTGACCGCTGTCCTGACTGGAGCGTCGAGATGAGGATGGTGAGGGTCCGACATGACGCTTGAATTCTTCTGGTGTAGTAGGAGTCCACAACGGTGTCATATCAACTTTCAGTGCGCGCTTGGATCTGAATGCCAGCTGTATACCGTCAGATCATGACTCAAATGAGGCTGAGAAATTACTTACTAGTGCGACGAAAATTGGAACCATTAGATGAGCTCCGGCGGTAGCAGGTGCATGTAGATCGGAGAAAACTCCCGAGCCCATGGTATAGTAGAAGAATAGTCGGATGACAATATGTAAGAGTTGGAGTTTGTACCAGTCTGCATATCCAGAGACATGGTTCATGAATCCCTTGTGCGCCTCCTTGTACTTTGGATTCCACCATACAGAGAAGAGACTGCAATGGAGACTGTATCGGGCCCAGGTCTTTGAGGTAGCCAGGGTGATGAGGGGTTGTGAGAACTCTGCGACTAAATCGAGATAGGGCAGACGGTTTTCGGCTGGTTGGGTGACTGTGTAGATCTCAAGAAGGCCCATGATGTTCCATAGGAGTTGTCCAGCAATTCCGAGGTACCAGAGCCATTTTGTAAGGAAAAGAATGATATCGACGAACGAATACGTGGGTCTTGTAGCCGCTCTTCTGGTTCGAGTTCTGTCCAACAATCTCCCTAGGAAGTCCGCCTGTGCTGTCTTCTTCGCTGCCGTCATGCGCTCCAAAACGCGTGGTTCGCAGTCCTCGCACACCTGTGGGTATAACTTCTCGAGGTTATTTCTGAACTTGTAGTATTCACGTTGCTCCTTGAATGTGGCTTCGGGTTCGATCGGGTACTCTCTGAGGTTGGAGAGAAGGACCTGCTGGTTATGGAGGCAGGTTTGGCAGAATGGATTCGAGTCGGAGATCGGGATCGTTTCACGAGTTGTTCTGAAGCTGAGATCGGGTTTGGGAGAGGTGTCGTACGTCGCAACAGGAGGATCGGTGATCTCTCCATTCTATCGAGCGCGTTAGAGATCTGTATGGTAGATGGGGGAAAAGGGAAGTAGAGGGAAGAAGGCATACCTCGTCCAGGTAGTTTACGGCCTCGCAGGTCGCGCATGGCCATTCTGTGATGTTTCCGTCGTATGACAGGTTAGATTTCTTGTTGCAATAGAAGCATACGAGCTTCTTTGCGCGAGGCATCTTGCCAAAGTCCAGGATCGCAAGGTCTTTGTTAGACGTAGTTCTAGTGTTGATGAGAGAGAGGGAGGCGAACCCACCGCAGTAGCCCGAGTAGGTATAGCCTGACTCGTGCATAATTGGAGTTGATTTGGAGGATTTTGGGCGGAAAAATCAAAATTTTAAAGTCCCAAAAAATTTGGTAGAGAGACAAATTGCAATGATCCAGCGACCGAGGAACAATGGAATTGCAAAACTCAGAAGTTCATGTCGCGATGCGATTCTATTGTTTACACCAGAAAATCTTTATAGATTGCGCTAAGCCGAGGGTGATAATGCTGGTATCAGCACGTGACCTGCGTCGCGTCGCGTCCGCGTAAAGTGTCGAGTGGACTGTCGTTCCAGAGGTGAAGGACATCGGTTCAAGCGAACAATCTCAATGTAGCAAGCGGCAAACCCTTTTCTACCGCGGAGAAGAGATTCCTCCTTCGATGCTGGGACAATGTCTTTTTCCAAGCCTAAATTTTCGAGCAAGTACGTATTCTGTTCACAAATTGTTCACACCTGATGCCCTGTTTATTCGGCTCCTCTTATCTACCTCGATCGCAAGCATGATCATACTAGAAACCCTCTTCCCTTTTGAAACAACGCAAAAATTAGGGTCAGCCTCCAACTACGCTACTACCATCAGACATAGGTCGAAGGCACGCCTTTCCTTCCTCTAGAAGTTCCATTTCCAGAGAAGGACTATTTTGCTGCAGATGGGAGTCTGTCGCTCACGATGCTTCCCCGGCCTCACAACGAGTTCAAGTATCCGACGTTCTATCAGCCTCGACAAAAATTGGATGATTTGAGCCTATTCTCCCAAGCCACCTGGGTATATTGTGATTGCTGTTTCTGTGTCGTTGAAAGGACGGGGTTTTTTGTATGACAAGTACGGTTACATTGGAAGCACAATGCCCCTGTATTTGGTGGACTGCACTGATAGCCTTGCAACCCCAGGGTGAAAAATGGATCGGAAACTGAGAAATAGGAAAACATTTGGTATTAAAACTCGGATGAAGAGACTTTATATCAAAGACCTGATTTCAGATACAACGAAACCGACAACGAAGACTTGTCTGATCCTGTTGCAATGAAGGAACTGATATCAGATGTGGCCTCGGAAGCTTGTCTGCTGTTGCTGTAACAAGATCTGATCTCAGTTACGACGGTAGCGGCCTCGATTACAAAGGCAGTTGGTTGTGTTGGAAGAGACTCAGACAAACACGCTCTTCGTTGTTCTATTTTCCCCCGGCTTGGAACCCAGTCCCTCCGCATCAACAGCCTCAAAATCAAAGTAGCCGTCCAAAGGCGCGAGTAAGGTTTTACCACTAGTACGCTTGTGGTACTCGAGCTACTGCCGTAAGCCCCATCACAACAATCACCATCAACAATTGCAAAGTTGGCAAGTTGCTGCAAGAAGGAAACCAGTGACAATCTACACTCTTTTTCATGTCAACAACCGTGATTGGTTGGGGTTGTAACGACATTCGCACGCTACTCAATAGCAGTGTCTTTCGTCCACCAGGAAAAGAAATTCATCGATTCCGCAACAGAAGTTCTGCAGTTCTGGCAGTTCTGCTAAGCGACGAGGATAATCTTTTTTCCACCTCCGCCTCTTAGAGCCCAAAGACAAAATTTGGGTGTCATGGGGATTTTGCGTGACCTGTCTACTAATTGAATATACATTACATTTGAAATGACACTTCCCATTGCAATGCTAGCGGAGGATGTAATTTCCAATGTGAAGTTATATGGTTGAATATTCCAAGTCTCGCAGAACCTCCATGCTCGCGTTGAGCGGAATTCACAAATTTGCGCCTCACTCTATCCTATTTGGCCACCGAACAATAGGAAATATGTTCTAAAAATCCACTGGATCTTTGGATGGCTGAACGTCTCAGGCAATAGTAATAGAGTGTGAAACTTTGGCAGAAAATTGCTTGAAGGCGAAGGTCTTTTGATCTATAGTACAGAGCAACTGATTCGCTATTCCCAGCGCAGACGTTCCTTGATCAAGAACGTCTGCATTCTGAGGTGTCTGGGGTTTGGGCCAAGGTCCTTGACAACGACTTTCAACGACGAATGTGATATTTCGAGACGAGAGTTCCAAGACATCGTAAAACAAACGATTCGAAGGAGTTGATTTAGGAAGCATTCCAGACGAAAGGAACGAAACGCGAAACGAAAATGTCCCGAGTGTTTTGGTAAAACAGAATGATTTTGATTCCCGAAAAGATTTCATCAGGTTGCAACGTGAATGATTCCAGAGAGTCGACATAATTGACCTGCCCAGCGGTTTGGTTCTGTGTTCATCAACAAGGTGATAGACGAAAGAGAGACTGTTGCTGACCTCGATGATCCATAACTGATATGAGCTAGGAGCACAGCAGGCGAATATGAATATTTTCCCATCTCAGGACAACTTTTACATCTAGTAAGTATAAAGTCCCCGTATTCTCGTTGTCTTCGTACAGCGTAATATAATGTACAGACATGCCCACTGGGATGCCCCATTATTGGTGACGAGTGGTCTGAGTTTCGTTCACCCTAGTCGAATCCTCACAACTCCAATATCCCATGCCGTCATGCCAGTATCGTACCAGTTCTCGAGGCGCGAATAGCTCTGTCGATCCCCACATATTACTTCTCTGATTCTTTGCTTCGCTGACCAAATGCATAAGTGATTCCTCCACCAACAACGTTTGCGCCAGCCAGAACCATAGCAGACCCACGGGTCAAGCCCCTTGCTCCAAATCGACTTCCAAGTCTGGCAGTAAAAGTTTTCCCTACGTAGCCTCGCCTTCTGCTAGCAAGTAGTAGGTAAAGACCCGACCATGCTGCGGTAATGCCCGCAGAATCGACGGCATAGTTCGAGAGGTTCAGATAGGTACTGAAGAGGAGGACAGGCGGAGAGAGCATGGGGAGTGGTTGGAAGGGTCTAGCATGGAGGGCAGTTATTAAGGTCGCAAGGATAGTTGGAGGTAATGGAGATTCTGCAAAAAGTCAGTGTTGGTCTTCTGAAGTAGATGTTTTGAAAAAGGTTTACTCGAGGACAGTGCTTTGAGTCGGGAGGAAAGAACTTACTGCCCCAATCGGTGGCGTAGGAAATAGCTGTTTTCTTAGCATCTTGAGCTTCTTTATCCGTAGACGACATTGTACAAAGGCATTAACTTCAATTAAGTATTATTCGACAAACCACAGTCGGTTGAAGGTCGAGCTATCGATGACAGTTAAATCCGTCATCGATATCTCCTCATCACGTGCACCGTTATCGTGCACATGCCCTAGAATCCTTGGAAGTTGGATGTCTGGCCATAACAAAACGAATTTCAACAACATCGCGACCGCGGAGCACCGCACAATCCTCACTCACAGCTCCATAAAAGCTGTCCCTTTGATCCCCTTGGAAAACGACAGTTTCTCGCCGTTGCGCAATGCCCGCTGCGACAGCCTCAGGGTCCGATGCGAAGTCCAACGGGGCTGCAAAATCGCGGGATCACAATCAGGGAAATCAAGACAGAAGTTGTACGCCAGAACAAAAGGCCGAAGTGCTGAGAGTGCGGAGATGCCAGCCAACTGCGTTCTATGAGATCCTAAATCTCGAATCGGTGAAGACGACTGTCACCGAGACAGAGATAAAGAAGGCATACAGGAAAATAAGTCTGTTGACACATCCGGATAAGAATGGCCACGAACATGCAGATGAGGCGTTCAAAATGGTGAGCAGGGCCTTCGGTGTCCTCGGCGACAAGGAGAAAAGGTCGAAATTTGACAGATTTGGAGGAGATCCGGATAGTAGATTTGGTGGAGGTGCGCCGCAGTCAAGTCCGTTCTCGGGCTTTGCAGGACGGTCGCAGAGTTCGAGAGCAGCGGGAGGTGGAGGAGGAGGGTCAATGTGGGAGGAAGAAATTAGTCCAGAGGAAATGTTTAACAGATTCTTTGGTGGGGGAGGACTGGGAGGTGGATTTGGCCCATTTGGAGGTGAGTACAGAAATGCCGCCCCAACAGAGTTCCACTAATCATGTTATAGGCGGAGGACTATTTGGTGATGGCGGGAACCAGTTCGTATTTAATATGGGAGGAGGTCCTGGCATCAGAGTACATCAATTCGGCGGAGCCAGGCCCCGACGAAGGCCCCGAGATCCCAATGCGCCAGCAGACCCTCCCGCTTCTCTTCAGACTACGCTTATGGGACTACTACCTCTTTTATTCATCCTGGTATTACCTATCTTGTCTTCTCTCTTTTCTGGTGGTGGATCGACTGCTACTGGCCCATCCATGCGATTCGACACCGCCGTTCCTCCACATACTCTCCACCGTCATACTAAACGCATGAACGTTGATTACTTCATCAATCCTACGGAAGTCGAAAACTACTCGGCTTCACAGTTCTCGAAACTAGATCAACGAGCAGAAATAAATTTCATACAAAGGCTTAATGTGGAATGTCAGCAAGAGGAGATCGCCAAGCAAGACCTTGTGAATGAAGCAACAGGCTGGTTCTATCAAGACGCCGAGAAGATGCAACAAGCAAGGACTATGGAGATGAAGAGCTGCAGGAGGCTTGACAGTATGGGAGTCGGCCGGAGTGGTTACTAAGGACAACGAATTGATTCTCTGTAATAAGTTGTGTCTTTTTGGGGGAAGCATGGCGTTCTGGATTTGCAGCATTCATAGGCGAAGGGGATGTCTTTGAGACTCAAGGCTGTTGTTATAATAGAGAAAGCATTCATCCTTGGAGTCAATTCTGACTCAATAACGATATCCTTGATTTGCATAGGGAACGGGAAGCGCGAAAGTTCCTTTACAGAGGTCCTTGAGCTCTAGTAGGCTTTGCTGTTGAATATATATGCTAGGATACAGGTCTATTGAAGAGCTCAACAGTAACAAACCATATGGCAAGCGAGAAATGCTACTCTCTTACCATTATCTCGGAGATAACAAAAAGGGGTATTCAGTTGGCCGTGGTTCGCTGTCAAGACTGAATATTTCAGCCTCATGAAAGAGCCTTAACGTCACATCGCCAGTATGAATATGAAGTAGTCACAATAAGACGGTAATGTCTAGATGTAACTTGACCTATCAGTGAATGTCTATTCGTCTGAGATGACAATTATATGTCCTTGTCCTTGTGCTTAGCCTGACGGAAGCTTCGAGACGCGGACCCCTGCAACTGATTACCTTATCGCCCTCGAACGTCACGAAAGGCTACCACTTCCACTCCCCACCTGATATCGCAAAAGTCCAACAACCACAACGGAAATTCAGACATCATGGACAACGATCCTCAACCTCCTTCAGGTCCTCCAGAGGCTCCTGACAAGGAGAAGATGGACCAGGTAAGTTCCAATATACGCATAGAAAGGATTACGAGGTGGTTAACAGAGCATTAGATTCGAAGACGACGTCTCGAGAAGCTGGCGGGACCATCAACCCCAAAGCCAGATAGCAGCGCGTCTCCAACAGTCCCTACGCCTACGCCATCTGCGGTACCAGTCGAAAAGGCAGAACCTAAAGAAGTACCGAAACCAAAGATAAATATCACCAAAGCCTCGAGCCCTACTTCGGAGAATCCAATCGCGCAACTTGGTGCCCGTCCTTTGAATGGCTCAAGCACACCTACCGTAAGAAGTTCAAGTCTAGCAGGCACCATAAAACGACCACGAGCTGAATCAGACGGACAGAATGCCCCGAAACCTCCCCCCAAGAAAGCTACAGCGCCCCCGAGCGAGGAGTCTATCGAAGACTACGAGAACAGAACACTGGGCAGTATCTTCCGCATCACTCTCGATCCGAATCAGAAAGCCGGTGCCTCCAACCACAGATTGATATACTTGCCGAACTTGAGACAGGAGCTTGAGGACGAGGCCGTGCCCATAATGTTGACCAAGGAGAGACTTGATTCTGCCATTGTCGAAGCAGCTTCAACCATCCCACACAACAAATCTGTCCTGGAATACTTACTACCTTGCTGGAAGAGAGTGACGAAGGCACTCAAAGGTCTGCGAGGCTATGCCAATGCGAAGGATGTGATATTGAAAGAGGCAAAGAGAATGTGTATGAGCAATTGCATATTTGCTGCAGAAGTGCCGGAGCTTTTTGGGTATGTTAGAATGTTTAATAAACGCATTTGTGCAACGCAATTGACCAACTTCTAGTCGCGACCCAAATCCTTTAACAGATTCACTTACGCCGTATTTATTGCTGGAGGGTGGCGAAGACAAAGGCATCTGCCCCGACTTTCTGACCGAGATTGTCTCTAGATTTGATGAAGATGAGACAGTCAAGCCGATGTTGACAAAAGCCGTCGCACGTCTCAGCGAGGATCTTGCCAAACTGACCATGAATGACAACTACAAGCCTCACATCAATGTAAGTGGTGGCTTAATATCTTCCAAGGGTTGGTCTAACTTACTTCCAGGCTCTCCAGACTCTGTGTCGATTCCCTAAAATCTTGGATGCTGTTGCACAGGATCCCTTATTCCAGATGGCCACGTCAGCACCAGCTATTGAGAAGCTCACCATCCTAGGACCCTTCTTCAGAATCTCCCCTTTGCAGGCTGAGGTAACTAAGGAATACTTCGCCGGGCCCAAGACTATGGACAAGAGACGAATCAGTACCTCCCAAGAAGCGTTGCGTTTGACATTGCGAGCCCATCAGAAGGACTTACTCGATATCGTCAATTCCTTCGTTCGTGCGAGCGTCACCGCACGAAATAGAATCTTGGACTGGTTTGCATACATTGTCAATTCGAACCACATGCGGCGAGCAATTCGTCCAGATGCCGCTCAATTGTCTACTGACGGGTTTTTGATGAATGTCACAGTAGTTTTGGACGGTCTTTGTGAACCATTCATGGACTCAATGTTCTCGAAAATCGACCGAATCGATGTCAACTATCTTCGACGTCATCCCCGAGTCGACATCAAAGATGAAACAAAGCTGAATGCCGACCAAAACGCTTCTGATGAATATTATCAAGTCGAGGTTCCCGGAACTTCCAATTTCATATCCGAAGTGTTCTTCCTGAATCTTGCAGCCCATCATTATGGTAGCGAGGCCTCAAATGCCGCGCTTAAGGCACTTGACAAGGACATCAAGTATCTTGGAGAGAAGATAGCACAGCTAGAGGCGGAACGTCCTAAATTCGTCCATGTCAGTACTTTCGCTCTTCTGTGATGCCTTGCTAATGAAAATAGTCTCCGCATCTCATGACCAGATTTGAAGAGCAGCTGAAGAGGTTCAACGATGTCTTGGAGAAGTCCATGTCACTCAAGTTTGCAACTGAGGGTGTTCTTTTCGACAAGGAGATGCAAGCCAAGTCTTTAATGTTTATGAGGGTCGTGACTGTATGGCTTTTGAGGATTGCGACAAACTCAGACTATACCCCTGACAAGACTATCAAGTGCGTCTTTTCCAGAAATCAATATTAGTTTCCCAAGCTGACGAATTCCTAGGTTGCCACTGCCAGAGGAACAGCCAGAAGGGTTCAAATTCCTGCCGGAGTACGTACTAGAGGATATCGTCGGCAACTTCAACTTCATTTTTCGGTAAGAATTGCTGAAGGCTCATTGTTCGCTTCCATAGTGCTAACGAATGTACAGCTTTGTACCCGATATCATGCTCTCAGCTATTGGTGACGAAGTAATTGCCTTGTGCATTACTTTTCTAACCAATTCTGAATACATTAAGAATCCCTACTTGAAGGCGAAGCTGGTTACTCTCCTGTTCCATGGAACATGGCCCGTGTACCATAAAACCAAGGGTGTACTTGGGGATGCACTGACTGGCGCAAACTTTGCAAACGACCACCTCCTCCATGCCTTGATGAAGTTTTACATTGGTAAGTCAAACAACATGTTTTAATATCCCACTCTCACAAATATCCAGAGGTGGAATCCACCGGCGCGCATACTCAGTTCTACGACAAATTCAACATTAGATACGAGATCTTCCAGGTAAGATATCTCGGAAACAGGTTGTCTCTTGGGTTGCTTCACAATACTGATCTCAACAGGTCATAAAATGCATATGGACGAACGACATATACCAGCAACGGTTGACACAGGAGAGCAAGTAAGTCTATCTGGTCTCAGTTCAAGAATAGGTGTCTAACATTATGGCAGGACGAACACCGATTTCTTCCTTCGATTCGTCAATCTCTTATTGAATGATGCCACTTACGTCCTCGATGAAGCATTAACCAAATTCCCCAAGATTCATGACCTTCAAGCCGAACTAAGGGAAAGTCCAAGCGCACTGACACCTGAACAACGCACGGCCAAAGAAGAGGAACTTCACACTGCGGAGGGACAGGCGCAATCATACATGCAGTAAGTTACTTCTCGTTTGGAATTCGTAGCTTCTGACTTTCCCCTATTGTACTGCCTTCGTGTTTGTTGAAGACGCTGACTTTTAGATTGACGAATGAGACCGTCTCCATGATGAAATTGTTCACCAAGACTCTGAGCAGCTCCTTCACCATGCCTGAAATTGTGGACCGAGTTGCCGCAATGGTTGACTATACCCTCGATACACTTGTTGGCCCGAAGTCAACCAACTTGAAGGTGGAAGACCCGAAGAAGTACCAATTTGATCCGAAGACCCTTCTGAGCGAGTTTATTGACATCTACCTCCATCTTGGAGTGTCGGACAACTTCATCGAAGCAGTAGCCCGTGATGGACGCTCATACAAGCCTGCCAACTTCGACAGTGCTTCTCGGATTATCACACGCTTCAGCCTAAAGGCACCAGAAGAAGTTGTTGCCTGGGAGGCACTAAAGAAGAAATTCCAGACCGTGAAGGATTTGGATGATCAAGATGAGGAAGATCTCGGAGAAATCCCTGACGAATATGCGGACCCTCTTCTGGCCACCGTGATGACCGATCCCGTCATTCTCCCTATCAGTAGAATGGTCCTCGATCGAAGCACCATCCGCGGTCACCTCCTCAGCGACCAGACTGATCCCTTCAACCGATCGCCGCTCAAGATTGAAGATGTAATTCCGGATACAGACTTGAAGGCACGTATTGATGCGTGGAGAGCAGAGATGAGGCAGAAGGCGAAAGCTTCCAGGGCAGAGAAAATGGACACCACGGAAGGATGATTGTTATTGCTGCATAAGAAGCGTGTAGCGTGTCTGGCGTTGTATAAATCATTGATTGCATGGGGTCTATGAGCAGGAGCGTTGGCTTCCACATTAGCATTGGAGCATAGACAGGAATGAACTTCATTTCTTGTGAGTAATCACATGTATTCTTCCTTGGATGGTCATCCTAAGCTTCTGCCATGCTTGGACGTGCCAAGTTCTCCTTCTCCCAACTTCCTCCCAACTTCCTCTTGCGTGATCTGCTCCGACCCTCAGAAGACAAGTTGCCTTCTCCTTTCAGTCAAAGTCCTATTGCTCTTTCAAATCTCAACAAGTACTTCGTACTGAACTACAACTCGACTTACTCTACATGGTATCTCTTCTAGTCGACGCGACACAACGGCCCCTCAGCGACGATACTAATCCGGTGCGACGTTGCCAACCGCTGACGAATGCAGAGCAAAACCCTCCCAAAGGTCCTTCAATCACCGCGGAATTAGAGACAGGGTATTGAAGAAACCGATATAGTTGTTCTTGATCAGAGTCTGTGACAGCCTTTGACGCATCAGCCGAATATAGCCGCAGCCCAATGAATCCCATATTGGAGATATCTCGATTCGTCTTGATGTGCACTAAGCCCACGATAATTTTCGAGATGTTTGACAGCACCTATCTCAAGATCTCGGTCTCAATCTTCACTAGAAGAAAGTCAGCCAGAGTTCGATGGTCCTGCCAAACAACAGAGTGACACTACTCACGATAACGGAAGCATCTTCGGGGCTGATCTTGCGAGACGACGGATGGAGACAGACAGGATGAGACTTTTTCGACTTGGCTTCAGAGGCATAATTCCCAGTCTGTCACCTACTTAGTCTGCTTGGAGCATGTTCTGCCCACACGTTCCTGGCCATGACCCCAACCCACTGCACGGCATCACCACTCCAACGGATCTTCTCGTGTTTGGGAGGGAAGCAAGTGCATCTTGAACAGCGTTATGATTCCTGTGGTCCGTTTTGGACCGTGTTGGAAGACGGTGGATCAGAACCATAGTACAAGAAGTCTGGTTGCAGGTATGTTAGATCACAATATCCACAGATTGTTGTTCGAATCTGGACACTGACTCACCTTTGGGATGGTTCTTCTTGCTTCAACCGAGGTGATTCCTCGTGAACACTTTTCCCTTATTTGGCAAGCGGTAGATGAGTATGGTTTCCGCAAAGTGGTTCAAGTCTTGAAGGACCTCGGGATACTCCATTTTACCGTCCGCGCTCGAGATCGTAGACTTGTTCGTATTGCATTTTGAAATGTTTTGGTTAGCGTACATTGACGAATATTGATTATGTCTCGTTGAGAAGGATCACGGCATGATACATTTAAAGACCAAGGGTCTGAAAGCAGCAATTGATCGAAATCAATCGTAGAGATGCCAGGCTTCTACTCCTAGTATTTTATGACCAGCAGTCCTACAGAAGTTTAACGACCAAGAGTCCGAAATTGATTTAGAGACCAAGTTCTGACATCAACTAATGGTTTTGAAGCTATCCACAGAGATGCCAAGCTCTGCTCCGAGTGTTTAAAGACTAGCAGTCCGACAGGAGTTTAACAGCCAGCAGTGAAGTAGAAATTTAAAGACCAAGGGTCTAAAAGCAGCAATTGACCGAAATCAATCACAGAGATGCCAAGCTCCGCTCCGAGCGAGGACAAAGCCTGGAGAAGAGACAATCGAAATGCAAGTGAAGGCGACATAAGTACGTGTGTAAAGCTAGCGTGGTTGGTCGAGGAAGGAATGCCTCGCTGGTGACAAGAACGGAAGGGGCGATGTCTAAGCTGGGCAGCATCCGAAACCCTGTTTTATTGCTAAAATCCGAAATTTGTTGTCAGGATTCACGGATAAAGGGCAACTCGCTTTTGACACGGTGCTAAATTATTTCAGTGCCTCTCAGCAACATATGGAAACAGCCTGCAAGTTTTGCCAGTCAAAAATGGGCGGTGATTTGAAGCTGTCAGTCGTCTCCTGACATCTCGCCAGTGAAAATAGGGGCGCTCGCTTGGTGATGTGCCGAGGCGTGGGGCATCCAAAAGTGGATGGAGGTGGAGCATGTGCACCATTTAAATTGTCCGAGCATGATCGCAATAGATAATTTCAACCTCGACCACTGCTGAGATATCCCAAAGTAAGCCAATCCTTTACCTGATAGGGCGAACTTCTAACAGAGTGCTTAGCAATCTAATCAACTGGCACGCAGCTTTTTGTCCCTTGGCATCGCCCCGCGTCTTCGTTCTTTCAACACTTGCAAAAGAACTCAAGCACTCGCCTTGATACAAGAATCATGCAAGTCGATCCAGCTCAAAAATCCCAACAGGATTCAGAAACCCCTCGCTATGACCCTTCAATCTTTGATACTCCCTTTTCCAAGCTTCCTAACCCCAAACGAGTCTGGCTCGGGGCTCCAGGTTCTTCTTTGGAGGGTACAGGTACGTCTTACAAAGTCTAAATCTTTGAACTATGGTCTAATATTCAAAGGCCGCCTCACTCTTTTGACCCCTGAAGTTGTGTCAGCTGCCGCTGCGTCCGAAGTCAAGACGGGCCAAAGAGTGGGGTTAGGCTGGGATTTGAGGAAGCTTGAGTACTCACAATTCAGACGTCAAAAATTTTATCACAGGATCATTCCACTTCCATCTTCAAGTGGTTTGGGGACTTGTTTTGATGACGCTTATAGCTTCAACCCCCGTACGCGCCTCTATATCCTCTTGACCGTTCTCAAGACTGACAAGCAAACAGAGCAAAGCTCACAATGGGACGGCTTTCGACACTACTCGCAACCACGAAACTCTGATGACCCACCCAGTTCCCAAGATCGAGTCTTTTACGGCGGGACCACGAAGGGAGAAATCTTGGACGCTTCAAATCACCGAATCGGTCTTCAGTATTGGGCTCCAGAAGGCATCGCTGGTGAGTGCTGACCTCCATCTTCTTGTGGTCTCCTTTTCTCCTCTTGGAGGCCTTTTGAACAGTTGCTGGCAAATTAAAGCCAATCTGTCGGAAATTTTGTCAGTATTCACATATCTTTTCCCAGGACGAGGCATCCTCATCGACTATGCTCACTGGGCATCCTCACAATCACCCCCAATAACCTACTCCACCTTCTCCACCCACGCCATCCCATTCTCTACCATCACCGCCATGATCAAAGAATACAAAATCACCCCTCGTAAAGGCGACATCCTCTTCATCCGTACAGGAGTAATCTCGGAATGGGACAGTATGACCGACCAACAAAAACAAGATTATGCTGCGCAGGAAAAACCGAAACATGCCGGAGTGGAAGCTTCGATGGAGCTTTTGGAATGGCTTTGGGATTCTGGAATTTCGGCTGTAGCTGGTGATGCGATTTCTTGGGAGGTGAGTAGCCCTCATGACTACCGCTTGTCCGGTTAATTGAGGGACATGGGCTAATCGAAATCCATCCACAAGGTCTATCCTACTCCCGGCGCAGTATCTATGCACGAATACCTCCTCGCAGGATGGGGAATGCCTATCGGTTTGTCATCCCTCTCCCATCATCGCACTCTTCTTCTGGAAACAGAAATTGTGAGAGTTCCAAAAATAAGCAGACAGCACTAACCTACAATCTGCAGGCGAGCTCTTCGATCTCGAAGCCCTCTCAAAAACATGTTTATCATTAAACCGCTGGTCGTTCTTCCTAACCTCAATGCCGCTCAATATGCCCGGAGGTGTGAGCTCCCCGCCTAACGCAATGGCTATCTTTTGAGGGGTTGCTTGCTAAGATATGTTATGCTGTGGACTTGACGTCTTGGACTTGACATTAAGGGGAAGAAGGTAGGCACCAGACGACGGGCTTGTGCTAGGAACGGCTCGAGATCTTTGGCTAAGAAGGTTTCAGCCTTGCATGAACGAGCTGGAGTGATGGTCGCTCATGGTCGAAAGGTGCTAGACATGTATGTAAGGCTGGAAGGACCGGTTCTGGATCGTTCCAATGCATGTATGAATGCTGCAGCTACGCATGGACTTTTCCTTTCAGTAAGCCGGAAAATATTATATACAGCCCTGCATTGCAGTAATCTGTTGGGCTAGGTGCGCAATAACCTCCCTCTCGTGGCAGAGTGACTCGAGTGATTTTCGGTGACATTATTTCAAGCTTTGGCTTCTCAGAAACATAAACTCAATTTGACTGGTCACCGGCTAAAACACATGAGGTTACATAAATGGTTGAACGGAGGTAGGCTAGTATTTACGTGAAAATTCGCCGCTGTGGAGAAGTGGGTTGTAGGAATCGGACCCGCCGTGCTTGAAGACCGGACTAGCTGAAGGAAAATATTCAACATTACCAATTGAGCACTTGCTCCATTGTTCGAGAAGCAGCAGGACAATCGATACAAGCATAGAGAATAACATCAATGAAAATATGGACAATCTTGAAAGGGAAGTAGGATCCATCTGATATCGTATCTCGTTATTTTATTTTGCTTCGAACTGATCAGCGGATCGGCCGAAAGGTAAGCCAAGGCGAGATAGCTAGCATATGTTCCGTAAAACCATGTGAACATTCCTTTCCCAACCCAATGTGCACCATCCCATACCCACCTACCCATTTGATCCCCAACCCATCGTCAAATACCTCGGATGGGGATATGATGCCCGGACGCCAATGCAGTGCTGTATGCAATTGTCCTTCTTTTATGAAGGTATATCGAATGCTGAATGAGAAATATGCATCATCTTTCGTTTCGAAGATCCGCCGATATGATGTGAAAATATATGCAAGCAATGCATGGAAACAGTGAACCGGGTATCTTGTATACGGCCGTTAAATCTCCTTCTCTTCTTTATGTCTCCACCTATTCACGTTGCCTGTCCCTAGGGCTGGCGCGTGATCCTTTAGGATTCAAGATCTTCGAATATTCGCTCTGTCCCTGCCTCAAAGGATCTCTTCCTCCTCAGTTATTCTCCCCACTCGAATACCAGGGCTAACTCTTTCTGGCCCCCGGATTGGCTCTGGAAGTGGCTCATCCTTCATGCAAGCATTTTCAAGCATATTCGTCCATTTGCCGCTAGTACCTGCATGGCTGTGCTTCAAGTGCTGCCTGAAGTGGTCGGCTCGGAAGAATTTCTTCGCGTGATTGCACTCTCCAAATTTGTGCATCTCTTGGAGATGGCCAATGCGTATCTCCCAATCTTGATCTGTCACGACAGCAATAGGAGGCCCCGACACAGAAGGAGAAGAGATACCAGAACGGGGGAAGTCTTCGCCGCAGTATCCGCACGTGTCCGCTTCGTTAGGTCGTGTAGGCGAGTTGTGAAAAGCTGCTGCGTAACCTGACAATGCCGCGCAAGACCATGAATGACGCCGAAGATGCAGAGAATTCTGGTGTCGTTCGGCTTCATTCTTGTTTTTGAAACGATTGCAGCAATAGGCGCATTGGTACTGCTTTTCTTGCTCGTGATTGCTACACACAGGAAGTTAGAATCGACTAACAGAAATGGTGATGGGTAATGTAATACTTCAATTCTTCCTGAGAGTCAAACTTTTTGGGCTTCTTTGGACAACACTCGCACATAAAAACGCCCTGCATCTTTGGAGCACTGGTGTGCTTCGATTGACCGGCATTATCGGTCGGTTTTCGAGACGTCAGGAGTGGTCTGGTCTCTGACAACGTGCGTTGGTGGATTGACCTCGAGATAGAGGCGCGAGGGCTAGGATTCGATGTAATGTACTGCGAGTCCATGTCCATACTTCCTGGAGAAACGGAACTTGGGGACCTATTGCCAAAGGAGCCCATACTAGTTATGCTGCTCGCAGCGACCGACAAAGTAGAAGCGTAGGAATTGTTTCGTGGGCCAGACGCGGTGGACGACACAGATCCGGAAGTTGAGTGAAAACGAGGTGACGGAGATGTTCGAGAGCCAGACTCGCGCCGCCGAAATAGATCGCTCGCGCTGCCCACAGTATGCAACGACGGACCATCCACGTCTCCAGGCGGAGAGGAAGCACGTCTCTTCTGTCCAACCGTAGCCCCAGGCGAATACCCATCAGAACGACTAGAATAGTCATCAATATGCAGGCGTGTGAATCCCGTCTCCTCCATGTGAAAATCTACATCGTGGTCAGGAGATACCCTCTGATCATAGCTCTCTCGGGATCTGCTAGTAACACTAGAAGCATCATCTGGCACAGAGCCGCTCCCGGAACCCTTGATGTACAGGTGAGGAGACCTGTCAGACTCGGCTGTATCGCTCGGTGAACGATGATCAAATTGACCCTGGCCTCCAAATTTATAGTATGAATTTCCAATCGGAGATACTCCAGAGAGTGGTGTATCTGCCGCCCATCGACTCAGCGGACTTTCTACGAGACCAGGTCTGCTTGTGAGGATCGGAAGTGAGAGAGGTTTTAATTGGCTTGGGTGTCGATGTTCTTGAGCTATCCGCGAGGTTGGGGAAATGTCGTTCGCCGATGAACTGAAGAACGGCTTGGAGAATCCTGGAGGTGTAGAATTGTCTGTTCCCCTTCGGGCATCCAATTTCTGCAACAACGACTTATCATATGCTTGTGCATTATTGCTTCTGTATTTGTCGTGGACTGAGCTCTGGAATCCCACCGCAGGAGATATCGAATCTTGATACTTCGAACTGCGAAGATACACTGTCAGCAGGGTCCTAAAATAATTTACGAGATTCGGGAGTTCGAATGTGACGTGGGGGTATCCTTCAAGAGCCACAGAAGTAGGCAACTGAGTCCTGCACACGCCATCCTCCCAAATCTCACAGAATTGCATCAGGTATTCAGAACTGACATGTTTGATCCCATGCTCGTTCCAGATTGACTGGCATAGCCTTCATCCAACCTTGGATATGAATTCTCCCTGAATTCGGTTGATTTAACTGTCGAAACAGAACTGCCACGGCGATATGGTCTCTCATCATTCCGTCTTCCCATGAAACTTCCATATAGACTTGACCCCGGTGCTACTGATGATACCGATCCGCCCCAGTCGCTATTGTATTCGTGTGAATTGCCAAATTTCCAAGCAAGATCAGGCCCGCTCCTCCCATTGTCCGCGATGTCTTTCAGATGGCGCGGAGGTGGCAGTGGAGGAGGAGGACCAGGGTCTCTAGAATTCGGTATTGACATTGGAATAGAGGAGGTCGCAGGTGAGGGAATCGAATTGTACGAGCTTGACCTGCTCGAAGTTCGATATCGTTCGGAGGGGTTGGAGTCATGGACATAAATCTGAGGTAGTTCCGGCGCCATGGCAGGCCTCGCACCACGGTGAGGAATGTCCATGTTGTCGCTTGAAGTTGCCACAAGCTGAAAGAATGAATATTGAGGTACAACGCAACCTCTTCTAGGAAGTCTCAGTCGGTGTGTGGCGATAGTACTCGGTAGAGCCGACAGGGAGGAAAGGACGGAGGCAAAACATGAAGGTCTATTGCAACAAAATATACAACAAAAAAGAGAAGTCCTCCTGGGCAAGCAAGTGAAATAAAGTTATATCATCGGAATATTAGAAGAGACGGCAGTCGCAGAGGTGACTTTCTGGGACTGAAGAGTGAGACTGGGCGGCGGCTTTGGGTGTGGTAGGGTCGAGGTGAACGACGAGGCGTGAGCATTGAACCAGTCTTCGGGTTTAAGGGCGACTTTGGTGGAGCGAACAGGGCTGCTGACAGGCGAATGGGTCCAGCTGGGCTAGGAAGGGGGTTTAGGGCGAGAGGTTAGTGTGAAGTGGGACACTTGCTGGTGCCGGAGTGGACTGGGAGGAAATCTACATAAAGTAGAGTTCGAGAACAGTCCTAGGAGGCTAACAAAGACTCCGAAACGGTGGGAGATTCGAGCAGAGAGGGAGTGTGGTAGCGGGCTAAGGTTACTTGGGGATTTAGGAATCTCGGAAGAAGGCTGGTTTAGGAATAGTGGCAGTAGCTGCTCGGGAGCGTGGTCCTAGCAGTACGAAGTCGTCTCGTTCGGCGCCTGGGACTGTACAGTAGCGGTTGCGCCGGAGTGGACTGGGAGGAAATCTACATAAAGTAGAGTTCGAGAACAGTCCTAGGAGGCTAACAAAGACTCCGAAACGGTGGGAGATTCGAGCAGAGAGGGAGTGTGGTAGCGGGCTAAGGTTACTTGGGGATTTAGGAATCTCGGAAGAAGGCTGGTTTAGGAATAGTGGCAGTAGCTGCTCGGGAGCGTGGTCCTAGCAGTACGAAGTCGTCTCGTTCGGCGCCTGGGACTGTACAGTAGCGGTTGCACACTTCAGGAGGATCCTGCCTTCCTCTCTCCCTTGACTTTCGTCTTATTTCATTGCTCCGTATGTAGGGCTCCGCCAAGAGCTCAAAGACATGCAGAGCACACTCGAACGTGGGCTGACCGCTTGACAGCCGTGGTCTCTGTCTGAAAGTCGGGATGGATGGTATGGCATGTTATTTAATAAGATGTGCCTTGACCTCCTGGTGATTCACATCTCATGGCATCTGTTCTCACGCAACTCTCCCTTATCACCTCTCCTTCTCTGTTTGCGGTTCTATTTCGCTTTTCGCATAGCAACCCATTTTCGCTCTAGACCACACCAACGATCTCTCGTAAGAGCCAGTGTGAGAAGTATACCAACTCACCGTCTTCGCCCTTCTTCATGAGATGCTCTTCTTGCGGATTACAACCTGGAAACCAGGCAACCCTCAACAGCGTTGGCCCGTTGGATGACATGAAGGCCTTTCTAACGCCTCCAGTTGCTTCCTTGGCATGCCCTTTGAAGCATCACCAGTCGTTTTCATCACATTAACATGCAATTATATTCAATTGCCCAAAAGGATTGGACTTTGTCAAATTCCTACACTACATGATTTTCAGATCGCAGCATTGAGCAAGTCTACCTGTCCCTTTCCGAAGCGCACGCCTTACGACGACTTGAACCATCACCACAGTTTACTTCGGATAGACATGCATGCTGCGATGCATAAGCAGGGATGCAGGCCGAGGAAGGCAGTCAAATCGTCGTAGGCTTTCGAGACAGCGGGGTTGTCTGGACAGGGAACGCATCGAGCGGCCGCAGGGACCAGGATGGAGAGAATCGCTGGCTGTGGCAGAGTGGCTCGAAGTGGGACATCCAAAGTAAGGGTGAGGGTCAAAGCGACAAATATATGAGTCCACTGGACCACAACGCAGGGTCTCATCCCGCGGCGTTTCGCTTCGCTGCAAATCGACAGTTCAGCCCTATCCTTCCGTCCCACCTTCGCAAATCGAGTGGTGAGTACTCACGGTTCAAGTTCTCGCTCCCTGCGCCAGTAGAAATCTTCCACTCTGGATGAAGAGCGGTCTGTGGCTGGTGACTGGTTCGTGATAATGAGACCTCCATATGATCGCCTCTTTCTGTTTTAGGTCTAGAGTAAAAACAGCTGAAGATCCAACAGTTTGTTTGATTAATTGACTCTCTTTGTGCGCCTTCTCCAACTCGGATAGCGTTTTCAGACACCGTTCTCCACCACCACTCTTCCTTGAGCTCAATGAAGAACGAACTTCAACCAGAACAGCCGTGGATGTGGCCATAGCCGTAGCCGGGAGCCAGAGGAAGAAGCACGACCATTTGTATTCCATCGAACGGTGTGGTTTGAAACTCTTTCCCCCCACCATCATTGGGTATATTACGATGATACCATGCATCTGCCAATCACTGACTGGCATTTAGAATGGCTGCATGCAGAGACTTTGCTCTTCTGCTGCGCCACCATCCCAAACCTAGAAGTGTAGGAAAAATTGGATCTGAGTTACGAATCAAAAGGCAAATTCTCTACCGGCCTGCTTCGCCTCGTCGCATCCAAGAAACCATAACGAGTCGAGTGAAAATTTCCAAGAACTCGATATCTACAAGTGATAGGCATCGTGAAAATTGCCCTACAGTTCTAACTGGAGTTGCCCCACTCTCAATTGATACGTTACATTATTTGGTCTTTGTACGTTTTACACAAAGTTGGGGATGGCTATCCTTCTTTCCAGAGATTCACCTCGTCTTCCCTCCTGTGTATACATGACAGTTAGTACTCATCTGGTTCACTCTACCATGCTTCTTTGGGCAATAACCTGCGAGCATTCTCCGTTGTGATTCGCCAGAAGGCAAGGCCAGCCTCGTGAAGAGACTTGCCAGGGCCATTCGTCTTACATGCACGACTGAGGCCGCTGATAGCACATGGTTTTCATTACTCTTGCTCTTGTGTCTTAGACTACTCGCATCTCTCGGCCAGTTAAGAACTCTTATCCCAACGATCCCGTGCAAAGGCACCGGGTAAAGTGTTAAGATCCCGGCATCGGACTACCGATACCAAGTCTCGGGATGATGAGCCCCTAGATGAAGGGATTTAAAGTCTCTTTTGTATGATTTGGAATCACCAAGAGTCTTGGAGACATTGTTCTGTTAGAAGACAACTGGAGAGCATCGTCCCGAATCTAGATCGTAGAACAAAACATGTTATTCGGGCGCTTCTCAAGACGTTGCGACCCAAGCAGTTAATGAGGTTGATCATCAGTAGGTACTTGCTTTTACTTCGAGTAAAGCGCAAACGCAGCCGCCTTGACAGATAAACTAAGACAAACCCTTCTGCGATTCTGGAAAGATCATCGAACAAGTGACATGCTGATTGCGTACCGAACTTTCTTTCTCCACGGATGGTCCAGGCTTCCAGTGCAGTGCTAACTACGGCGAACACAGTAACTCGCTTCTACTGTAACATGCCGTGAAGAAGAGAGCTCAATCTCATCCTTGAAGTGAGGAGGTAAAATAGCAAATATGGTTCATCGGATTTGCTGCCCCACACCTCGGCAAGATTGAGAATTTCTCGATGCATGGTCAACGGTTGTGGCTTTCCAGGCTCCTTCGGTGCAAACTTGATATGAGTATAACATAAACGTACCGAAATTAATTTTATCGCAACACCTCCTTCGACTCGCCAGGCTGCAAAAACAATCCGGACCTTCGGATCTGCTAGAGTGAGGCCGTCCCGTAACCAATCCGAGTTGTGGGTGGTTTGGAAAGGGACCAGCCTCTTAGCTAGAATGGGACCACAACTCCGCCTCAGCCTTGCTGAGGGCCATGGCCGAAATTACCTCGACCACAAATGGGCAAAACTAGCAGCTCGTCGTCCTAATGCGTGCTGCCAATAACCCATCTTCTCCTTTGGTTCAAAGTGGCGCTTCGAGTACGAAAAGTAAGTTGAACCCAACCACTCTACCTCAGAGCTGAGATGCAGCATCTCGAAATACCTGCCGTGCAAAACGCTGAACCATCCAATTAAAGGAGAACCTTCACGAGGTTGGGATTACTCCTGCACAAGGCAAAATATTCAATCAAGGCTCCCGTGCAGCCCTGCGGCGCCAACACTCGCTCATCGATCTCAGCTCAACCCCTCCTCTGTACGCCCACGAGGGGCACAGGACTTCGTCAGCAAGATACGTACTACGATGGCAAAAGGATCTCGCCCCCACAAGGGCCAAACTCAATTTCACCAGCTCGATCAATCAACAATCTTATCAGTTACCAGCAGGACGGATACGAGAGGCTGAGGGACCCCAAATCTGCATATGCATGATGTCCTTGAGCTGAAAAGTCAGCTCCTCGTGAGGAGTTCGCGAAAATGGTCGCATGCTTCTGGGCCACCTTAGGGCACGCAAGGACGTCGAATAACGAACTCCAAGACCAGGCCGGATGCACGCAATAAAACTGGTCAGGCGTATCCGAGGTGCAGAACTCGCGGGATGTGCCGTAGGTACAGTGCGGTATGGTGCGCATTGGCTGCTACGAACGCTGATTGAAGCAAAGTCATGAACATCAACAGGGGCATCGAGCGAGTCCTGGACCTCAAAGAGTTAAGAAGGTGCGGAAATATCATAAGTTGGATGTTAGCGAGCAATGATGACTTCTTGACTCCTCGACTGGAGCCATTGACCGTGACTAACCAAATGCATCATGACTACCTTCTTACAATGCATCTCATCCTGCTGTCAGAATCCTTCACGATCCCATCTTTTGACGCAAAATGATTAAGTCGGTGAGAGCAAAGCTGGTCGCGGTTAGGCCACACGAGGAAGGCATTCTGATAGGACTGGTTGTTCCGCGCGGCAAGTTCAATCGCCATCAGAGTCGAGCCCTATTCGTAAATCTAGCCTTCATGGGCTGGTGCCCACACCGGTCTTTCACCACGCCATGGGGGCGGAAATTAAAAATTGTTCCACGGAACATTCGAGCCGAGTAGCGCAAGGGGTAAAAGCTTCTTGCCTTACAAGGCGTGGCCAAAGGCTAGACGACACGACAGAGTGCCGAGGGGGGGGGTTTTTTTTTGATAGACCCCGCTCGTCCCGAATATTGCCTTTACTGTAGAAGTCCTGGAAGATCTGCTAATCGGGCGTCAAAAACGTAACCCGGACAGCACGGCAGGCGTCTCGAGTCTTCGATTCTTGGAACTTTCAAGTTTGGTAAGTGTTAGATCCAACCATATCGAATCAAGGCCTAGTTGAGGCATAAGACGGAAACACGTTTCGTTCCCAAGCCCTTACTCAGCCAGCAGATGACATCTCCATCTCGTACCATAGGAGAAGTCTCATAGTATTAGTCAAGTGTCTCCAACATCGCACAGATGTCGTTCTTCACCAGCGAAGGGACGAACCAATGCACTCTCACATTCGATCTCACTCGGGCCATGAACCACGTTTTCGCGGACCAAGATACGAGAACGGTAATGCTATAAAAACTCCGACAGGCCGAGAGAAACGAGAGACCATGACGAGGCTGGCCGTCCCACCTGCTTTTTGAGTTTGACTGCTCCGAGCCGTGTCTCAGTTCCGAGATAGCCATGACTGCGCGCCAGAGAAATCTGAAGCTAAATCTAGGCCTTGCCCACGGCCCGTATCCAGACTAAGTAATAACATCCAGGTGCCTGGGCTGAGGCGTTCCCAACTCCAAGTCTCCAGATCGTGTCGGCGACCAGCTGAAAGAAGCACGTCAGAGGCTGTGGATGAAGAGATCCGAACCATCGATGTGGTGCAAGAGTCATGAGAGCCTCTCAAATCAGGGGTCTGGTCCTGGATCCGATGCTGAACAGCTTGCCGACTGTATAAACTTTGTGAAGACTTGGAACGGAAGAAGATAACTCGCCAATCAAGGGGAAACATCTGCAACTTAAACTTCCATGTGACAAAAATCTTGGCCATGCGTGACACAAACGTTTTCTTTTTTGATGGCGACTTGCCGCCACAAACCAAGTGGCTGGATGAAAGTCTGAGATTGTGTGGGAGATCGTGTATAGCCACCCCCTGTTTTCATCTCGTGACGATAGACCTACAAGTTGACCTCTCCACCAAGCAATGATATTCGCCTCGCTACCTTGGAACTTTGGACCTTTGAAGCAAACATCCAAGGTGCGGGCATAAGATGACGGTAATTTCGAAGTATCTTCGGTGTATCTTTTGCTTGATATCCACTCTTGAAGCGCAACGTTCCATGCGATCACTGAATCAGCATTACAAAACAGTTCAAACTGCCCTTTCCCCGGAGAGGTCGGAAATATCCCACTCGACAATCCACCGAGAAGGCAACTGCGGACGAGGATTGCACGGCTGCGGCTGCGGCTGCCGCTTCGTTGAAGAAGACTGGAAGAACTCTTCCATCGTCGCGGAGAACAAGGTGGTTTAGGGAGGTGGATAACGTGGAGACAAGAAGTCATCGCGGCAGTTGGAGCCTTGATCAGCAAAATCCTTGATCAGCATGTACTGTATGTTTCAGGAGGCCCGAGTTTCGGGGTTTGGTCTTCTCGCTTGTTGCGGGAAAATAACGCCGAATATTTTAGGCCGAGGTGATTGGCTTCCACAATGAGATTGAAGCCTTGACCCAAACAATGCAACACAAGACAAATCTATCCGGCATCACCTGACTGTCCTCCTTATTTGACCCCTTTAATTCTTACTGGCTTTAGCGAGAGAGTCGCAGTGAT
Source organism: Phialocephala subalpina (assembly GCA_900073065.1). Lineage (NCBI taxonomy): Eukaryota > Fungi > Ascomycota > Leotiomycetes > Helotiales > Mollisiaceae > Phialocephala > Phialocephala subalpina. The sequence goes on from FJOG01000014.1 coordinate 770,535, forward strand.
TGCGGGACATTATCCGCAAGTCGAAACTAAAGGCAAGGCTCTCACGGCCAAATCGGAAAGAGGCAAGAGCAGGCACCTGTCTGAATAGCCAAGCTGGATTACAGACCCCCCCCTTCAAACATGGCGCTCTCACGCGTCCCGGGTGGTGACAACCTCTATGTTGGAGGGTAAGTTGATCTCCGCTTGTCACTCGTCATCGAGGGTTTGCGCTACACGTGACTCATACTTGCTCTTGCTCACCTTGATGCTACTGCCTTCTCAAGTTCACGCCTCTTTGTATTTTGAATCTGGATAAAAGCTTACTTTTACTGCAGTATCTTCACCTTACGACGCAGAGCCGCTCTCGAGAACACAGGAATCACGCACATAGTCTCAGTCTTGAGGTATGACTTCAAAGACTTTGAGGACTGGCAAAAGTATGACCATCTGAATATCGAGGTTGATGATGTTGAGGATGAGAATCTGCTGGGAGAGTTTGAGAACAGTGGAAAGTTCATCGAGGAGGCGCTGAAAAGCGGGAGAGATGGAAAGGTGGGCGGAGTTCTTGTTCATTGGTGAGTCTGCTTGTCAACTCTTTTCTACGTGTGCTCTGGAGGAGATGAAGAGAAGGCCTGAATGCCCAACGCAGGCTAGAACATTGAACGTATGCGTTCTATGGCAACTCTTTTATATCTTTGCTGGCTCTAGTGAGGAGCAGTGCGTTGGCTATGCCAGCTTTCTTCCTTTCCAGCGTTGCACTCTGATGGGTATTGTGCTGCCTGTGGCAGCTTTGTTGCCTATTGTTTCGAATGTCTTGCCACTTCGAGTACATCCGCAACACTTCCTGACCTCCACTCTAGTGCCATGGGCAAATCACGATCAGTGACTATAACCATCGCCTACCTTCTTCGCCAACATCCACACCACACAGTCGCTTCGGCACTCGAGCTAATTCGTGAGTCACGGCCGATGGCAGAGCCCAATGATGGGTTCATGGCTCAACTCGAACTGTACAAAGAGATGGGCTGTCCTCGAAACATCGACGCTCATCCCAAGTATCAAAGGTGGCTTTACCAGAGAGAGGTAGAATTGGCGCGCGCAGTTGGTATGGCTCCGGAGAGAATTCGATTTGAGGACGAGGAAGTCCAGGACGAGAGACCAAATACAGACAGAGAGATTGAGCTGAGATGTAGGAAGTGTCGGTATGTTATCAATTCTAGTCTTTGCAGATACACGGAGTTCCGAATTGTCACGAATTGCTCAACCATCCCAGCTTACTCGCTGAGATGTTGGCATGATGTTCTACCGCTGACACCAAAATTCAACAGCCGCACTTTAGCCACAACCCCCTATCTCATCACGCATCTACCAATATCTCCGAAGACGCAGACCACGCCCAACACAGAGCCGATATCCTCACTCACAGAATCACTATTTCCAGCGCCATTGCACAATGCATGTACACATCACTTCCTGCACCCTCTCTCATGGATGCGACCAACCCTCGAGCAAGGCTTGTTAGATGGCCGACTCGAGTGCCCGAACACCAAATGCAACGCCCAAATAGGTCGCTATGCATGGCAAGGCATGAAATGTAGCTGTGGCATCTGGGTTTGTCCAGCTTTCAGCCTCCAGAAGGGACGTGTGGACGAGATTGTGAAAAGGGGGGAGAACAGACAGGGCCAGGGGAAGGATGGTACAAAGACTTCGGGAGATGGAAGTAGCAATGACGAAGGGCGTGGTAGCATCAGGCTACCCCCAGGCATGAAGCAAAATCTCTAAGAACAGGTGGGGGAGTAAGAGTCAAGTGTGGACACGGCCTGAGGAAGTCAGAATGGCATCACTGGTAGCCTGAATCGCTGGGTTCGCGGCACAGTCGCTTACAATGGGGCATGCAAGTCAGGTCAACACGCTCCCCCGGAACGCGCCGCTGTCTCTCGGGTATCGAGAATGCAGACAACGAATCGAATCGAACAGCCCTCTTGAAATATTCTGTTGAAGATGGTACTTCAAGTGTCCTAATAGGCCCTTATGTTCACCAGCGCAGCATTGCATATGTCGGAAACGGCACAGTGAGACAAGCTGATGGAGAGCCGGTGCGGTATCCAGATTCGATGATGCATGTGTGCTTGCAATTACTTCCTCTTTATCTTTCCGCTGTTAGCGTTAAAAGTGCTTCAACGTGTGACGAGCAAGACAACCTTCACACTATCATGTAAATCATAACCCAATAATGAGACGGCAATGTTTGAATGAACCGACCTACCGATACTCGGGTCAGCAAGCACCGTGAGAGGAGCCTGTTATGTCGGAAACGGCACAGTGAGACAAGCTGATGGAGAGCCGGTGCGGTATCCAGATTCGATGATGCATGTGTGCTTGCAATTACTTCCTCTTTATCTTTCCGCTGTTAGCGTTAAAAGTGCTTCAACGTGTGACGAGCAAGACAACCTTCACACTATCATGTAAATCATAACCCAATAATGAGACGGCAATGTTTGAATGAACCGACCTACCGATACTCGGGTCAGCAAGCACCGTGAGAGGAGCCTGTAGACTCGCGTTTGGTGGTGGACGTATCTTCTTGCTCAGATCGTGCCGTTCATGCCGACTGGATGCTTTCTAACGTTCATCCAGGAATTTCAAGCGAGTGCTGACAGGTGGGGTGGCCTTGGTTAGCCTCCCACCGCAAAGAGGGGTCAAAAAACGAATCTTGAGTCAAAGTATTGTGGCTGATGTCAAGGGATGTGAAGGCTGAAAAGTAAGCACTAGCACACCTTTCCAAGCGGAGGTTCGGAAAGACCCCACTTCTACAGGGCTGGAAGAAACCAGTCAAACTCCGCAGCAGCCTGACAGGGCATAACTGTTGAAACTTGATAACAAAAGCATATAATGAAAGGCCATTTGATGGATATTGGGAATGCCGTCACCAAGAAGACAGAAAGTAGAGCCGAGTTGAAGCAATTCATGGATGTCGGCCGCGTTAACAAGGGACTAACCAAGGAAGGTTCAGCCTGGTGACTGCCGTGTGGGTTGATCGGTGATCATGATTTGATTACCAGCCAGGGTTCCCGATCAAGACCTGGCTAAAGCCAATACATCCATGTCGAAATCAAGACACATGGTAAACGGCCGACTTGACGGGTCGATCGTCAAGGGCATGCAGTCAGCGCCGCGGCCCCGTGAACATACGACAATATCCTCAGGAATCATGACGTGTCTCGCACCTTCAAATATGGCGGGGCGCAACACTGAAAAGGGTATTTCGGGCGTTACAGATTCGGCCCTTGGTCCAAGAAAGAGTAGACCCCGTGGCCAGTCGGCGCTGACTGTATCTACAAGGATACCTTCGACGAGAGCATGTTTCAAATTGTTCGGCGTGACCGAGAAACTGGGGAAGAGTACTTCTTAGTGTGATCGTGAGGCGTTGAAAGGCATTTCACTCCCGGACCGAGAGAAAGGGGTACGGAGTGTATCACGTGATCATGGATGATTCTGGAGGTGGATCCGACATGAGTGTCGGCAGTCGTGCAGAAGAGCGAGGATCGTTGTTTTGAGTATCATGGAAGGTCTTTCGGAACTTGAGGAAAGAAGCTGGGATTCTGTAGACGTTCTCGGTTCCGCTTCGCAATTTCTGCGTTCCGTTTCTTGTCGATGCGTAGTTGATAGAAGGCTTTCTGTAATGCAAACACTCTTGGTTCCTCTTCAACAGGTGGACTGGTGGCACCGTCGGGTTTCTGGCAATTTGTCAGTCAAGGTGTCAGGATTAAGCCAAATCCTGTGCTACCTTCTCGGACTCTTTCTCATCCTTCTCTTCTTTCGGGTCTTTATCTTGCTCTTGGTCCTTTTTCTTGTCCTTTTTCTTGTCCTTCTTCTTCTCCTCCTCCTTTTCCTTCTTTTTCTTCTTCTTCTCCTCGAACTCCTCCTTCAAACGCTGCACTTCTGCGTCCATCTCCTTCTTTTTCTTTGCTGCCACAGCGGCCTCGTCGATGATGGGGCTACAGAACCCTTTGTCCTTCAAATGGGAGGGACATACGTAGAAGAAGTCCTGATGCGAGATGAGCTTTCGAGAGACGTATCGAGGTATTGACGGCTGACCTTATTCTCAGGGGTCACTAGGACGCTGGTGCTTGGTTTGTAGCATATCTCGCATGCTTTGGAGGCGGTATCGGCAACCTTCCGATGCGTGTAGATGTTGGGAAACGAAGCCATGATGATAACCGGTAAGTTAAGTATACGCCCCTTACGTAGAGCTACCGAGTAAAGTTTGTCGTTGGGCGAAAGGAAGACAGCAAGTTGAAGAGAACACGATTTTGGTGATAGAAGGAACGAGGTGATGTTGGAAAGTTGATGAGCACGTGAATACGTGTCCCACAAGGCTGCAAGCTAGCCTAGTGATCCCTGTCACACGCAATTTTCGCCCTGCATGCTGCACCAACTAAATTTCTGTATCAGCTGCTTATCAGGCACTGCCTTCGACTTCCACCATACACACCCCTCTTTTTCTGCCACTTTGACTACAGCTTATTCCTAGTCTCAGACAGCTTGAATAACATCAATTGATATCATATCATGGCTGCGGAGCAATTGAGAGCCCCAGGTAGCAAGCCGGGAGAGAACATGCTATGGGGAGGACGATTTACTGGTCTGAGTCAACACCAAGCTATAGCTTCGCCATAATACTAACCAATTGGCAGGCGGTCTTGACCCTCTCATGGTCTCCTACAATGAATCCATTTATTTCGATCGAGCATTCCATACGCAGGATATTCGGGGCAGCATTGCGTGGGCTCGCGCGAACCACAAGGCTGGAATTCTCAGTATTGCTGAGTTCAAGGCAATTGAGTCAGGGTTGAACAAAGTCGAGGAGGAATGGGTTGCAGGCACATTCAAAATCATTCCAGGTGTCGACGAAGAGTACGTCAAATTCCGCTGTGAAACTATCATTCTGTTAGTTGACGAGCTATTCGGAAGCCGCTCTCCTAAAAGCCGAGCTGCTCGCCTCCTAAGACATCCATGAAAGCCCATACTGATTTCTCTGTAGTATCCACACCGCGAACGAGAGAAGACTAGGCGAGATCATTGGCAAGGACATTGGAGGAAAGCTACACACAGGCCGAAGCAGGAACGAACAGGTCGCGACAGACATGAGATTATGGCTAAGGGATGAATTGAGGAAGATTGAGACTTATTTAGTCGACTTTCTCAAGGTCATGGCTGCCAGAGCCGAGCAAGAGATTGACATCTTGGTACCGTAAGCATATTTTTGTTCCCGGAAGCCTTAACAGTCGAAGTCCGCCGCCTGGCTATTAGCAAGGAGATTTTTGCTGCTCTCGCTACTCCAGAAAATACCGAATGGATGGGAGCTGACAGGCGTCGATAATTAGGGGCTATACACATCTTCAACGTGCTCAACCTGTTCGATGGAGCCACTGGATGCTGTCATATGGAATGGCATTTGCTCAGGATCTAGACAGATTACGTGAAGTTATTGTCCGAGTTAATCAAAGTATGTCACCCGGCGATTGAGCCTCCCGTTCTCTCGTTGTTCAATGCAAATGCTAATATTCCTGTCCATCATAGGTCCCTTAGGTGCTGGAGCACTTGCCGGAAACTGCTTTGGTGTGGATCGTGAGGCTATGGCCAAGGAGCTTGGATTTGACGGACTAGTAGGACTTCTGTCGCCAAAAGTTACTTGCCGATGTCTAACTTTTTGGATAGCTTTGGAACTCGATGGGAGCTGTGTCATCTCGCGACTTTGTCGTAGAAGCCATGCAGTGGGGAAGCATGTTGATGACTCATGTTAGCAGGTGAGTGCACGCTATTTACACAAGACCTCTGCAGCATCTAGGATGCTGACTTGATGGGCAGATGGGCAGAGGACCTCATCATTTATTCTACTGGCGAATTCGCCTTCGTGAGACTAGCGGATGCGTACTCGACAGGAAGCTCCTTGATGCCTCAAAAGAAGAACCCAGACAGTCTAGAACTCCTCAGGGGTAAGAGTGGCCGAGCTTTTGGTCAAATGGCTGGTCTTATGATGACCGTCAAGGGCATTCCAAGCACGTACAACAAAGATGTGAGTACCTCCGCTCTGCTCAGCATAGGCATTCGGGAGATGTAAATTGACTGTATGGAACCTAGCTGCAAGAGAGTGTGGAACCAATGTTGGATCACGTCAAGACCGTCTCAGACAGTATTCAAATCGCCACTGGAGTTCTATCCACAATGAGTGTAAACCCACAGAAGATGCTGGCTTCCCTGGACCCATTTATGTTGGTATGCATATCCACCCCTGTATTCTCTTGAAATTTACTAACAGAATGCCAGGCAACTGATCTTGCAGACTACCGTAAGTCTCAGCCATCCCGCCGCATATGTTCACAGCAACCCTCCATACCCCTAGATTGGCTTTGAATGCTAACATTTTGACTTTATAGTGGTCAAGAAAGGCGTACCATTCCGCGAAACGCACCACATTTCCGGCCAATGCGTAGCCTTCTCCGAAAAGACCGGCGTCAGCATGGACAAGATGAGCTACAGCGACTTCCAAAAGATCGATTCCCGATTCGAAGAAGACATCCTAAAGTCTTTCAACTACGAGCACAGCGTCGAGCAACACTCAGCTATCGGTGGCACCGCAAAGGCTCGAGTTCTGGAGCAAGTCGAGATTCTGAAGAAAATGTTGGAGTAATGTGCTTGGTTGGCGTCTAAAAGCTCTTGCGATTTGACTATACCCTGTAATTGATAGAATTGCGGTATCCTCCAATCCATTGCAAATCTTCTGCTCTTTTTATAATCGTGCTCAAAATATGTGTAGGCCCTAAAGACATTGAACGCCAAGCATCAAATAGGGGCTATGAAAATTAAGCGAGGTACATCAACACCTCTGTCCAGGAATCAGTTTCATGCCTCTCAGAAGTGTTCGACGAGGATAATTGTCCTTCCTCTGCATTTGCACCATGGTTGAGCTTTTGCTCTCATTGTCACGTACCTGCCAGTATCGGCCTCTTTCAATAAAACCTTTTCATACCGAGTCCAGCCGAAAGTGTTTGGTCTTCCATTGAAGACAAAGACTTGTAGACTGACGAATTAGAGCCCAGAACGAGCGGAATCAAAGACCCCAAGGTTTTTTATGTAATGGACAATCTTCTCGAAAATAAATTCCCTCCAATTGTTTTCATTGTCCCGCACTCTCTGGGACATTCGAACCTTTCGCTTTACGTTAAGACTACCCGTTCAATCGAGGACATCTTAACATGGACCTGATTGCTTTCAAACCTCAAGCATCTCGAAAGCGACGAGATTAGATAACCTATCCGCACTGGGAGTCCTCTCATATCCCTCAATCGGCTACCTCAACTTCCATGCGCCATTGTTTCGTACCTACTTCGACTTCTGGACAGCTCTACCTTCGCAAAAACCAACCATAATGTCCGACTTCAAATATCACCCTGGTCTTCTCAAACTCGATTTGTAAGTGCTCAAGCTATCTAGGACGATCAATTCCTTTGCCTGGGCAGATTTGTGTTTCTTTGATTGACTCTATCAACTTCATTGCGCAGGCACTTCCTCTGCAGCCCAACTACTCAACCCATCTTTCCACAATCAACACAAAGCAACCTGAAGCTTCGGCTCCGAAAGCCCCTCACCTTGGACCTTGAAACTGACTTTGTAAGTTCTCAAGTCATCTGGGACATTGGAAACATCAGAATATTCCTTGCCCTCGGTCGGGTCGCTCGAGCTTATTAGGTAGCGCCTCCTTTGGCTTCACTTACAATTGACAAGAATAGACGCCAACCAAGTCTCCGAAGGCCCATTTCTAAGTTCTCACTTTTTCTAGGACATTAAAAGCACTAGCGTCGGAACGCTTGACATTCCTTGATCAGTTCCCTCGACGCGTAACCACTTCCTCCCGATCTTCAGCCTTTCGACTCTTTCATTGCACAACGTAGACCGCGTGTTCGATCTTAACGACTGCGCCTATCTTGTGTTACCACTAGCCAACCTGCTCATCCAACACCCTGCGCATCATCGTCATGGCCGAGTACAGCAGGATGGACGTTTTTGCTTTTGCGGAGTTCTTTGCGTTTCCAGTAAGCCTAAACAAGAACCTCCGTAGAGCTTTCCTGACCATACTATACCGGTCGCAGAACGGAGTCCCACCGCCAGACCATGTCCTAGATGTAGGCAATATACACCCCAACATTATGATAAGGATGGCCGACTTGCAGCCGAAGCCGGAGAATGCTTGTAAAACCAATAAAGAACTCTCCCTTGACGCAGACGAAGCCATGGCCATTGCATACCTCTGGCAAGGCATAAAGGTCTCCTCAGGCGATTCCCCTAGATTTGCGATGTTGAAGTCGAAGGCGGAAAAGGCTGTGTTGGACCGGAAATCAATGGCTTTATCACCAGATGAGGCTCAGTGTTTTCATATTCGCATTGGACGAAATGGCTCAGTCCGTTCATCTGGAGTCAAACCCCCAAATATCGTGAATTTGTGGGCTGAGTATTTTCTCAGGTACAAGACTGATGGTACTCATCCGCTCGATTTCAAGATGGACCGAAGCAGAGATTACACTCTCGAATTGGCGGGGAACAAGGAAGAGTTCGCTCTCAAGACTCAGCACATGAGCTGTTCTGAGCCTGAACAATATGCAGAATGCCAATTCTTCTGCGACGTTACTTGCATGGAGAAGCTAGAGTCCATCAGAAAAGGTGGGAAAGCCGTCTTCAACTCCAAGGAGGCTGCACGTGTGCTCTCGCTAGGTATGTCTCACCTTTCCTGATCAAGTACTCCTCTTTTTCAATGCTCTTGGAGTGTGTATATCTCGAGCATATTCTGTGCGGCTCTAATTTTCAATATTTACGAAACGGTCACTGATTTTGGCCTCAGTTACCCGTTACATGGCGAGAAATCCGACTTTCAAGGGTGGAAGCGACCTTCCGGAAGCCCATCCGCGCAATCAAGGAGGCGCAAAGCTGATGGCCATTACTATGGGATGCACGGGTAGTGGAACACTATTGGCAATGGACGAGGCTGCAGCATTGCTCGAAACCTGCCTACACGTGCCGCGGCCCAAAACTTTGCGGGATGTATCGCAAAAGTCTTAGCCGACAGCGGATAACAGAAAGCATGCTTATGGAGCTGAACGGGTTAGTTAGATATTAAAGGGTATGTACGATAAGGGGGAATATGACTACTGTGTGACTATTGGCGGATTGTCCGATTTCTTTGCTGAAAGATTCCCCGAAATCGTAACAGAGTTGGATGATACTAAGGGCCTTAGAGATACTCTCCCTGTTATCTAGAAGGCTGTTATATTCGTGCAAGAGCAGCTTGATGCAGCCCGGAAATCATTGGAAGCGAAGGAGTGCGAGCTTGTCAATGTCCGGACCGAGCTGGAACATTCAAAGACAGAACATGTCGGGGAGGTGAAGAAGCTGAACAGGAAAATTGCTGCGAAGGAGAGAGCGCTGGTGGAGAAGGATAAAGTATCTACGTTGGCGGGCGAGTCGAACCACAGACGCCAAGAGCTCAAGTCCGAGGTCACCAGAGCCAAATCAGATGCCGATAATTTGAGGCAAGAGTTGAAGAAAGCTCGCAAGGAGCCAGATAAGGTCAAGGAGCAATGGTCCGGGAAGATCCAGGAGCTTCACGACAAAGTCGCTGCCAAGAACGCCGAGCTGGTTGTGGAGAAGCAAGCCCACCAATATCTCCAGCTAGACAACAAGGCTACGCTCGAGGATCTCCGCCTCTACAGAGAACAAACCGCTAGTCTCCAAGCAAAGCTAGAAGCTCAGAAGACTTCTGCAAAGAACGTGGAGAGCATCATCAAGAAAAACGAAGGTCTACAGAAATCTCTGGCAGTGGCTAAGACTAATCAAAGAATTGAGACCGACAGAATCAATGGTGCTGTATCAAAGGCAACTGCGCCATTGACCGAGAAGATCAACCAGCTGGAGCAACTGCGCAGCTGCGGGATACTGATGCTAAGAAAATCGAGGGATTGTCTCGCTCCAACGAGTCTAAGGCAGCCAAGATTGTTGTTCCGGAGAAAAGCCTCGTTGAGAGTGAAGAAGTTCAGGATCTGCTCTGGATCAGCTCGAGAAGGAGCGGGTTAAGAAGGAGGTCAAAGGTAGGAGCGAGGGGGAGTTTGAGGCGTTGGGGAAGGAGTTGGGCGAGGAAAGAGCGGAGTCCAAGCGACTGAATGAGATGCTTGCTCCTTTCGTAGTCGTACAGTAGCCGCAGCTGCTGCATTGAAGACATTGTAACACTAGGTCTGAGACTAATCATTTTGGCCTGAGACGGTATGGATCAATTTCCAGGTCGTCATTCATGTACAGTACGCATTCAACAAAAGCAGGTCTGTCGTGGTATTCATATGTGAACGGTGAACTGGGAAGGTGCGACCGGATTAAATCACCCTTCGGCTCGTCTCGTCAAAGTCCGATTCTTGCACCTCAACCTGACCCGTACAACACGCTTCACCTTTCCCGCAACCCACATCGAACTCGACCCCATTAATTCTACCCTTCTCTTCTCACTCTTCTCTCTCTCTTCGAGAAATACTCCGTCACGCGCTGCGAACACCTCCGAACGTACTATCCTTCACTGCATTCCAAGAGCAGCTGGTCAGCCAAAATGGACTGGGTATTTGTCGAAAGGCCGGGATTCAAGGCTGCGGAGGATCTGTTGGATGCTAAGTTGAGACGTCAGGGCATTACATTTACTCCTCAAGCTCTTCAAACACTGGTAGAGTTCAGTCAGAAGGTGCAGTTGACATTTGACGCGGATTGCCGCAGAATCGACGCGCAGACAGGCTTCACTCAGTTGCTAGAGAAGGCATCCAAGGCAGCATCCGCAAAGGCCAACTTTGCACTTGCGACTACGGAGGTGGCAATCTGGTACCACTTCCTCGAATTTGTCCAGCAGTGGAGAGTTGCAGCATGCAAAACCTACTACGGTGCCGATGTAGCCGGTGTGTATACCCAGGAGAAGCACGAGGATCCTTCTGCAACTGGGAATGCAGCACAAGACATGGCTGGTCCGTACAAGAACGTGTACTCTGTCACTCCAGATATGCTGGAAGGCTCGAGACAGATTCGAATGAAGGTAGTAGCACATGACAAGGACAAAAAAGGAATGTCGATCAATCTTACGGAAGCTGCTCACCTCCATCAACTCTATCTCAGCGTCGAGGAAAAGGACAAAGTGGACAAGAAGAAAGACCCAACACACCCGCAAATTACTGCAATGGAGAAAATCACGCGTGCCGCGGCATCTCGCAGCCCGAACAAGGTACGGCTAGACTCGGAAGAAGTGTGTTGCCTCGCGAAGCTCCTCAATTCGAAGACTTTACTCCGATGGGGTGAGAAGGCAACCGTACCAACTGGCAAACAGAAGGAAACGAAAACCCAACCACCGACGACTGAGACCCGCACAAACGCCTCTAAGAACAACAAAGGACAGCCAACGTCTTTAGGCCTAAAAGATGAGAACAAGGGCGTGAAAGGACCCTCAGTCAAGAACCCTTTACGTGCGGACCACCAACAGACCAAGAAATACCAACCGCCGACCCTCGACCCGAAGATTGGGAACGAAGCAATTGCTACTGACGACAGACTGAAGGCCATGGTGACCATAGTCAGCCCGAATATCGTGCCAAGTATCCTCCAGACTACACCGTCCCCTATCATCACTCGTTGGTTGGCTCCTCTGGAGGCGGCAATGCAAGGCATTGATGAGAAGTGCGGCAAAATTGAGGAGTTAGCCAAGAGACTTGATAAGAGGGCGCTAGATCTCGAACACGGGTACGAGGAAGAGCTCGAACAAGAGCGAGATGCATATGCCGAGCTGGAACAGGAGACCCAAGAAAAGATCGCCAAGCTTGAATTCGAACTAAGCGCCGCCAATGACCAAATTAACAAGAAGTCTACGGTAGATGAGAAGAGATACGAAGAGCTACTCCAAGCTGAGAGGGATTCCTATTTGAAGCTCAAGAAGGAGACGGAAGAGAAGCTGGGAAAACTTGAGTCGGAATTACAGACCACAAACTCCAAAATCGAAAAGGTCAAGACGAATCATGTCAAACGTGAAGGGCAATGGACGACTAAGATTCAGACCAGCACTAATGAAACTGCTATGTGGAAGGATAAGTTCGAACGGGAAGTTGGTAGACACGATATCCTAAAGCTCGACTTCGAGGCTACCTTGGAAGAATTGGCAGGTCTGAAGGGAGAACAATCGAAGATTGCTGAACGAGAAGCCAAGTGCGCTGCACTCGAGAATGAGCTAGCGGTTCTCAGGTAGGCCCCTTTCCATAGAGTGACCCCAGTTCCTAGAAGTTTTGGGGGTTGGTGTTTTCAAAGTCTCGCAGCTTCAAGAACCGCATAATGGGTACTAATACTCAAGTCCTCGACAGGTCGAGCAGAACAAATCCTCAACTCGAAAAGGCAAACATCGCCAAAGCTGTCCGGGATGCAACTGCAGACACACAAGCCGAGCTTGAAAAGGTGCAAGCTAGCATGGCCAAGTTGCAGGCCGAATTGCAAGAGAGACAAGCCGTAGTCGTTGATCTGATAAAGCATTCGGAACAACGCGAGGCGATTTTCAACGAGGAAAATGCTAAGACGCAAGTTGGTATGGCGAGCCTTCAAGCTAAGCTTCAAGAGAAGCAGAAGGAACTCGCCAATCAGATCCAACATGCAGACCAATGTGAAGGCGCTGTCATCCAGAAGCAGGCTACACTTGACAAGCAGGTCCAGCATTCCAACGACTGCGAATCCAATATCAAGGAAAAAGATGCCAAGATCGCAGAGTTGCAGAAGAGTCTCATTGCGACGGACCAAATGCACGTGAAGGCAATGTTGAATCTCAAGGAAGCACGCCGCGAGACCAGCCCAGATCCAACTATTGTCCGAGCTCTTGATGAAGAACGTAGTAAGTAACTTGAATTTCCCAGGCGCAATATTCAGTATTCTTGACTTGCGTATTTCTCCTTATATACTAAGCACAGCGTGTTGTGATTTCCTTCGCTCCATCCCCCCAAAGTCATCTTAAAATGAGAAAATACTGGCTCACTGATCTTCTAGTGGCGTGCACACATCTGAAGGATCAGTTGACTTCAGCTGCCAATGCGCTGAAAGCACTCGCATTGCAGTTGGAAACAGAAGGAGGACTTTGATCGAGATATGTAGTATATTTGCTCTGGGCAAGGAAGAATCGGGATTTTATTAAATGTATGTGGAATTTGCAGGACTTGCAATATGGCCGGTATAGTTCTCGGAATTGCAGGCATGGATGGATGAATGTTCATCTCCAATATTTCTCTCTTATCTCTTTAATAGTTGAGCATTTGCAGCCTTGCTAGGTGCTGCTGTATTTAATTGAAGCTTGGGGCGGGCAAAGCGTATGGCTTAGGCGGAGCAATAACAGAAATTTAGTCTGCTGTTTTCTCTGCATCAAGGCACCCGGGACAACACGAGCAAGATATTTTGGCATATGCTTTTAGCCTTTCATTACCGCATGTATTACGTCCCTGAACTCTTCGGCCACGAAAGCCCTGCAGCACAAATGACAAAGCAACCAAGGAAGACAAGATACATGGATATCATCTCTATGAACAGCAGAGCAACTTTTGAGACTTCTCTCAGCCCTACTTTTGCAAAGGCTCACCGTTCTCCGCGATCAAAGACTCCTCTGTCCTGATAGGACCCTCACCCACAGAAGTCAAAATGACTCTGCTCACACCTTCCTTTAGGACCTGGACAGCTCTTGCATCCACCTCGCCAATATCTTGGACCTTAATTTCCCGGCCATGCCATCCCTCGAGACTGCCTAATGCTCCCTTCAATACACCGGCCACTACATCTGCGTTCTCTTCCTCGAAATAGATGACCGCGTTTGGTCCAGCATCGAATGTGTATGCAGCGATGATCTTTCCGGCTTTCTTGTTGATGTCTTCAACTACGCGAATAGCTGCTCGACTGACATCGTTGAGGTAGAATATTGGTGGATAGGTATCGAGACATGTGCTGTGGAAGGAGTTTGACTCCATCATCGTGACCTTGCCAAACGTCGCGAAATCCTTCTCCTTGATCGCCTTCTCCATCAGCTCCATATGTTTAGGCACCACGATCTCGGCTCTGCGTTGGAACAGCTCGGATGTTGCAACAGTGATTTGCATGCCAGACGTACTGCTAACACCCTTCTTCTCTGCAGACACCACTAAGATGAGAGCTCGCATAGTAGGCCAGTGTGAAGCAGGAGCTACTTCCACAGCAACACTGTCAGAGCCGTCCGCCTTGCTTCCCATCTGCCATGCCACATAGCCACCGAAAAGTGATCTGCATGCACTACCGCTTCCTTGTCTTGCAATTCGTGAAAGATCTGTCGGGGAGGAGGGGAGCTCGTAGAGATTTGCAATGGCGCGGACCAGGGCTGCGAATCCAGCGGCAGAAGATGCGAGACCTGCTGCTGTGGGAAAGTTGTTCTCGGAGACGATGCGGAGAGGGAGAGTTGAGAGTTTTGGTAGTGAGGGGTCTGCGGCCTCGAGAGAGGATCGGAGAGCCCGTAGTTCGCGGAAACAGGCTTGGGTTCGGGCGCCTGTCACATCTTGAGGAGAGGAGTTGAGGAGAAGGGTGTCTTCGTTGTTGAAGGAGGTGGAGCATGCTGCTGTGGTGTGTGTTCGTAGGTCTGCTTGGGAGAGGGTGACGGAAACGGAGGAATTGGTTGGGAGATTCAGTTTGGGATCTCGTTTTCCCCAGTATCTGAACCTGTCAGTGGGATATTTGAGTGCGGGGGAGGGGTTCTGACTTGACAACTGCAATGTTAACTGGAGCAGTCGTGCTTGCTTGGTAGATCTTCTTGTCCGCCATTTTGAGAACTATTCTTGCTGTCGAGAGGAAGAAGAATCCTGGGACAGCAATTGAAACTCAACGAAGCCCCAATTGTAGAGAGTGCTGTTTTGTTTTGTGGTCTCGAACAACAAATTAGGAGTCGAAGGCGGTGTACAAGGGCCCATTTAAAATTGCCCAATCGTAAGACCAACAATTTCAGGGACCAAAATTATTCTGCATGGAAGCATCATTAAGCTCGAAAGCGTAACTCACTTACAACTCACCGAAGGCACAATGGCGAAAGACACAGAAGCTGCCCCAGAAGTATGCCCAGTCGACCATGCTACTCGAGAAGCATGGCTCAAAAGCAATAAATCTAGGCCCGCTGTCTTCCCCAGCGCAACCCAAGAAGCCGCTCAAGCAAGTCAAGGAAACAGCTGCGATTCTAGCACGATTGACCAGTCACCTCCTCCTTCAAAAGGGTTCTTCTCGAAATTTACAAGTCTGCAAGCTCCGTCAGATACGCCGAAGACATTGGGCGTCGAACGAGAGATTTCCACCATCCCGAGAGCTTCCCCGGTAAATAATGATGAGGGGGGCAAGCCAGCAAATAGTGAGAAAGAAAGTGGCGTTAGCACGAGTGGCAACTGGATATACCCTTCAGAGAAGATGTTCTTTGACGCGATGAAGAGGAAGGGACATAGTAGTCAGGCCGAGGATATGAAAACTATTGTGCCGATTCACAATGCTGTGAATGAAAGGGCTTGGAAGGAAATCAAGGAATGGGAACGGCCTTGGGGAAGTGAGCAGAAGTATGTTTTCGCAGAGTTTGAAGCTTCATTTAGGCATCATGAGCTAACCATGTGGCAGATGCGGCGGACCCAAACTCCATTCCTTCCTCGGACTTTCCACTACACTTAGCCCCAAAGCGAGGTTCAATACTTTATTGGGATACACACGTCCCTTCGACAGGCACGACTGGGTCGTGGACAGATGTGGAACGAGAGTAGAATACATTATTGACTTCTACGCTGGAAAGGATGAAGGTAAGGGCAAACTGAACTTCTTCCTGGATGTACGACCAAAGTTGAATACCTGGGAGGGATGGAAGATGCGAGGGGCAAAATTCGTTGGCCTTGTATGATGTAGCGAGGAGCATATGGTGTTGGCAGGATCTGGATTTGAGGAACATCTCCGCTTCGACGGAATCGCATATGAATGGTGTTATTGTGTAATTGTATCCTGATGTTACGCAGTGTATATGGAAGGCTACGATGACTTTGTCTACTCACTGTTAGTAATAGTCCTATCGCTCCTCCTATCGTGCAGAATAAGCGGCGTAGAGGCTTTCAATGTCATGCACTTTCTGGGAATTTGGAAAGGAAACTGGAGTCGAATTCGAGCAAGCTGTAATGAGTAGTTGGGGAGATTATGCTACTGATTGTGTTTGACCTCTCGGCTGTTGTATTCCTAAGTCATGACAAATGTCCCTATCTTCCTGGACCTTTGGCATGTCGCTTGTCTGAATATTGCAAGCACCCCTCCTTGATTAGGTTTATGTCTTGAAGTTTGGAGATGCAAAGCATGAGCTTGAAGCGTGTAGAATCACCACACGCAAGACAGAATCGAGGGTGTCTTCGAAACAAGGCTTCTGACTGTCTCTGTTGGACTTAATAATAACCTAATATTTGTCTCTGGGTCCTGTGTCCTCACTAGGATCTGGCCTTGTGATCCTCGTTCCTGAATGTGTCTCCAAAGCAGACGTTTCCAAGTCCCAGCCAAACTTTTTCAAGTGTTGTAGAATATCGAAAGAAGACACACGGACTTCATTCAAAGTTCGCTGCAGAGCAGCTAGAACTGTCTCGTCCTTTTTTCTACCATATTTTGCGTAATATAGAGCGAACATCCCTGTTGGAGATTGTCAGTTAGTAAATCGTTTTCACACTTTTCAGTTGAATGAATTCGCATGTCGCAGCAATAATAGAGGGGTATTCTCGGGCAGCCAAGACAGAGCAACTCTTGGGGATAGGACCGAAGGGGATAGCTTTCTAATGAAACAATACTTACAAGCATGAAGCTCAGACGTAGGTTCCACGCCATCTTCCAGTACTATTAAGAATGTTTTGCTTGGCTCATCGTACCAGATGATATAGTTAACCCTGCCGAAGATTTCTAACAATCGTCCAAAGTCTTGGGTCTGTCCATAGCTGCCCGTGACTCGATTCCTGCCACCGAAGCTTTTCAACAAAGTCTGAAGGCTAACTCCAATCCTGCAATATCCAAGGACTTTACCACCCCATCGCAGAACACCATCTCTTTCGAAAACACGCTCTTGGAGGCGAACACCATCCGGAGTTGGTCCATTTATCTTCTCAAGAGCTGATTTCCTTTTCAAGTGGCTATGTCCTGCTTCTTCGACACGGTCTAGTACCGCTGACAATGCGAGATTCGCTCTTTGTCTGTTGAGAGTTCGCATACACACTGCACGAACCGCAAGATAGTTCGTGCCCAAATGTATAGCTAACAGGAAGGTCAATGCTGTCCATGTAGCCCATTTCGATGAGATATGGGAGACGACGACACTTCCAGCTAGCATGCCCATTAGGGAGATGATAGTCTCTTGACTTGAGTCTTTCTGCCTCACTTCAGTAACTGCTCATTGAGACCAAGAAGATCACTTACAGCATTTAACTCCCCGAGATTGCCCTGAGTAGCGAAATGTGCACTCAACGATGCCTTTGAGCTCCCAGCTGCTACACCGCATAAAGACCGCAGCACACTCGATAGACTCAACAACCCAACTCTCGACGCTTTCGGTAAAGCAGGAGACAAGCAATCGAGAACCATGGCGGCATCATTGAAAATGTCAGCTGCTAGTCGATACATCTTGCATTCAGGTTCGAGCGAAGTGCCGAGTCTATGGGCGAAGAGAATAGTGGCGATTCTGCCCATGCTTTCTTGTAGGACGGAGAGGAGGAGTGCGGCTGTTGGTGATGCACCTGAGTCTCCGACCCCGATTCCTGGCAATGTCGGACATTAGAGAAATAAATCTGGAGGTTCATATACGTACCTTCAAGTACCGCTCTTGATGATAGCATGCCCGCAATAGAGCTTGAGAAAGCTTGCAAGGAATCCTACGCTGTTCAGCCTAAGTCCTGCGAGATCTCTCAATGTCAAAGATTCTCACATAAACCTGATATCTATTGATTGTGTTAGTAAAATGTATGAATGCTAAGTGCATTCCACTCACTCCAGGTAGTCACTCGTGACACTGTGCGGATAGCCGGCCGGGAGGAAAGCACTTAAGATACTTCTCGCATAGCTATTCGAATTCCGAGGGATCTATGATCATATCAACTCAAGCCCTCAGCAATTGACTAGGTTCTCACTTACAACTACGTCGATTCTGCTTCCATTCTCGCCTGACGTGATATACGTTGCCACAATATTGTTTGCCTGGTCCGTCTCGGTGATCTCGATATGCTCATCCATAATGGGCTTCTGAGCCATGACGAGATGCTATTGTGATGGGTTTCCTATTTCTGACGACGAATTATGAGCGGTAAGCTATAGACGTGTTTTAGGTCGAGTTTGGTCAGTCCGTGTTGAATGTTGGAGGAAGCTACGTTTCGTTTTCTGAAGTGAAGCGAGAATCTACCTTTTTGATTAATCTTCTATAGCTATAGCCATTAAGTTTGACGTACAGCAAATCAAAGGGCCGCTTTGCACGCCTCCTAGGTGTTTAGGATCACTCTTTTCAGCAATAAGATTGCAGATATTACAGGCGAAGACTTATGTATGATCACGTGCAAGGCTCAAAGGAAGTTCAAAGTTCTAGGTGAAGCTGGGATATTGATTGCTAGTATTCATACGCCGGAGTGAAGTCCACCATGTTCAGAATGAAAGCCACAACACCTCAAAATGCTGATAATCCCCGCAACGCAACCATTTCGTCCCACCCATCCTCTCTTCCTACCCAATTCATGCCGGTATCGTGCGCCTCATGAAAGCAATTGGACCTCTCTTGACCGGCCCTTCTTCATACATGCCACGGGAGCAAGTCCTCAGCATCCCATAGCCTTCAGCAGTAAAGCAATTCGCGTTCTCGTGGGGTATCATTGCCTTTTCGTCTATATTTTGTACAAAAATCTCTGATCTATCTTCGTAGCATTCAGCAGACCAATGTCGCTCCTCCAGTCTCAATTGCATCGATTTCGGACAGGTCAATGGGCTGGCGTCTGAATCGTGCGGGCAGCTCGTTGCGGTCGAAGTATTCGCCCTTGGCCGGAGTAACGGAACCCAGAGAGTGCCCCGAAGCAGAGCCTAGGCTTCCGTCTGCGCTTGCGTGCGTTCGCCCGAGAGGACCATGTTGTTGTGCCTTTTGTCTGTAGGAGGAGAAGGATGCGGAGGATTTTTGGGTGAAATCGGCTGGGAGTTCGTGGGTGGGAGAAGCTGGATGAGCGTGTGGGGTGTGATCCACGGAAGCTTAGGAAATATTAGAATCTATCTGCCAAAGTTTCAGAGTAGCGATTGAGGCCATACCTGGGATTGACCGCTTTCCAATGAACTTGATCATCGGGACTCGCTCTGCATGTGCTGCCGAGGCGTAGCGAAGAGCTTTGGTTGCGAACATCGTGAATGTGAAGTCTGCCCGAACTCTGGATTGCGGTGAAGCTGGCTGCGATGAGCGACTGCTGGGCAGGGCGACAATGGGATCGAGAGAAGTCGTTGTGGTTGCGCAATGATCGGAATAGAAAGTGGTGGGAGGTCGTCTAAATATCTTTGAGCTACCTGCTGTACTAGTGGCTTACAAAATGGGGGAAACCTAACCTCGCACCCCGAACCCGGACTCCGTTCTGCAAGTACAACAAGAGAAAAGGATGAGCTGGCACTGCGAATATCGGATGTCTCCAGATTTACTTGTTGACGAAATCCTTCGTCGGAGTTTCACAATACTTGATAGGGTGAGTGGAACTACATTGTATTGCTTTTTTTTAACCTTTTCCAGGCAGGAGATAGCGAGCTCTGCATGCAGAAAAAGTCAGTCGATTGTGATGCACGAGGGTGAGATTCGGCGTCTCCCGAACTGCGACTTGCGGAGAGCAGAAAATTTCTGGGGATTGCAGATTTTCTCAATCCTTGATTCGCTATGCTGAACCTTTCCGCCCCATGGTTCATGCAGAAAAGGTCGAGAGCACATGTGAAGCACGGAAGTCTTTCCCCTTCGTGCGAGCAAGGCTTTACAAGTCGCTGCACCTGCCCGAATTCTCCCCACGGCCGTACCAATTAGTATTGAAAATAATCGAGAAGGACTTGGCTTCGCTTTGCCAAACGTGGGGAGGACAGTTTCGATCGCAATGTCTCGAGACAGGTGGGACAATCACCCCTCTCAATTGCCCCAAAATCACTCGTCTTGCCTGGTTTTCCTTTATGCCGAAATAGTTTCACAGTGTTACGTTCCTTGGGTAAGATCACCAGACTATTCAAAAGTGGTGCTTGAAGGTTGACATGGCCCTGAGGGATTAATAAATCCCATTATCAAAACGGGCATGAGTGAGTTTGTGAATTTTGAGCTTGCTTGATCATGTCTATTCAATGATTGGTCGTGCGTGTTCGCATTTCAGTTCACGAATTTCAGATAAAGATGGCTTGAGAAATGTCCATTTGGTGCTTCCAATATAGAGCAAGACAAAGTTCGTTCTCATCCTGAAGCGTCAAATGCCCTTAGTACGCCCACCCTTCATAGAATCAGCAACCTAGCAGAAAAGCTTTTGTGTGAATATCTCAAGCACAACCACTGCACACTATACCAACATCCGTCCATTCCACGTAGAAGTTCTCCCAAGAGGCTTGCGCTTCGCTCAAGAGGCGAAGGCGTCGATCGCGGCCTGGAAGTCCGCGTCGATGGTAGCCTTCTCTGCTTGGGCCTGGCTCGTAGTATCGGCAGAAGCAATAGCGATGAGAGCATCGGCAAAGGCATCGGTGTCGGACTTGAGCGTTGCGAGATCGCTCTGGACAATGGAGGTAATTCCATCAGCAGCAAAGTCGGCTTTCTTGTCCACGACGGCGGTCAAAGAGGCTTCGATATCTGGTATCAGGTTCTGGATGGCAGTGAGGACTGAGTTGGAATCGGTAGTAGAGAGTTGAGAGGTTGCCTCGGCGTCGGTTGTCCCCTGATTGATTGCAGTGTCGAGTGTGCTCTCTGCGCTGGTGATAGGAAGGGCGGCAAGGATTCCACCATTGTAGTTGTTGGCGGCGGTAGTGAGAGCATTGACATCGGTGTCGATAGTAGAAATGTCACTCAGGATAGTAGCAGCGTCTCGCTTGCCAATAGTGAGGGCCGAAGCGGCTGTGATGAAGAAAATAATGTTCTTGACGGCAACCATGTTAAAAGTTTGAATGCGGTTTGAGAGTTGGTGGAAGTGAAACTGTGCTTGAGGAGCTTGTTGACAACGTTACTGGCTGGAAAGGGAGAATGTTCCTGCTGATGAAGGACTTCGAGGGCTTCATAGGCTGTATATATAGGTCGCAGGAAGGGTCAAAGATACAACTAGGAAATTACAACATTTCGACACGAGATGAGGTCAACGCAGCAACCGAGGCGGTAGCCATTCTCAACATCCCACTGTGATCGTGGTCCCGTACCTGACTGGAAAAACAGACGTTCCACCAACAAAGGTAAGGTATGCCAGTACATAACAAGTAAAGCTCGTGGAAAATAGTCAACAGTTCGGAAGTTTTTCAGTCCACTTCTCTGGGAAATATACCCCGCCTCCAGACCCCGCAATGATATGCAATCTAAGAAGCTTTCCAGGGGCTCAGAATATGAAACTATTGATAATAGAAAGTAGATCTGGTGTACAGCTGGGGCTCAAACACACCTATCCACTGCGGCTCAACCCACGAAGGTAACATCAGACGACTCTCACGTTGGAACTACCGGATGCTACCAGATCTTCAGGGGGTTTGGTGGGGTAACGCTTGTGATAACTTTATACTCACTTACCTCGGAGCCTTTCATGAGGTTGAGAATCTGGCTTTTCAAGTACAAATAGCTTGTGAACAAAAAGGAGAACGTCGATGGCTCTACCATGGGAAGTCACTTCGACCTCGTCATGGATTCTTGAACAGCGTTAAAATGTCTAAATTAAAAATAATAAATAACGATATAAGTATACAATACAATTGCACTTTGTTTGTAGGACTCGTGTGTTAAAGCTCGTGGCTGCTCCTCTGCCGAGGCTTGTGGACGCCGATCCAGCGCCAGTAGCATCTGCCGTATGGAAAGAACCAGCCGATTTGCCTGGACCTGCATATGCGCTACGGATGAGGAGTTCGTTACATTAGCTGCATCACTGTCAAGCCAAACGAAAACAAGAACCTCTTTCGTGGCCGCTCCTTCGATGAAAGCTGTTGACGAGTGTTTGGACAGTTCTCGAATATGGAAGGACTGGCCGTGCTGTTCTTTGAAATACCTGTTGACTAGGTATGAAAGCCAAGTGCATCGTCGTATTATCTGTTCGCCCAATCTTTAACATGATGGTGTCAAGAGGTTGAAATTTTCTGGAAGATGTTTGAGTTCCAGCCACCGCGGCCGCGGCCCCGCTTGATGTGATTGGCCACTTCAGGGAAGAAGTTTTGTGAGTGAACCTGATTCAAATAAGAATACATGCACCTAGTCATGCTTCAGTCGGTACCTGCTGCCTTTTAATTTGCGTCATCTTTGGGATCTGTTGGCATTCCTAAACCGGCCATCCCATTTGAAGCTAGCATTCGTATACTTTCGTCTAGCCTCTACGAGTACTTGAAGTATCGAGAAAGAATTGCACCTTTCCTTCAAGCCTCGAGATTCAGCCCTGGAACTGTTTCTATCGAGTATGGAATGACTTTCAATTCCCTATTTTCTTGCACGGAACCCGCTAACACCACCCAGAACGTCACTCGCTCGCCAGCGTCGTCGCGATGCACGAGCTTTTCCTTACCACACAAATCAGCAATGATGATCTGCAAAGAGCTCTTCGAATCCTTCAGGGCTATTGTGGCATGAGTCCAGTTCATATTCTACGTCGTCACCTGAAATGGGAAGGTCCACGCACGAGAACTCCCAAAGGAATCGATCCTGCTTTCATCCAGAAACAGCATCGTGACAAGGTACCGCAGTGGAAAGCTCTGTCTGAACAGTTAGGGCGGCAATCATATGTTCTGACCTTAATATATGATGTTGATCGGGGTCAGTTTGGACAAACTTCGACGCAGTCAGAGGAGACGAACGGCGCTAGTCAGTAGGTATTTCATTTCACTTTATTTTCACGCGACGCATCAGTCTGTCGCATGCGCAATGGTTTGTGGAGCATTTGAGCTTGTTGGCTTGGGAGTTCAAGTTCATCTGGGTCTGGGCCCGTTGCTGCATTGCGCTTAACATTTTGTTTGCTGAGTTTGAAGTCAATTTTCCAACATCATGGACATTCTGACTTGGTTCACATCAAAAGTTCTGCAGTTTTGTTCGGTGTCTGTAATTAGGTCGAAGCTTCCATGCTAAAGCTTGACCAGAATCTCAGGTTGTGATCAGATTCCTGGCATTCTTCGATGGAGCGATCTCCCTGATCCTGCCGGCAACCGGCCAGTTAACAGTCGCTTGATCGTCAATATCGAAAACGAGATGGGCCTTTGCACAGTCTTGAAGTCTATGAACCACAGGTAAATTAGACTAGATTTACTCGAACTTGCTGCAATTCTTCAAAGTTCTATACATTATGAGATTTTTGATGTAAACTGTCTCTGATAGATATCTAACTTTGCCTAGGTTTTCAAATGAGATCATCCAAGAATGCAACAGATTCGTCCATGGCAACGTGATCTTCGAGATCAATCGCTACCTTCAGCTACCAGAGAATGATACACCTTCAAGTATCAGAACCGAGTTGCCTCCTTACGAATCCCTCGTACCCTTTGACGGCGACAATAAATGGATCTTGACGGCTAGCGTACTGGTTCTGGACGGAAATAATCCGGAGCAGATGCAGAAAGGTATCGATGAGTTGGCGGCAGTAATGTTAGACTTTGAGGGATGCTTCAACCTCGAAAAACGTGATAGACATATATTTGATACCCGAATCAAGTTCTGAGGTCAGCCTCATAGAGGCAGATTGGGAGGAATGGAGCTGGTCATACGAAGAGATTATCTAGGGATAGATAGATAGGCCATTTGGTCTGTTGGGCCGGCAATGACACATTGCTAGCCCACGTCTAGCACCTAAGCTAGGTCACATTGCCTTGCTGCCTAGGTAGGGTATCGATACCCGAATCACCAAGAATCCGAAAGCGTCTTTGAAAAATGCCTTGATTTCTCAAGTGTACTAATTGTTCTGGGACTTCTCGTGAACGACTAGAGACTTCGGCCAATCTCCCATGTTCCTGCAATATCAAGCCTACGATGAGGAATGAGGGGTTCCATCACAGCCATTTCGTAGATCACGGAGACAACAGGGACGGATATTCGGGCGATGATAGATTCCTGATTCTATTCCCACTGTACAGCTCCTGCGTTTATAACCATACACTCATGCATCCTCCAGCCGTTTCATCCTCTATTGGTTCTTGTATGTCTGCCAGACAGCGACGCCGAAGGGAGCACCTGCCAGATAAATAAGTCATTGTCGTCACATCGTATGTTTGGAGACCCACCGAATCCAACAGCCATGAAGCCCCAGTATCTTAAGGCGAACCACTTCGTCAATGGGTTGAATGGAATATTGCTTCGTGGTCCTTCTGGGTAATGGTAAGGGGAGCTGAGCTGGGCTCTGGTGGAATGGAATCCACGACGGGCGATGATGGCCGAGGTCGAGGAAGAGGCGCGGAGTGCGGTTCGGGAAAGCATCTGATGCGTGTTAGTTTTCTCAATGCAATTGAGACATCGTTATTCCCTCGGAGAGCTTTACCTTGAGGAATTGATTGTCTGAACGAGTCAATTCGTGTGTATTGTCTGTTTGGAGAGTGTGGTTCGATTTCCTGCGAAGCTCAAGTCGGGACGAAGAGGCGCTAGCAGGGATGACCCGCAAAAAGGTTTGGCCGTCTATCAAAAATCATTTGTTCAAGATCTTGAAAAGTCAAGCTCCCCTCTTCACGCTTTGCGAATTCATGATGATCTGATATTTCGGAAGGATATCACCGCGCAAAATGGACGACCTATTCGATGTGTTCGACGACGAGGGAGCCCCTCCGGCCGCACCTCCTGAGAAACCCAAGAAGGGCAAGAAGGATAAAAAGGACAAGAGCAAGAAACGGAATGCGAATGGCAATGTGAAGCAGATCTCCGCCGACCAAGATGGCGATGCAGAGATGGTAGATATGGAGCCTTCCAAGGATCTACACGAAGAGGAAGACAATGCCCTTGTGGAAAAGAAGGATACGAAGAGGCGGCGACGGGAGGAGGAAGCAGAGCCAGTTTTGACGGATTCCTTTCAAACCGAACAGTCCAGAGAAGTTGCGGCTTCAGCAGGCTTGCAGGCCCAAGGTGATGGAGCTTTGGTTCTTCAACACAATATTCAGCATCAAGTCTCCCTGCCTCCAGACTACGATTACGTCCCGATCTCACAACACAAATCACCAGCAAATCCAGCTCGCACATGGCCCTTCGAATTGGACCCTTTCCAAAAAGTTTCGATAGCATCAATAGAGCGCGGTGAAAGTGTATTGGTCTCCGCGCATACCAGTGCCGGAAAGACAGTGGTCGCAGAATACGCTATTGCTCAATGCTTGAAGAACAACCAGAGAGTGATCTATACGAGTCCTATCAAAGCATTGAGCAATCAAAAGTACCGAGAGTTTCAGGCGGAGTTTGGCGATGTTGGCTTGATGACCGGCGATGTGACGATCAACCCGACAGCTACTTGTCTCGTCATGACAACTGAGATTCTGCGATCCATGTTGTATCGAGGTTCGGAGATTATGCGCGAGGTAGCTTGGGTGGTCTTCGACGAGATCCATTACATGAGAGACAAGACTCGGGGTGTAGTTTGGGAGGAGACTATTATCCTGTTACCAGACAAAGTCAGATATGTCTTCTTGTCTGCTACGATTCCAAACGCTATGCAATTCGCGGAGTGGATCACCAAGACACATCAGCAACCATGTCATATTGTCTACACAGACTTCAGGCCAACACCATTGCAACACTACTTCTTCCCTGCGGGTGCTGATGGCATTCATTTGGTCGTTGATGAGAAGGGAAACTTCCGAGAAGACAATTTCCAGAAGGCAATGGCGGCTATCGAGGACAAGAAGGGAGCAGATCCAACAGACATCAATGCCAAGCAAAAAGGCCGCGGCAAGAACAAGCATACGAATAAGGGTGGTAACAAGGAAACCAGTGACATCTACAAGATTGTCCGCATGATCATGGTCAAGCACTACAATCCTGTCATTGTATTCAGTTTTAGCAAGCGGGAGTGCGAGGCATATGCACTACAGATGAGCACAATGGCTTTCAATGACGAGTCTGAAAAGGCTATGGTTACGAAGGTGTTCGAAAGTGCGATTGAGTCACTGTCGGAAGAGGACAAGACGTTACCACAAATTCAACACATCCTACCTCTCTTGCGTCGAGGAATCGGAGTTCATCATTCCGGCTTACTGCCAATATTGAAGGAGACGATTGAGATCTTGTTCCAAGAGAATTTAATCAAAGTTCTTTTCGCCACGGAAACATTCTCTATTGGATTGAATATGCCAGCAAAGACGGTTGTGTTTACCAGTGTGGAGAAATTCGACGGTGTTAGCACGCGATACTTGACACCGTCAGAATTTATTCAAATGTCTGGACGGGCTGGTCGAAGAGGTCTTGATGACAGAGGGATTGTTATCATGATGATCAACGACAAGATGGAGCCTCAAACAGCAAAGGAGATCGTTCGGGGTGAGCAAGACAAGCTCAATTCCGCATTCTACCTGGGTTACAACATGATCCTCAACTTGATGCGAGTCGAAGGCATCTCTCCTGAATTCATGCTGGAGCATTGCTTCTATCAATTCCAAAACACCTCAAGTGTCTCGGGACTAGAGAAGGAGCTTCAACAGCTCCAAGCTGAACGGGACAATCTCGTCCTTCCTGACGAAGCTACCATGAAGGAATACTACGAGTTACGGGAGCAAATTTCGTCCTACACCAAGGACATGCGCGATGTTATCAACCATCCCAACTATTGTTTGCAATTCATGCAGCCCGGGCGGGTTGTACACATCAAGCATAAGGACTTAGATTTTGGCTGGGGTGCAGTCGTTAAGTTCACGCCTGTCCGCCCAAAAGCTCAAGGAGCAGATGATACACCTCCTCAAGAGTCTTATATTCTCGACATGCTGCTGTCCGTTTCGGAGGACTCTTCAGTCGGAGCGCAGAGCCAGAATGGTATACCACCGGGAATTCGACCTCCTCCAGCGGGCGAAAAAGGCAAGATGGAAGTTGTACCGGTCTTCCTCTCGTGCATCGAGGCAATTGGTCATGTCCGCATATTCCTGCCGCAAGACCTCCGCTCACCCAATCAAAGAAACGATGTCCGGAAGGCGCTCGACGAAGTCAAACGCCGCTTCCCTGATGGCATAGCGATTCTGGATCCAATCGAAAACATGGGTATTACGGACGATTCCTTCAAGAAGCTTCTTCGCAAGATCGAGGTCCTCGAATCAAAACTTCTTTCCAATCCACTACACAATTCGCCTCGTTTGCCCGACTTATACAACCAATATGCCGAAAAGGTGGAAATTGGTCGTAAGATCAAGGAGAAGAAGAAGGCGATTTCTGCTGCCCTGAGCATCATGCAGTTAGACGAACTCAAATCTCGCAAGCGTGTATTGCGGCGTCTTGGGTTCATCAACGATCAAGAAGTCGTAGAATTGAAGGCACGTGTCGCCTGTGAGATATCTTCAACAGGTGATGGGCACGAACTTATACTCGCTGAGCTTCTGTTCAATCGTTTCTTCAATGAAATGACGCCAGAGGTTTGCGCGGCTGTTCTTTCGTGCTTCATCTTTGAGGAGAAGGCCACCGCTGAACCTCTCAAGGAAGAATTGTCGAAGCATTTCAGAGAAATTCAGGCCCAAGCTAGGATCATCGCCAAGGTGAGCCAAGAGAGCAAGCTTCCACTCAACGAACAGGAGTACGTGGAAGGCTTCAAGTGGGAACTTATGGATGTTGTGCTGGCCTGGGCTCAGGGCAAATCTTTCGCGGAAATCTGGTACGTGCACTACTCTTTTTGACTTTTAATGGATGACGATTGACAATGTTTTAGTAAAATGACAGAGGTCTACGAAGGATCCTTGATTCGACTGTTCCGTAGACTTGAAGAGCTACTTAGGCAAATGGCACAAGCTGGTAAGGTTATGGGCTCTGATGAGTTGGCAGGAAAATTCGAGGAGTCTCTCACGAAGATTAGGAGAGACATCGTTGCAGCTCAGAGTTTGTACTTGTAAGTCCAGATTTACGCCATTCTTTGACGAATTTGGTCACACTTTACTGCGCATAGAGCGGATGGGCATCATTGCATGGTCTGTTCGGTCTGCGTGCTTGGAGAATGGAGTTATTTGGAGTCGAGGTCATGTAACGGGCCTTTTCAAAAAGTTTGGCGTCGATGTCCAATCCCTACATGGCCTCTCGGCATCTGGTAAGACCTCTATTCCTGGTCACTCTTCTCCTGAAGGTTCTGTATGTTTAGGACCTCTCTATTATGAGATATCAAGGATAATGCCTCGAGTAATATCTAATTGAGTTGCGGTTTATAAGATCAGGCCCCCTAGTCTGCATGATCTCCCAATGAGAGCGAGAACCATATTTGAGAGTTTCCACCACCACGGTAGGACATGTTAAACCTTGCTCGAAAGTCGGTACCGGGCTTTGTCGCACCAGATCTTTGTACATCACAGGGAACGGTAATCTTGGTGACTGGGTGATGGGACCCTAGTTCGGAACCTTGATCCTCGCTTTGCGTGCATGTCATTCGCGTCACGATAATCTTTCTTTCCCTTTTGTCGACGACTTCTCGTGATTCCAAACTTGAGGGTGTCTCATCACAAAGCTAAACCGTGATTTGGACGTTGAATATAATATGCTGCATCCTTGAAGAGTAGCCGCCAGGACACAGACTTGAACCGCACTAATAAAAGCAATATAGTGGATAAATAAATGGAAGAATAGCAAAGGGGAAAGTGCAACCGGGTCGATGAAATAATAGGGCTTGCAACTTTCGTCCCATGAATAGGAGAGACACAGTACAGTACGGAAATCCGTGTTCACTTTGATATCACCGTCTGTCTTTTTCCGAATTCGTGTGCTGTGTCCAATGATGAGGCTCAATTTCTCCCGGACTAGGTTACCCCTGAATCAACCTGCTGGGGATTTCCCTTCTGCTCGCTGCTGCTGGCCACAATCGAGTTGGAGACAGGACCGATTCTCTCTGTAAAACAGAGTTCTAAGCCCTTCCAGGAGGAGACGGTTTTGCTGGCGTCCGGAGGGCTCCTACGAGAGTGGAGGGCGGCCCCTGATTTGCCTCTTGATATTGAGTTCCCGATGGCTAAAAGGCTGGCTAAAACCTTGTGCCTAGCTATTTCTGTGCATGTGCAGGATGCCAACCACTTGCAGCACACCACCTCGCAGGAGATGAGATACTGCAATTCATATCAGTTTGGTGGAATTCTCGTGAGATAATATCGTAGCGTAGCATCGACATTCAGCCCAAGCTCGATGTCTCTCTCCTTTTCTTCACCTGCGGGCCTGGATCAGCGTTTTGCCAACGTTGGAGGGGCTGTTGGAGTGTGTTTTTGCCGTCCGCTATTGTCTCAGCCCGAACCGCGAGAAAGAGAAGAGAGTGTGCGGATGTCGTAAAGCTCCTGGAGGTTTCCCCTCCTCCGGTTGAGTACTAAGTGGCCCTTCGCTGCTTGCAATTGGTGAAGAAAGTGTGATCGGCGGTGAAAGAAAGAGGTCCATCGATAGCCACGAATCTTTCTACTCGCCAATGCACCTAACCTTAACTGCACGCGTACAGAATTCTTACCGCGACAAATTACTGTACAAGACGAAATTTTGCTCAGTCCACGTTCTAGGAATTACGGGCGTCTTTGGCATGGCCTCGAGTCTGACACTATTACAGTTTTGCAACTGCTCAGCCGGTTGTTTGCTCTCTTGAACGGATCGAGATCTACGAGACCCTTCGAGTACGGACCAAGCCCACCCCACACACTGCCAGCGCGAGAACGACGCCTACTAGCCTGACCCTGTACTGACGCACTCAAGTTTGCTTTCTTCCGTGAACGATACTCGTATTCACCGGCACATTGCATCTTCACCTTTACACCTCACAAAGAGTCTCACCTTCGACCACCGCGAGGACTGCATGACGAGCTTTTCGATGCTACCCTAAGGGTCAACAGCTCCCTCGTACACGGCAGATCTGCCAGTTGCTTTACACCGCTGCAATCTCCATGCCATGGACTCCAATTCAGCACCTTTGGCTGACTACTTCTGGATCGCTGGCATTGACTCGGTGTCCTACAGCGACCCGGTCTTTGGGCCTTCGAATCCGAGGGACAAGGGCATCAATGGCGCAGGACCACCCTCACCGCAAGTCGATGCGACGATAGAAGAAGGAAGTGAAGGGGAAACACCTGCTCCACCTCCCAGCGGAACTCCACGAGCTACAGCGCGGCACTCCCGTACCAACTCATGGAACAGGTTGAGCAAGACTCCAAACGATAAGCGCAACTCGATCAACACCCTAGACGACCTCGAGCCTACACGAAGCAATAGGAGTAGTATCACAATCAAGGGGCCTAGTACAAATGGAGGGGGAGGTGTGTTGGGAGACTTCAACTTCGACGAAGCTCTGGTGAAATTTGCCAATGAGAGGGAGAACTTTTTGGACGACCTGAGTTTCAGTGCCGGGGCACCAATACAGAAGCCACCACCTATGGCCAACCCGAGAGCAGAGAGACTACGTGTAGAAGATGGCGAAGGTACACCGGGAAGGAGAAGCCCTTTGAGAAGCGTTGGAGGGAGCATACGCCGGCGGATCAGTTTCAGGGACATGAGCAGCGTGAAGAGGCAACCTTCCATGGTGCAAAGAAATGGTGAGTGGGAGCTCAGTTGAGAAGGGCTGAGAATACATGCTGACTTACTTCCTTTTAGTTTCTGTCCGAACCTCGAGACGAATGAGCAACTATAATTCAGTCATCCCACCTCCCGAACCCCTGAACGCTGACCCTGAGATGCATCCTTTGAAGCGACGTTTCGAGCCTGTTCTTCTAGACAGATACCCAGCAAAGTCCGCAGTTGACGAGATCGAGAGGAGAGGTAGATTTCCGGACTACGTACCGATGTTTGCTTTTCCGAACGACATATGCATAATGGCAGGAGACGAGAGGCCTCGCTCGACCTGGCACGGCTTTGCTATGACTTCAGATGACAACTCAAAGATCTATGGTATTACTGTCACAGTCTGGATGCCACTCAACCAAGACGCGGCCGCCAATGTGGAGAGACGGTGTGAGCAATGGAGGCAAGCACACATGTCGCATGAAGAGCGAGAATTGGCTGCCAGCTTAGCAGAAAGACTTGCTATGGAGAAGGCCAACCTCTCACAGTTGCTCGCGAAGCTTCCTGGCGTTGTCTCCAGTTCACCTGCCAGAGAGGCTCTAGAGGACGAAATCAGCGCTACAGAGGAGAAGATTGCACTCATGAATGACATGCTACGGCCTGTTCGTCACGGGGCAGCGTCTAAAATCGATGGTTTGACCGATGGCGACACCGGACTCTGGATACCTCGCGCGTTTGGGGTACTTGGACGAGATCCGAGTCTCACAAGT
Source organism: Phialocephala subalpina (assembly GCA_900073065.1). NCBI lineage: Eukaryota > Fungi > Ascomycota > Leotiomycetes > Helotiales > Mollisiaceae > Phialocephala > Phialocephala subalpina. Next base: position 802,206 of record FJOG01000014.1, read on the forward strand.
TTTTGGAAAGAGTGGCTCAGGGCTATCGTCGTTCCCATGATGGATAGTGGTGTTATGCGAGTCCCTGCCAGCTCTCCCAAAGTAGGCAAGTGGCAGCCACTGGAGCGATATGTGGTCAATCTATGCACCGAAGCTTTCAGTCCAATCTCTTCCAAGACTCAAGTCGAACTGGCGGTCCGGGAGCTCAGACTCTTTGCTAGAAAGGAGGCTGTCAATGAGCTGCCTGAGTCTCGGAATACGGATCTATATGCATTGTTCAGATGCCTCAGCATTCCGAATGTTGTAGCTCTGTTTGAGTATGCTCTTTGCGAGTCTCGAATTATTCTGCTTTCATCTCACCCAGCTATGCTTCACCTTGCAAGTAAAGCTTTGGCGAGTTTGCTTTACCCTTTAAAATGGGCAAGCATTTTCATACCTATTCTACCTGCGCGGCTGCTCTCTGCTTTGGAAGCACCGTGTCCATACATTGTGGGTATTGAGAGGAGGTATGAGAATCTAGAGCTACCAGAGGAAGATTTCGTTTTGGTAGACTTGGATCAAGATATAGTGGAGTCGTTCATACCACCTGTACAACTACCACGGCAACAACGGCGAAAGCTCGTATCCTTGCTTCAACTCGCAGCTCCCCATCACAACAAATGCGGTGTACCGACTGGTCCTCCTCCTTATGCGGTCGAAACTTTCCCTTACCAAAGCTTTTCTTCCGAGAACGAGGCCATCTTTACACAGAATGGACCGAAAAGCTCGCTTGCCAAGTATGTAAGCCAAAACTCAACAACCTTTGGGGAACCAGATATAGCCTCGTCGAAGAAAATTCCTGTCTTCAATGCATTCTTGCAGTCGAAGAACGACCATACTAGAATTGAGAGACCTTCTACAGCACGATCGAATAAGACAAGCCCTCCAAACTCTGTGTCTCCAATCTCTGGTAACTTCCCCCCTTTACCTACAACACCTATCTCCCGTAATGATTCTGGGTTTGCCCTCACAGCAACATTGAAGGAGAAGAGGTCTGGCCATTTCGATAGCTACTCAAGGCGCAGCGCATCATTTGGCGTCGACCGACAAACCACCCTCCGGCGGCCAAGTATCCCATTCAACAACGGTCACTCCGCGAGTCTCTCTACATCGGCACTCTCAATGGATTCTAAATCTATGTACGGTTATGCACCGTCGACATATGCTGCATCGACCCTTGCTGCTTCCACCATCATGCCAAACATGCTGATGCAACCTGTCACCAACACAGACACTGCGCTCTGGGTCGAAGGTCATTATTTCGTCTTAAACAAAAATGATGGAACATCTATCTGCTCGATATGTGACGAGAGACCTGAAGGAGATGGCGTCTACAAATGTGCTAGTTGTGCCACGGTAGCACACGGCGGTTGTCTGGACCACTGTTCACTTGTGTGTCCAGAGGCGTTCTATACTGATAGAGTGCGTGCCGCATTCGTTCGTTGTTTTGCCAGTCTTTTCTTTACATATCGGAAGCATTTGACGCGACCAACGAAGGAGCAGAAGAGCAGTGGGCAGATATATGGATTCGATATGGATGGATTTGTGAAGAGCTTGCCGTACGAACAGCACGAGCACGCCCTTATGCTCAAGCAAACGCAAGGTAAGTCTCTCACGATGCTTGATATAAACAGTAACTGATCACTCTTACAGCCTTCAACGAATTCATCCATGAGCGAGAGACCACCTCTGCCGATAATCCCTCCATTCAGCTTTTCGACAGCATTATCCTCGCAAAGAAGTCTCGAGGCCGAACCTCATTCTTCACATCGAAGAGCTCGAAGTCTACCTCTTTCTTAGAGGATACTTCCGATCATCTTTGGAGAAACGCAGCAGTAGCTACACCCAACGCCAAATTCCCCGGCGATTATAGGAGCGTCGTATCACGCATACCCTCTCAGCTCGATATAGGATTGATGAGGGAGCCTCGCACCATCCAAGGTGTTCCGAGAATGGACATGCCCGGGAAGAGAGTAGGCCGGAAAGCTGTACCGAGTCTGCTCAGCGGCAACAACAAGCGAACAGCCTCGTGAAGCGAAGGAGAGAAATGAGACGAAAGAATATGGAGAGGAGGATTGTAGGATAAGAAAGATATCACGAATCATCAAAAGCATTGTAGCCAGGTGTCGGAGTACATAGGTGTTTATAGCGGGAACAGCATAGATCCGAGCATTTACGGTCTGGGTGGACAGCGATTGTTTAGTACAGTAATGCATAGTCAGCAAGATTGCATAGATGAGATGAGGAAATGAAACCAGAGGACCAAAGCACCCATGGCTATTCTTTTCAGTGCAGATCTTGATTTAGTCTACTTATTGATACTCGAAGATGCAACGAGCTGCGAACAATCTGAGATGCCCATTTCCATGTGAATGTCTGAATTGCTTGAACTGCTTGAACTGCCTGAATTGCTTCCATACCCCACACCACTTCAGTATCCGATCGCTCCTCAATGTCCTACCTCTCGTCAATGTCCTGCCGCTGCTCAATGTTCAAACCGGGCTCAATATCTAAGCTGGTCTCGATCTCTTAACTAGCTTCAATATCCCAGACCATGCAATGCGATGTCCCAGCGAGCTTCATAGAGCCCAACATTCGGACAGATAAGAGACATCGAGCTTCGAAGTTTGGAACTTCCTCAGTACTATGTTGCAGTAAATAGAGTCCGTGAAACATTCAACTATCCATTTGCATACTTCTTCCCACCTCACCAGATCTTCTCAAGCTCAGCCTATAAATGTACGGTTTAGGTTGCCAAATTCTCATGCCTCTGCCTGGCGTCTTTCTAGACAAAATTTCTTCAAATCCCTGGTGACTTTGGGCAGTTGAAGGTCTTATTACTTGACAGGTAAGCAAACTTTTGCTTATGCTTGAGATGTGGAAGGAGTCTCTTGATCTATCAGAGTGAAAATCGCTGAAATGCTTGGTATGAATTGATACAATTATTCTGTGGTATGACGGACCCCAGATCTCAAATGCAAAATTGCAGAAGGATATGTTTGCCTAGCAAACAACCTTTCCTTCCCTACGGACCCAACGCCGTTCGCAATGTTAATATAAAATACAAGAATCCCGTCTATTACCCTCTACTCGTAGAGCCACTACCATCTCCTCCCCTCGTATCCGGCCTCCCGGGTGCCGTACTGCTAACACTCCCGCTTCGACTCCCTGTAGTGGAGCCTTCCTCAGCACTTCGTTCAAGGAAGCCTGTCCATAGGTCCGCCAGTGACTCCTTATTCGCAGGAGACTCAGTAAAGAATTCGCTTGATAGAGAAGGTGTACTTGGAGTACGGTGGAATGGTGACATGGGTAAGCGTAAACTGCTGTTTGACGCACCTGCCCTTTGCAGCCCCGCTTGTTCTTTTTGCTCATCGGTCCAGTTTAGAAGGGCTGCTATTAACTGAAGGATCTGAAATTTCTTTGGATCTGAGCGGTCGAGAGCAAGGAAGTGCAAGAAGTGGTTTGTAACGATTTGCCTGGGATTATTAGTACAAGTTGAAAGAGTTTGAAGATTTGAACGTACCTATCCACATTATCCTCTGGCTTGGCCTTTTTGAGAAATCTCAAAGCCTTCGTGAGGTGATCGTTGAGGACAATTGCTTCATGCCGTAACTTTCCAATCAAGAGATTCTTCTCTTTAATTTCCTTCTCAAATGGTGCCAGCCTCTCGGTTTCCGCTTGAAGGGCCTCTTTTGAAGCTTCGGCTTCGTTAGCTCGAGTATCAGAGTCCTGGACTATCTTCTTCAGAGCCTGAAGCTGCTCCTCGTAGGACTCAACCATCTCTCTCAGCTCTCGTTTTCGCGCCTCCTGGACTTCCTGCAGCGCTCTTTGCAAGCCTTCCAAAGCCTGAGACTGGCTGTCTCTTTCCGAGACAGCGGTCTCGTATGCTTCCTTCTGGGCTGAAAACTGCTCTTCTAGATCCCGTATTCTCTCTGCTGCCCGTTCTCTCATGGACCTTTCTTCCATAGCCAATACCTCCCAATCTCCCATAGCTTCTTTCGCCGCCTCAGCTTCATTCTTTAATTGTTTCGTTTGCTGGATCAAGTCCTCCCGCTCGTTCACCCAATTCTGCTGTGAAAGGTTGTGTCTGTTTCGTAAACTCGAAAGCTCTTTCAACGATTCGTGGGATTCCTGCTCCAGGCGTTTGACGTCATCCTCCAGGCCCTCTACACGCTTCTGCAGATTCTCGTTCTGCGATTCGAGCTCATCGATTTGTTCCTTCGCCTCAGCCAACTCTTGCTTGTCGGCTTTTAATCGTTCGCCCAAACTCGATTTGATGGTGTTGATACGTCCAAGTAAAGATTGGTACTGGGTTTCGGCCTGTTCTTTCGCACTCTCACTTTCCTCGAGCTCAGCTCGGACGGTCGACAACTCCTCCTTGTGTTGGTCGTTAATAGTAGAAACCTCTTCTGAATGCTTTGTCTGAATACTCGATAATTCTTCGGCATGCTGTCCCTTGATCGTGGAAACTTCCTCCGAGTGTTTTCCCTGTAAGCCTTCCAGCGCCTTTCGTAATTGTTCGACCTCGACTCGTAGGGCTTCCCGTTCTTGTGACATAGCTTCTAATCGAGCGCTGGCATCTGAGGTGTTGGTTGCTTTGCTGTCTGACTGCGACCCCTGCCTTCCCTGCTTCTCGGATGTTGGTGTCGTGGATGTAACTGCGTGTCCATTACTGATCGAATCGTAATTATGCCCGTTCGTCTGCGCTTTGACATTTTCGGGGAAATGACCATCCTTAGGAGTATTCTATCGACAGTATCAGAACTTGATCGTTGCCGCATGTTGACTTTGAGAGAACAGGTGTCTCGTACCACGCCGGATTGCCCAGAATCCTCAGCATCTCCTTCCATGTCCCCATTCTCTAGGGGTGTCTCCTTTTCTTCACCTCCCTTCGTGACATCTTCTAGAGCCTTCGCCTTTGCGTTCTTCTTCTTTTTGTTGTTTTTCTTCTTAGGCGCTGTTGGAATGTGTTAGTATTGAGAACCTATACGAGCTTCTGATTTCCAGTGCACTTTTGGTGGGGAAAATAGGGGGAAGACGCACCTGATGACGAGGTGTGAGAAGGATCCGGAGGGGCAACAGCAGACATTTTGAGCGAATTGTGAGGTGTAGATGATCTAATAGTTGAAGCTGTTGGTTGACCTCGAGATCTGTGAAGCACTGGTAGTCGTCACCTTGCCATTTACAGCTTAGCGCCAAAGCTGATGCAGAAAGCCACCATTGGGCGATCATCTAATGAACTGCATCTCACTTGTCCATCTATTACAACACCGTGAATTTCAGTATTGCAGTTAGACTTTTGACGCCAGCCACTCATATTTGTTGCTTTACAATGATTTGAGATACTCGAAGACCCACGGACCGGCGCATCCTATTGTCCCCGCCTATCCTACCATTGCGGGGGATTCTCTTCTAGCATTGGCTCGGTGATCGATGCTACCAAACGGCTACTAAACGTCACTTCGTACGTACCTATATTTGCTGTTACTGAGATCATGGCTTGCGTCAAGGTACAGATAATAAAATGTTAGATCTTCCATTGTTCACACCTTTTTGGTACATTATTAGCATTGCTCGTCGTTTTCCTCGAAGAGTCCTTTCACGTTTCTCTGTCTTTCACTATTCCAATTTTCACTTTATTATTACTGTATCATGGTATTCAACGGATCGAAGGGGCACAGTGGTGTTGACACCAGCAAATATGTAAGATGGGATGCTCCCGGGGTCGAGAAGATACCACCCAACGAAGCGGAGGACATTCGGGCCGTGGCGGATAAGATCAACCAAATGCAAAAGAAACAGTTCGATGATCATAGGCACATATATAGTGGTATACTCGCTACTACTAGACTCGGCAAAGGTTTTGACAAATGGTATAGGAATGCAAGCACGAACCTAGGGTATTGTGAAGGGGAAGATAATTGTTGGAGATCTCCCTTCCCATCTGGCTCAAACCTTATTCTCCAAACCTGCGGAATACCCAATCGCCATGCGTTACTCCACCGAGTCAGGGGATCCCGGAATTGATGACCGAATTTCACAACCTCGCGGTCTGGGGATGAAAGTTTTCAATGTCCAAGGCGAGATGTTCGATGCTGGCAAGGACTACCCTACTCAAGACATCGAATTCAACAGTACCCCAGCCCTAGAACTAGCGGATACGAAGACGACCAAGGAGATCTTTGATATCCGTATCAAGTATGGTGGAGATAAGAAGGAGCTGTACAAGCAGCTAGAAGCACGCGATGATACCGAGCTTCAAAAGGTTCGAGATGAAGTCCGCAACACATTTTGAGGTACGTCAGCTCAACAGGCGAAGGGATGATACAGGAGGCTAACATACTTCACAGTCAGTTAGGTTTTACTCGCAGATTGCTTATAGGTTTGGCGGTTATGTTGTCAAGTACTCTCTAGCTCCTACAGGAGAAACCCAGAAGAAGTTGTACGAGAAAACAGTCAAGCCAGACTCTGACCGGACGACATTCTCAGTGAATCGCTCAAAGCTTTTCATAGCAAGAACCAGGCAGAATACTTGTTCCAGGTCCAATTCTGTGAGAACCTCGAGAAGCGGCCTGTCGAGTATGCAGGAAAACCTTGGGACGACGAGAAATACCCTTGGCAAACTGTGGCCAAGCTTGTGGTACCCCAGCAGGACAGTCACATCTTTACCAGAAAGACATTTTGGGAGGATCATATGGTGTTGAACCCTTGGCATGGCCTCAAGACTTTCCAACCTGTAAGTTCTCCCAACAGGCCTCGCAGAGTTGTACATCCCGCTAGCGCCTCCCTCCGTCATAAACACTGGAAGGAGAGAGATCAACATCTCGAGCATCGTCGAAATACCAGATAGCGGGTATGTCGCGGGGTGATTATGTGTAAGAAGAGGTCTTGAATACAATGGAGATAGAATGAAGCGTTGATGTCTGTATATATCATGAGACACGAACATCAATTGCAAATGCTACACTTGCTCAGTCACCTCAACTGTTTATTAGAACATAAATCTTCCCATCCATGAGTCTCACCCATTCCAAATGCTGCTGAATACAAACAATAATTCCATTTTCAAATCCCCATGCGACTGCGAATTGGCCTTGGTCATTCCAGACAGTTACTGGTCAAGTCGCCTTCGCACTTGCTGCGTGAATCCGGAGAGAAAAAAGAATGAATGTATGCACTAAGCGAACCCATTGAACCCATTGAGCAAAAGCTCGAGCAATCAGCAGGATTATAAAAGGCATGCTCAGTCTGGGCTATACATAAATATGATATGGCTATGAATCACATAGATACGAAGTCTACGTCCATTGCATCAAGTGATAACAATGTGAGCCAGAGCATGCGTAAGAAGCCTGATGATATGTGACAAAAAGGACATGAATCGCGAAGGAATTTTCATCTGGGCGATTGGAAGAGCTAACCTGAAAGCGGCGTAGTCTACCAGTCACGTGCTGGAGAACTCCTTTCGCTTCTTCCCTTCCCCGCGAGGCGAGACTCTTGCCACCATCAACGCCGAAGGATGATGATTTCGAGGTAAACGCGTGAACAACTTCTCTTGCAATCCATTTCTTTCCAATCCTTCACATCTACTATTTTCCCACATACTCGAAACGCTTTCTCAGGTCAATTCCCCACATCAAGATTGACAATGGCGTCACGTTCATACACTCAACCATCAAGCTGGGCTGGAACATCGAAGGCCAAATCCATTAGATGCCCTCCTGGAGCATCACCAGACTACATGGCTCAGGTCTTGGGCATCAAGAAAGTCAAATCTGCCACTCCAGTCAGCTTTCAACTAACCAAGAAGCGCAAAGTCCAACAGGTTTATGAAGATGACGATGAAGGTGGCTACGATGAGGAGGCGGACGGAGCTGGTCAAGATGAATTGGCTGGCATTGGCCCTTCTAAGCCAAAGAGAGCCCGCAAGAAGAAGGGTGAAGAACCAGAGGAGAAGCGACTCAAGCGATTCAGAGTCAAGCCCCCTGTTTCGTACCTCGAGAGACTTTCAAGAGCTAAACAGCAGCGAATGTTCTTGATCGATCGAAATCGAACTGCTAGTATTGATGCTACCTATGAAGAGGAGGTCTTTGACATTGCTGGTACGACTGGCAACGTCTATCAAGTCACCGTCTCCAAGGTTCCAAGTTGCACTTGTCCAGATGCCAACAAGGGAAACCAATGCAAACACATCATCTACGTAAGTACCCTTAACCTTCTCAATTCTCAATCGCTTATGTATTGTAGGTCCTCGTCAACGTCCTCAAAGCTCGTGAAGATCTCGCCTACCAGCTTGCATTGCTTAGCACTGAGCTTGCAGAGATCTTTACCAATGCTCCGGTCACCCCTCAATCATCTGGAGATGCTGCAGCCGCCACTTTGACTACCGACACTGGTGGATCTCGCAAACCCATTGGAGGAGATTGTCCCATCTGTGTCATGGAGTTCGAGGAAGGTGAAGACATTGTCTGGTGCAAGGCTGCATGTGGTAATAACGTTCATCGTCATTGCTTCGAGCAATGGCAAAGAAGCAAGCCCGGTAGGCCATCCCCATATTGTTGTCCATGAAGTCCGAGCTGGCGTGGGCTAACATCTCATGTTCAAATGCCCCTTTGCTTGTTGAACATTATGGGATGATCATCAATCTGGGACAACCAAGCTGACCCCTTCAAGGTCCCGTCAAGTGTGTCTATTGCCGCAGCGCATGGAAGGGAGATGAAAAGAATGTCAAGGCCATTAGCAAGTCTGGTGCTGTGGGTCACGAGGGGTACGTCAATGTTGGCGGCGAGTTGGGACTCAGCGGAGAGCGCGATATGAGCAGCTATCATCCATGCTGGGTTGCGAGACAACAAGGCTATGGCAAATACTACTAAAGCCAAGAAGAGAGTCAGAACATACAGCAGCGCACAATGGTACACGGGAGAGGAATGGGCTTGGCGCCCGGGAATGTCTGCGGCAGGGAGGAGGCTTTGGTAAAGGAATATACCCATTTGCTTTGATGATTTGCATGACTGGCTTGTACACTAGATGGGGCAATGCAATACAACGATATTTGACACAGGGCGCCGTACTTTTGATTTGAAAAATTGCGACGCTAAACTTTTGTTGGGATCTCAATCCAATCTATGTTGACAGCTCTTGAATGGGGCGTATTAGTCCCCATAAATCTCTGAAGCGCCTGTTGTATTAAATTGGTCTTTATACATTGACTTTTTTCAAACACTTTTAACGCTCTCTCAAACGATCTTGCCCTTTTTCACAACGAAGCCTTCTAGCGCAGCTGTAATAAATTAGCACATACGTCTCTCTTCCAAGAATATGACTTACCGATAGCAGCCCATAGCCTGTTCTCACCCTCCTGGAACACCAAGCTCCTGGGGCCATAGAAGACCTCATCGGCCACTTCCTCGGGATGTCTAGGCAGACAATGCATGAACTTCCAGCCCTCCTTCGCACCACCTCTCTTTGCAAGCTCGTTGGTGATCTGGTATCCGGCAAAGGCCTTCAGTCTTTTCGCCGACTCCTCTTCTTGTCCCATTGACACCCATGTATCTGTCACCAAGATATCCGCGTCCTTGATAGCTTCTTCTGGAACATTGGTCTCGGTAAGTTTGCCAGGAGAGCTCACGCCCTTAGCAGCCCCATTTATGATCTCTCGCATGGAAGCAGGAATCTCATAACCCTTGGGTGAAGCAACTGAGATATCAACGCCAAGCTTCACAGCCGCAATTGCGAGGTCGAATAGAACATTATTCGAATCCCCAATCCAAGCAATCTTCAACCCTTCCACGCTCAAACTCTTCGAGCCAGACGAAGGAAACGCCTCATGTATAGTCAAAAAATCCGCAATCGTCTGCAACGGATGGAAATCATTCGACAACGCATTAATAACCGGCACACTCGAATACTTCGCCAAATCCGCAACATCGCTATGAGGACCAACTCTAGCAACCATACAACTCGTCATACTCGAAATAATGAGTGAAGTGTCGTATAGAGACTCGTTGACGCCGAGTTGGATGTCGTCCTTTCCTAGGAACATGGGGTGTCCGCCCATGGTTGCGACGGCGGCTTCGGTGGAGACGCGGGTTCGTGTGGAGCGTTTGTTGAACATCATTGCTACGCTCTTTCCGGAGAGGGCGTTTTGGAGGGAGGAGGGGATGGTGCCGGATTTTATGGCGGTTTTGTGGGAGGAGGCATTGTGGACGAGGATGGTAAATTCGGAGGGGGTGAGGTCGGCGATTGAAAGGAGATGGCGGGGTGCGAAGGGCGATGTGGTAGGAGTCGAGGGAGTCGAGTTGGAGAAGGCTCGTTTTGAGGATTTGGAGAGTTGTTGGAAGACCGCTCTGGCGGGGCGGAGGTGGGCTGATGAAGATAGCATTTTGAGAGCTTGTTTCTAGATCAATTGAGTTAATTGGAAATCAATTGATGGTATTGGAGAGTCTGAAGCTCAAAGACAGCGAAGATACACTTGTCTTGGTATGACTCACGGAGGTGAAGCTCAGAAGTGAAAATAATACCTACCCTGAGCTTCTCAAAAGTTTCTGTTCATGTGAGTCTTCAAGCTCGCTATATTTTATGCATGCAGAAAATCCGGCCAGGCACGTCAGGAACGAACCCGGTTTAGGCTAGCTCGATACTGAAGTCTCACCTTTCCCCGGACCTTTTTGCTCTAGACAGCCATCAAGTTGGTTCCAGACATTATTGAAAGCATGAGGTACGATTGGTGATGAGAGAACAAGTCTGCAAGTACTTTACACTGTAGCCAAAAATTGTTGTAATCGTTATTCTACACCACGTCTTCCCAGTTTGAATGGCATGCTTGTTCCGCTCCTCATGGATCATCATTTAGTGGCGCGCTAAGATACGCAATCAACATCTAGCCTCCTGCCAACTCCTCCTCTCAACGTTTCATGCTCACTGTCAACTGCTGGCTGTACCTTTGAATCACCATCAACAACATCACATTAAAGCCAGGACCAGGCTGTCGAATTTCCCTATTGCGACTTGCAAAGCCAGTGGAAGCTTTTCCACAACCATGTCAGACTCCACTCTACTCGGGGATGCCTCCGACCGACCAACGTCAAAACACTCGAATCATTCCGATGTATCACACGAACAAACACCGTTACTATCGCGCTCTGATAGTGCTACTCGATACGATGGCTCAGAAGAAGAGCACGATAGGCTAGCTTCGCCTGCTGCGACTTCGTTACGATCATTACAGAATGGTGGGGGATCCATCAAGTCCTCCAAAGGCGGAAGAAGATGGCCCACTGTGGTTGCAGTCAGTCTGCTAGGCTTGGTCGTTATTGCCATCATTCTCGGGGCGTTCTTTGCACCTGCAGCGGTCGAAGAATATGCCAAGCAGGCTCTTGTTATCGAACCAACGAATCTGTCGATAGATTCATTCACGAAGACCGGAGTCAAAGCGAGAGTGCAGGCAAACTTCAAGATGGATGCTTTGAGAGTCCAAAACAAGCATGTGAGGAATATTGGGCGCTTTGGAACCTGGATTGCTCACTCGGTCGAGAGCCAAGACTCACTGGTTGAGGTGTATCTACCCGAATATGGAAATGTCCTTGTTGGCACGGCTGTTGTACCCAAAGTCGTGGTGGACATTCGAAATGGACATATCACACCCATCGACTTTATTACGGACCTTCAACCTGGAGACATCGAAGGCATTCGCCAAGCTGCTAATGATTGGTTGGAGGGACGCTTGGACAAGATCAGAGTGTTGGGCAAAGCCAACGTTGCTTTGAAGTCTGGCATATTTCCTCTTGGATCTCAGACTGTTGTGGAGTCATTAGTTTTTGAAGGTCAATCTCTCTACCGTTCCTTTGCTGCGTTGTATCTCGGAGAAAAGTCACTGGTCTAGATAACAGGCTGGTTGTAATCATAGTTGATTCATCCTTGAAAAGGAGACAAAGAATGCCCAATAAGTCTACTATTCACGTGAAAGCTGCCAGATATGCTTTTCAATGTCCAAGCCCGTTTGGGACAATTGCTAATTCCGTGAGCAGGCCACGATCTCCCAGCTATTCCGGAATACAATATTACCCGACTGAATTTCAGAGAAGTTCCGCTCCCCACCAATGGCCGCCGCGGCATGGCGGCGGATGTCTCATTGTCCCTCATGAACAGCTACCCTGTTAAGCTGGAGATTCCACCACTTGGATTCGACATTCTGGTTCCAAACTGCGGTCCTGATGAGCCACAAATTCAGCTTGCTGATGCAACTACTACCGCCATTGATATTGAACCATACTCCGACGTCACCGTTGATGTGGGAGGTATCGTCCGCGAATTGCCGGAATCCCTTATTCAGACTTGCCCTCATTCGCGCTCGTCACCATTAGATGCGTTCTTAAGCGACTATATCCACGGCAAGGACACAACTATCTTTGTCCGAGGCTCGAATGCACCGGATAGTGGAACCCCAGATTGGATTACCAAGATCATCTCCAGTGTCACAGTGCCTGTGCCCTTTCCAGGCCATACATTTGATAGTCTGATCAAGAACTTCTCATTGACAGACACAAAATTCAGTCTTCCGGACCCATTTGCGGACCCAGACTCAGCTGATGCGAATCCACAAATTTCTGGAAATATTGTGGTCATTGCAGGACTGCCTGACGAAATGAACTTTGGCCTCAACGTGAGCCGTGTTCGAGCCAACACCAATGTATTCTACAAAGGGGCGAAACTTGGCGTCCTCGACCTGAAGAAATGGCAAAAGGCACAGTCGGAGCGAATTGAGCCAAAGAAAGGGCAGAAGAACACATTGAAGATCCAATCTCGTATCAAGGACGCCCCTCTGAACATCACCGATGATAATGTATTCACGGATGTTATCCAAGCTCTTTTGTTTGGCGGAGAGACCGTCATACTCAAAATTGAGGCACTTGTTGATGTCGAAGTCTCCACTGTTCTTGGGACATTGGTCATAAAGGACCTTCCCGCAGAGGGAAGTGTTCCCGTGAAACGTTAGGAGTCCGTTTCTAATTTGTCGACCGACTGCACCGAAACTGACGAGATTACAGCGATCTCTACAGGCAAAGGATTCAGCTCTTTGAAGCCATCGGTCGGCGATTTGAAAGTCCTGAGCACAAGCAGGACATCGCTCAACCTCGAAGCACGTGTCAACTTTTCAAACCCAACGGAATACACAGCCCAGATACCCTACATCAACATTCACATACTCAACAACGGTTCTGTCATCGGCGATGCAACAGTTACAAATTGTACTGTCGGTCGCGGCAATAACTCGAACGTCCTTGTCCACGCAACGTGGGACCCTACTACCTTTGGAGGCGAGAATGCTACGAAGATTGGCTCAGAGCTATTGTCCCAGTACATATCGGGCTTTAACACAACCCTAACCTTTCAAACGCACGAAGAATCCATTCCGTTCCGGCCAGATATCGGCCGAGCCCTAAGCAAATTTGCTATCGAGATCCCAACCCCTAGACTTGGAGGTGACGACGGGGTTGGAAGCGGACCAAACGGCGATCACAAACCCCACTTCATCGAGGATGCAACTTTTCACTTATTTTCTTCCACGGCGACTTTCACTCTCATTTCACCCCTAAAATACAGCACTATATACATCGACAGCATTGATGCAACAGCTCTTTACAACCATACAGAACCTGTCGGCACAATCAATTATGACCTACCCTTCAAAGTCCCGCCAGGGAAGAGTCAATCTCCAAGACTACCAGTCGACTGGTCTCTGGATAGTGTTGGTTACGAAGAGCTCAAGAAGGCTTTGGGCGGCACACTGAAATTAGACGCAAAAGGAAATGTCAGCATTAGACTAGGACAATGGACGGAGACGGTCTGGTACACTGGGTCAGGAATTGGCGCGAGGGTTTCTTTTTAAATAATCCAGACTAGGGCATTGGGGCTTTAAGTGGTCATGGTACACAATCACTGGAGTATGTACATATGGGAATCAGGGGAAATGGAACCGGAGTTTTTGGGGGTCAGGGAACTGGGAACTGGAGAGGCAGGCGTCATAGAAATCAACGTGAGTTTGAATTGAATGTACAGAATACATAGAAGGAGATTTTATCTACCATCCACGTAATTTCCAGGCATCTCAGAAATATGCCAAGCGACGCCGACTCCAGATTACAAACCAAGTTTTTCCACGTGAGTGAGACCATATCTATCCTGGAGGCAGTGTGCTTGCGTCAACGATCTCGTCGGCTTCTTTGATGAGTTCCTGCTCGTTAGGACCGTATAGGGGCGAGCGGGGAAGGGCCATAAGACCAGTTCGGGCTGATTCTAAGATTCCGAAGGGAGCGATGAGCTTCATGAATGAGTCGATTCGGGTAGGCTTCGCGGAACTGTACTTTTGTTAATACGTGGTTGGAGAGAACCTTGAAAGGAAGGCTTACACTTCGACGATACAGCTGTTTGTGCTGACATCTAGAACCTTTCCTCCGAACTGATGCGTGAAATATGTGATCGACTTCAAGTGTTCATGTTTCAGTCTCAACGCCTGACTGAGAGGTAGCTTGCTAGGGTGGAAATCCTTCTTCTCTTCACTCTTCTGAGCCCATTCCTCACCTCCCTCCACACTTTCCTCATCGCCAGCCGTAATCTCTCTGTGATGAGCTTGTAAATCCTCAAAGTATTCTGGGCCGAGAATGTTGATCTTTGCTAGCAGCAGTTCTCGCTGAACCAAAGGCGCAGTTGTATAATCCAGCACAGCCCATACTGGGACCAAATCCTCCAGCTGTCGACGAGCTTGCTCTACTACACCGTCTTGACCTGAGAGCACAATCGTCATGCGAGACAAGTCTTCAACCTCCGTATTGCAGACAACCAAGGAATCAATATTGAATCCACGAGCAGCTAGGATACCAGAGACGCGGGACAAAACACCAGGCTCGTTCTGAACCAGGCAATTGAGGACATGTCGTTTTGGCGGGGCGGTCGAGGGTGTCGGGGTTTCGTAGAGGATATTAGACACGGCTGCTTGTGCAGACCAAGACGGAGGAGCGTCGGAGGTAGGGAGAGGGTAGATTCGTCGGTGCAGAGCTTTGTATGCGAGTGCTGAGGTGGAGGAGGTTGTCGATTCTGGTCGGAGTTGCTGACGAGCGGCGAGGAAGTTCGAGGCACGAGGGCGAATTGCTTTCGAGGAGAGCGTGCACACAGCTTTTCGTGAAGCCATGGTGGGTATGAGGAAGCCAATTAAGTCTTGTGATCAATTGACTTATCCTGGCCCCTCGTGGACTTTATGGAAGCAATCGAGGAGAAAGTGACTCAGGTGAAGAGAAGTGAACCGTGAGCCCGACTATCGGCCAAAAATTTGGAGTCACCGCTACAATCCTGGGGAACTTTTAGCGAGGGTAGCTTGTGAAAACTTCAGCCTCATCTCGAATCGACAACGTTCCTGTATTTATTTAATACGCCGCAGCCTTCTCAGCCGTGCGCTTTCAACATTTCTTTCTCATACTAAGATCTAGGATCCACGATGGACGACACCGAGCGACGTACCGCAAAGCGCTCGCGCTTCGATCAGACAGAGCCAAAGAGAACCTCGAGATTCGACAGACGTTCGCGGTCTCCCCCAGCCTCAAAGCCGGAACCCGAATCGAGACGAAGCAGGAGCCCGTTGCCTCGAGCCTCTGACAGCCCTGCCACAGACTCTGCGAAGAAACCAGGCGCGGATCCTGCAGCAGCAGCAGGTGAGTTAATGCGCTGGGAATTTCCATAGCAAGGCTAACAAGTTTATAGCTGCCGCGGCAGCGAGAATCAATGCCCAAATCCAAGCCAAGAAGGGTATCCAACATGTCGACGTTCCCCCTATCCTATCTACTTTGAGTCCCCCTGGTGGAAAATCGGCATCCCCGGGAGGAGGTTCGGGTTCAGGCAACAGCGCGGCTTTGGTGAACGGTGAGATGTACATTGCGGATGGCGACTACATTCGAGATATTGAAGTCAACGATTTGCGAAATCGCTACACACTGACCAAAGGCTCTACACAAAAGATGGTAAATACTCCTTGTGTTAATACTCCACTGATACATCAGGCTCTCTTCATAGATATAGCTTCTGACATATCCCTATTTCATTTCAAATACGTATAAGCTATCTTTTGTGTGGGATTTTCAAGCTTACCTGGAAGCGCTAGCATCTACTACACAACCCTCTTTGGCATCTGCTGACTCCCGCTGCGTGACATCTAGATTAAAGAAGAAACCGGTGCTGGTACGCTATACCTACAACTTACGTTTGACAGAGAACTTAATGTTGACTTTTGAAGATGTCACGACTCGTGGAAACTACTATCCGGATAAGAGCATGGCCACGGCTGCTGTAAGTGTATCCGTTTTCTTTGATGAACTTGGCTAACTAGAACTCAGAATCCACCTCTTTATCTCCACGTTACGAGCACGACTAAGCGAGGCCTCGAGCAAGCTGTTGAGAAGATTGAGGAACTTATGAAGCAGGAGCTCCCCAATCTAGTTGACGAGCGCCGATTCCGACGACGAGAACCTGAGCAAGTTGAGAGAGACGAGTTCGGTAGAGTAAGTAAAGTACACTTCGGCTAGAGGATTGACTAACAGCATGCTTAGCGCAAATGGCCAGAAGAGAAGATTCCGATCGACTTTGAGCCGATTCCCGGTTTCAACTTACGAGCACAGGTCGTCGGTCATGGAGGAGCTTATGTCAAGCATATCCAGCAGGAGACGAGATGCCGTGTTCAGATCAAGGGCCGTGGTTCTGGATTCATGGAGCATGGCACTGGTCGTGAGAGTGATGAAGACATGTACTTGCATGTTGCAGGTCCTGATCCGAACGAGGTCCAGAAAGCCAAAGAGCTTTGCGAGGATCTGTTGAAGAACGTGAGAGAGCAGTATGAGGAGTTCAAGGCTCGTCCACCACAACGTGGCTATGGAACTACCGGCTATGGCGGCGAGCGTGGCTATGGTGACCGTGCCCCTGAGAGAGGAAACTCCTACGGCGGTGGTGGAGGAGGTTATGGCGGTGGCTACACTGGCTCGCCTGCCCCTAATACCCCCGGAGCTGTTATGAGTCCAACAACTCCAGCCGCACCTGGTGCTGGCAGTCCCACAGCTGGAGCAGATTATGCAGCCCAGTATGCCCAGTACTACGGAGGCGCTGATATTTATGCAGCTTATGGAGGTTACGCAGCCTATGTCCAGTATTATCAGCAATACATGGCGGCGGCTCAGGCGGCTCAACAGCAAGGTGGTGCTCCAGGCGCTAATTCGGCTCCTCCACCACCTCCCAGTGAAGCTCCACCTCCTCCCCCTCCTTCCGGATCCCCTAGTGCTGGTGGCTACAACTCTGTAAGTTCCAAATAGCCCTACCCCCATTACATTCTAACAATTTTAGGTCCCACCGCCTCCAGGAATGTAAATTATCGACGAGCTACTGAGCAGTTTAGATCTTCACTTACGCAGAACTGATCTAGCTGTTTTGACTTCGAGGTCTTTCACTCTCTTTCGCATGTGCATTCATTCTTCTGCATGTTTCGGTCAGGGGTTTGGTGGTCAAAATTGCAGGATACCTCACTCTTGTAGCATAAGCAAGTAGTCTCACAAATGCATTTTGCTGGACAAAAGTTCAGTCAATCAAGTCAATTATATTGAGAACTTCTGTCCAATCTTCTGGTCCGTTTTCCGACTGTGGTTCTTCCTCTGTGTCCTTGAACGTGAGCCGTTGCCCATAGGAAATGCACAGCTCTTCTCCTGCCTTGATATCTCGAAGGGTGGTGTAGGTGATGAGGAGGTTGTCGATGTCCCGGTCCCAACCGACATTCTGATTCATTGTCGAGTCTAGAAGATATGGGGGTCAGTAATTGCCCCTTAAAGAATGTCTTAAGAGAGTGTCTCGGGAGAAATGTCTTAAGACATTCTCAAAGAGGAAAAAACGTGTATTCTCCCATTTACTCACGATTGAACATGCTGCCAAGTCCTAAAATCACAGCTTGAGTCGTAGTGGGTAGTTTAGTACCATTGGCTTGAGCCTTCTCTTCTTCGGAGGGTTTATAGGGCCAGTTGCTATACTAAGTTCAACTCCTAGGTAGGACCTTCAAAGTGGTAGTCATGTGACAAATGGTGTACTTACTAGGTGTAATGGTAAAGCACAGTCTTCTTGATGTATTGATCATTCTCAACAGGATCCAGAACAATCACCGGAGCTACTTCGAGAACAGTTCGAGCTGGTATGTCTTTGCTGGCGAAGACGCCTCGGCCTATGCAATTCTTAGCTTCATTGTCCAACTGCAGCAACGAGTCGACATGGGCCACTGGGAGGGCAATGTCACTTAGCCAGCACCTTTTGGCGTGTCCATAATGAGAACCAATCCTTCTGCCCTCTTCAGAGGAATGCCCTCTATTTTCTTGCCCGGCCCCTCCATCCTCAATTTAATGAGTTCTGAGGAAAGGAAGAAAAAATGGAAAAAGAGTTTTGGCGATGTTGAAAATTAAGCGATAACTGGCACGATAAAGCGCGGGTACGACTTCGTACGCGTACTCTCATTTCTTCATGTAACAAGCTTATGGCTTGAGAACGACCAGGGAATGGCGCATCAGCGCGGAGGTTCGACTGTTGAAGCAGTCAAGGAGCCTCATTCTGTTTCTCTGAAGGTTTTGAGGTAAGGGATCAAATGCCAAGCCAAAGAGAAGAACTGCCTCTAACATCACAACAGATTATCCAGGCCATCTCTCTCAGTACAACACCCCCTCCCTCTGCCCACACCTGGCGCTTCTCCTCCCGACTCCCCAAATACCTTCCCCGCCTCCTCCGAATCCCTCGCATACCCCTCCGCCAAGAACGATGCCTTCATCCTCTCCCCTCTCCTCACCCTCCCTCCAGCATTCGGATCCGCCTACGTCGGAGAAACTTTCTCCTGCACCCTCTGTGCAAACAATGAAGTCCTCCCCGGCTCTGTATCTGCCAAAGTAATCTCGAACGTCCGCATCGAAGCAGAGATGAAGATCCCGAGCTCAAGTACACCCATATCCCTCATCCTCGTTCCCCAAACAGAAAAGGAAGAGGAAGCAGAGAAAGGAAAGGAACATGGTGTTGATCTGGAGCCTGGTCAGAGTCTACAAAAAGTGGTTAATTTTGATCTGAAGGAGGAGGGGAGTCATGTTTTGGCTGTGACGGTTACGTATTCGGAGACCACGGCTACGAGTGGAAGGATTAGGACGTTTAGGAAGCTATATCAATTTGTGTGTAAAGGGTGCATGGTTGTTAGGACGAAGACGGGGGCGTTACCTTCTATGGGTGAGAAGGGGAGGAGATGGGCGTTGGAAGCACAGTTGGAGAATTGTGGGGAGGAGACGATTACGCTTGATATGGTGGTGCTGGAAACGAAAGAGGGCTTCAAGAGTCAAGGAATAAACTGGGAAATCATTGGGGAAGGAGAGCAGATGGACAGACCTGTGCTTATGCCTGGGGATGTGCAACAAGTATGCTTTCTGGTGGAGGAAGTCATCGACGACGAGGGAAGCGGACCCGAGCCTACAGATGGGAGATTGGTGTTCGGCATCTTGAGTCTGGGATGGAGAGGCCCGATGGGTAATAGAGGATTCTTGAGTACTGGAGCTTTGGGGGCGAGGCTGAAGTGAGGAGGAGCCAAGAACAGAGCGAGAGAGGCAAGGCAACGAGGTTGTCAGGTCTGGCTCCCACGCCGTGCGTTCAAAAGAAGCTATCGTTCCATAAGTCAATGGCCAAACAATACGGGTCCACCATAATCCGTCATATGGCCAGCTCAGCGCAATCTAAGCTGCTGCTTTCAATTAGGCGTGCGGCTTCGTGGCTATTATCACATTTTGTTAGGTGTGGGACGAGCTGTGTAGCTCTTGCTTGGCTGGCAACGTACGACTGCAGGAACAGGCCAGCAGTGGGTCAGTAGATCGTCGGAATGATAGGCAAGGTTGGTTCAGATGCTTCGGTGACGGAACAGGCTTCACTTGAAGGTTTTGAGATCATCAAGATATCGTTGGAGCCCACCAGCCCACAAGCCGGGCATTCCTTTTGAATTTGCGTCAGCCCCTCTGCATCCTCGGGCCATATTTGCAATGTTGACAAGGCGAATGCACAAGGCTTTGCTGTTCAGTTCAAAAGAAGTCAATTTTTTGCTTCTAAGCCTTTTCTGTGCTGATTTTCAACCGTCAATGATGAATCGACTCAGCATGTCTCGAGGTGGGGAAGTCCATTCTTACTTGATGCATTAAGAAAAAGCATTGTACTTGGTGCCGCAGCCCACCACATCACAGACATTAAGATTCAAAACAGAGATCAAGAGGGAGCCAGAGAATGGAGGAGAGCAAGATGATCACAACAAAGCAGAAATGTCTTCATCCAGTTTGTTTGCTGTTGGAAATCATCGCGATCCATATTGTCTGTGATTCCAATTGCAACACAATTGGCTGCAAAGTCCCAGGACGACTCAGGACATTCCATGGTATTCCTTCCATCCCTAAACGCTGACCTGTATCCCGTCCTCAACCTCAATCTGCCTTCATCCATCCTTCACATGATTTCATCTCATGCATCACCTTGTCTTCCTCGACCCAACACATCGCATCATTCCATCTCTCTATAATCTTCATTGTCTCCTTATCGATGTCATCCCTTTCCTTGTCTAATGCTCTCATCTTGTCTCCCACTGAAGTAATTTGTTCGACACTCTCGTCATGTTCCACTTCATTCTTCAGCGCTTTGTTCGCTTTGTCGATGCGCTCGGTTTTGGCGATGACTACGTTGAGCTTATTGATCAGGCTGTAAATGTCCAAAATGCGCGGATGGTGGAGTTTGAAGAAGTTGTGCAGCTCGTTGATGAGTTTATTGAGCTCTTGCGGGATCCTGCCAGTGTAAGTGTGACTGGTGCGTATCACTGTAGTCGTGGTACTGTTTGAAGATTTGATGGTTGTGGTAACGGTGCTCGAACTCGATGCGCAGCCGGCGGGAATATCTTCTGCCGATCCGATATTGAGACTGAACGCGCTCTGTGTGCGCACGCTCATTGTTGACGTTTGCTTTTCTTTGTCTGCCATAGTTGCTAAGGTTATGAAGTATCTTGATCTTGCGCTGCGGATCAATGGTGGTTGAAGATGGTTGTGAATGGTCGAAGAGTTGGCGGAAAGAGGTGCGTATATATAGACGGCGACAGCGAGGTGAATTAATTTCGTTTTCAGTCGTCATCATTTTTTAATCAAATTCTGCCCTCCTCTGCGACTATTACTGAGGCTGGTATATCAAACTACTCTTCTACTAGCAACGATCATGAAAAATTATGTACCCTTAGCTGCCCTTCACTCAGTATAGTCTCTTTTTTTCAGCTTTATATCCTCATAGCCGGCTAGTATTCAAAACTCAGCAATATCTCTGTCCAAGGCTGATGTGGACAAGATAGATATATACTTAGTAGCCTTGCTTGGATTTGTACAATTCAGCCTCAGATTCCGGACATCAGGTTTCATATATTTCAAATCAAGTATTGAGTATTCTATTTTTGTTTGTTTACCGAGAAGTCAATGTAGATTCTGATTGCCAATCATTCCTGAAAAAATGTCCAACACGGGGACAGACATTCCCTTATTTCCCTCTTCAAGTTGCATCTTACAAGCTCTGGTTATGTCTCTTCGGACATGTCTTGCTCCAAGCAAAGGAGCTCAAGTATGCATAGGCTTGAAAAGAAAGGTATGAATGTCAAATTTGATTCTAAGAACAGCGTGCAGCTTCTCTCTTGAACGTCTATCTGGTACCAAATATCCAACAAGAATGTAATTTTTGCTGCAAGAGTTTCCATTTTCAAGTAGAATAGAGGTGTATGTGATGCAGAAAGCTCGATATAGGCAAGAAGTGTTCAAGTCTATTGCTAGGTTACGACATTGGGCAAGCAGTCGACTCCCTTTGCCAACAACAATGCACAGGGTAGGGCCGGTCAGAAACTCCACTACTCCCTCAAACACTTTCTCCATCCAGGTATCGGGGACTTCAATGTCTCCAGAATAGTTTGAGTGGAGACAATTGACTCATTCTTAAGCTGCGAGTTCGGAGTTCGATTCTTTCAAATCACGAGCTTCTCACACCACTTATAACGGGACACCACACGAGCCTCGAATGACTCTCATTCAGATTCGAAAAGGAAACTTTGCCGGAAGAATAAATGGCCCATGAAATGAATTGTGCTCAACGAAACCATCCAATATTTGACATTTCCTGTACACAAATTAAGCGAGCTTGAAAAGGGGTACCCGCTCGATTCGCGTTCCCGTCAAAATATCAGCGCATAGCTCTCCGGTCGACTACAGCCTGAATCTATTGTTACACATGCTATCAGTTCATGCTGCTTTGAAAGTGCTGTCAAAAGTTATGGAATGGGATGAAGATGGAAGTCGGGATGAGTCAATCGCTTCGAGCCTACAAAAGGTCACCAGATTCCGTCATAGATCCATTCAGGATCGCTTTCTTTCGACTTCTACCAGTGAATGCTTGAATGAATCGAATAACTTCTTAGACTAGCTCCAATCACAAATAAACGTCAACTCTTTCCCTTCCAACGGTCCTCAACTTTGCAACATAAAACGAACCAACATCGACACTCTGATTCCCTAGAGCGACGAGTACAAATAACTACCGCTCTTCAGATACCTCTCAACTGAAATACCCTTCTCTGAAAATCCCATTCCGAATAAATACAATGGCACACACACCAAACACTCCCAAAAACACCTTCCTCCCACTCCTCGAATCCCCACGTCCCCTCACCAGAATCAACGCCTCGCAGCAAACCAAGCAAGTCATCTACATCGTCATTCAAGCCGCAACCTCGAACACTACGCATACCTTCAAGATCCGCGGTAGCTATCACAGTCTCAAGGATGCAAACAATAAGGTCATCGAGCTGTGGGAAGGAGAGGTTAGGTTGAGGAAGGGTAGGGAGGCGCATGATACTAAGAGTGATGGTAGACTTTGGGTAAGTAAATGCTTTGATGCCTGCTTGCAAAACGGTTGAGTGGCACTGCTAACATCAACTAGTGGAGTGCGGAGTCAAATGAAAGTGGTGATATGATGATGGTTACGATCAAGAAGACGGAATTGATGAAGGAGAGCGAGGAGGTTGCTAAGGGCTGGCTTGATGACTGAGCAGCTGTGAGAGAGGGGTGATGGATGGACATTTTGGCGATTGGGCGAAGGGCGATCAATCCTCTCACTCTTGGAATAAAGTAATCATTCGATTGCGCTGGACGCGATCTCAAAGCAATAACGGATTGCGGTCTTCTTGGATTTAGATCCTGGGAACAGAGGCATGGGAAATCAGTTGGCCGCACGAGAACAAAAAACAGATAATCAGTCCGATCACAATGTCCCGAGCATTCTGGGACTTTAATACAGAGCAAGATTTTGAAACTTCAATCCACTTGATCGACCAAAGGGAAAAACATCACAAGCTCAGCATGAATGTGCAATGAGGATTCATAAATCTGGCAAGGGTATCATCATTCATGAACTACTGGAGATTTCATTCGTAGACTCCCTGCTCAAACCTCTCTGTATCGTAGAAGAGTGCAGATATGGTATTGCCGTTGAATATTCGTCCTTCGAGAGCATTCACAGCCTGAGCTACGTTAGTTTCACTCTTCAGAAAAGCGTTGCAAGAAGGACTTACTCTTAAAGCCGACAGCTGACTTGTAAATTTGACGAAAACTTTCGGAGCAGCTCCATGTCGATCGATATAGACTCTTTCGACTCGTCCATACTTCTCCGCGCATTCGTCTCCAATTTCCTGCATGATCCCTCCATCACCATCTCCCTCGACTTCCTCGTCAAGATTCATGCCATCAACCATGCCCCGAAGAACAATAACCTCCGACATAGGACCAAACTTGCCAGTATCCGAATCCTTCTCTGGCACATTTTTCTTCCCTCCGATGATTTTGCCACGACCACCAGGATCTCGGAATCCACCACCCTCAGCATCCGATTTCTTCTTCCGCTTCTCAAGCTGTACTCGAAGTGGGTTGACGATACCAGAGCCATCAGCGCCTAGACCTTTACCTTTACTCCAACCGTACTTGGACATGAGTCTTTCTGCGAATCCTTTCTGACCAGGTCGAAGTGATCTTGGCGCTTCCTCAGCAGGCTCCTCATTGTCATCCTCTTCTTCTTCGGCCAGTGCTTTCTCCAATTCGGCTTCTGAGCTCGGTATATCGCTTGGCGGTGGTGGAAGGTTGTACCGGACTGGTGCACGAGATATTGAACCTGCTGGAAGTGGCTGAGGTGGAACGGCAGGTGCTGAGAGATTTTCTGGGGGTGGGGGAGGTGGGGTATTGTCTAGTGGAGCTGCTGGTTTGTTGGTAGGAGAATCTATAGGTGGAGGAGCGAAAGAATAGCTGGGCGGAGGTGCGAATTGTCCTGAGGAGTTAGTACATGAACACTCATATGATTGAGGTAGAACTTACTGCCCATTTGTGGACGATAATCCTCTTCATCGCTATCCTTCTCACTAGGTGATTTCCTAGCCATTCTATGTGCGTAGAGTCTGTCCTTCCACTCTCTCACTTCTCTTATTTTTTCATCACTGTTCTTGTACTCCTCATAACTGTTCGGCCGTGTTGGATCATAGATGTCATCCCAATCTTGGACAGCAACATGCTCTTCCCTGTGCTTGTTCTTCCTCTTCTTACGTCCGCCTCGCTGTCTCTTCTCCCCTCCATAGAAGCCATTCACGTCCTCGTCGTCTCCACCAGTCCAATCTGCCAGAGTGGTTTTCGCAGCCGGTCGTTGAGTGCTTACAGCTGCTGAGGCCTGCGGTGGAGCGCTTTTCTGAGTCGAAGCATCTGGTAGTGCCTGCTTTGGAAAGGATGTCTTTGGTTTGGGCTTTTGCGACAATTGTGGTCTCTTCGTTGGCTGGAATCGTAGCGCAGCTTTCAAAAGGAAGAACGTCAGTCTCAAGGAGATACATGCTTGAGGATAATTGGAATATACCAGGATCTATTTGTGGCTTTTTAGATGCACTGTCTTCTGGAGCTTCACTTTGCTTGAATACGACAGGCCCCTTGGAGATCGTCCCTGGAGCTGAAGAGTCAGGATCAAGGAGATTCGCATACAGCGACAGCCCGCGAGGCGCGGGAGTAGAGTTCGATGGATTAGACATTCTGTGATATGATCTCTGCTTCGGAATTGTTTTGTCGCAGAGAGAATTGAAAGTCCACAGCCTTATGCGTAAGGCTAGGGATGTGAGCTTCCTGGACCAAGACCAAGATTGATAGAGCCACTCTCTATCGGCGATGGCTCGGCGTGATAAGCAAGCTCGCAATTGTGAGGATCAAACATCGTCACTAGACAAGGAGAATCTTTGTGTCTGGGGTGAATTTTGAAGCATCTCCGTGGCAGAGCTCATAGGATTTTACTTGAATTATCAGAAGTTGATCTTCTAGAGTCAATTGACTTGTTCACTCTCGACACCTTCAAAACTCTCTACATAATATCCTCCGATGGCCGCCACCACTCTCTCAAGTTCCTTCTCAGCAGGAGACAATGCTACAGCAATCATCATCCCTAGCAAGCCCAAAGCTCTCACAATTTCATACAAAGAGCTATCCGCCGAAATCCTCTCTTTCCAGAAGAAGCTTGCAAAGCTCGGCGTTACACCAGCATCTGCTGTCTCAATCGCTCTCCCGAATACCTACGAACTCATCGTTGCTTTCCTCGCTAGTGCATGGCAAAGAGGCATTGCGGCTCCTCTGAACTCGGCATACAAGCAGGAGGAATTCGAGTTCTATATCGACGACTTGAAGTCTGCCGTTGCTCTTGTACCCCAGGGCTCATACGCAAAAGATGGACCTGCTGTTCGAGCAGCGAGGAAATACCAAGCAGCCATTGCAGAATGCTACTGGAACGGGCGAGAAGTGGTATTAGATGTGAAGGAAGAAGGGAAACTGAAGGGAAAAGGCAACCAGAAAGTCGAAAAGGCACAACCAGATGACATTGCCCTTGTCCTACACACCAGCGGCACCACAGGACGCCCCAAGGCGGTGCCATTGACACACAGGAACCTCACACGCACAATGAAGAATATCAAGGCTACATATGATCTATCACCCGCCGATCGCACGATGCTCGTCATGCCCCTCTTCCACGTCCACGGTCTCCTAGCCGGATTCCTCGCCCCCCTCTACAGCGGCGGATCCGTCATTGTACCTCCCAAATTCTCCGCCTCAGAATTCTGGGACGACTTCATTGCCCACGGTGCAAACTGGTACACGGCCGTCCCAACCATCCATCAAATCCTCCTCAAGAACCCACCTCCGCACACCAAGCCCAAGATCAGGTTCATCAGATCATGTTCTTCACCGCTATCACCAACCGTCTTCCACCAGCTAGAAGAAGCATACAACGCCCCCGTCCTCGAAGCATACGCCATGACCGAAGCCGCCCACCAAATGACCTCCAACCCCCTTCCCCCAGGAAAGCGCCAACCCGGATCTGTAGGAATCGGACAAGGCGTCGAGGTCAAGATTTTGAATGGACAAGGTAAGGAAGTGCCTCAGGGCTCCGAAGCCGAAATCTGCATCCGCGGCGAGAACGTCACAAAAGGCTACTTGAACAACCCCGAAGCCAACAAATCCTCCTTCACAGCCTCAGGATTTTTCAGGACTGGTGATCAAGGAAAGCAGGATAAAGATGGATATGTGATTATCACTGGTCGAATCAAGGAACTGATTAATAAAGGTGGTGAGAAGATTAGTCCGATTGAGTTGGATAATGTGTTGGCGAGACATCCGAAGGTTGGGGAGGCGGTTAGTTTCGCGATTCCGGATGAGATGTTTGGGCAGGAGGTTGCGGTTGCTGTTGTGCCGAAGCCGGGGCAGCATATTACTGAGGATGAGTTGAAGAAGTGGGTTGCTGAGAAGTTGGCTAAGTTTAAGGTGCCGAAGAAGGTATGTTGACCCCCTTTGCACCTCGAGCGAGTATGAAAGAAGTGAAAGCTAACAATCGCAGGTCTACTTTACAGACAATATGCCAAAGACAGCAACAGGCAAAATCCAGCGCCGCATCGTCGCAGACACAATGCTTAAGCAAGACATGCCAAAAGCCAAGCTCTAAACGCACCCAAACACAATCACCTTGTAAAAAAACGAGAACAGGAACCTGGGGCTACAGTATATAGAAGCTTTGAATACCGAACACTAGATGAGCAATGAAATAAGTAAATACCAAGCAATGAAAATCCCATCAGTACACACATGCAAATGATTGGTCACAACTAGCAAAGTTTCAATCTGCCACACGCGCGCGTTCAGCTCGGCACTTCCTCGCCTGATCCTTCAAGATGTCGTGCAACGCGGTAGGCTCAGCCTCTTCTGCACAGACTCGAGGATCATAAGCCACCTACGTTGGTGAAACGGTGGAAAATCTGTCACATGGAAAAAGGAAGACCAGACTCTGAAGTTTAATCGAAATGCTTGTCAAGCTGGGTTTCAGAATTCACCTAAGCACAAGGACCTTGATATCGAGTTGCGTGGCAAGCGTTAGAAATAGAAGGTATCGGGTGCAGTCACACAAGCGATCGCAAGGTATTTCACAAGGAACCAATTTCAATGTACAAGTCCTATGGAATTTGACTGGTCCTCGTGTTCCTCCCTCATTTCGTAACCTCCAAACACAAAAGAACATCCCATCACTCCCTAGCTAGCTGCAATAATAATGCAACTTCCCGCAAGGTCGTGACATGGAAATTATGCAAGCACCTTCATACCACCCCCAATGATCCTAATGAAGGCGCGATAAACGCTCAATGATGACTGGCCTCGTTTTGCTGAGAGTTGCTGTAATGAAATAGACAAGGAGAACGTGGCAGATTAGGTCTAATGTAATAACGGAAGAAAAACGCCGACGTCCCAATGCCTTACAACAACATCTGCAGAAGACCACCAATGACTGAGAGACCCATAAGACCCTCGTTCACACCGTATGAAACAGCCGCGCCCTTAGTGCTTGTGGCTGTTGAAGAGGATCCGGAGGTGGTGGATGAGCCGAGAGTAGTGGCATCGGCAGTCGTCTTGCAAATGAAGGTACCCTGGATAACCTTGCCGGATCCAGCTTCAGATTGGAAACCGCTGCAGTCGATCTGGGCAGTGGATTGAACGTTGAAGCCACCCTTGACGTTGGTAAGAGCTGGGAGCTCGGGGCTATATAATGATCAGCATTTAATACAAGCAGAAAAAACGCTCTTTGAACTTACGTAGAGAAGTTTCCGGAGAAATCAATGGCACCTCCAACAGTGGTCAAAGCTGGGAAGCTGATGCCGGTAAGAGCGGTGTTGTTGGCAATCTGGTCGGCACCTCCAACAGTCTTAAGGAGAGGCATGGAGATGTTGGCGAGCTTGCCATTAGCAACGAAAGCCAAAGATCCAGCACCAGTGGCGGTGCTACCAACTGAGGTCAAGTTGGGTGCAGCAATGTTGGTCATGTAGTTTCCGTAGAAGCCGAGAGATCCGTTAATAGTTGCCAATGAAGGAATGGTGATAGAAGAGACGTTTCTCAAGGTCATGTTGGCAGCCCAGATCAAGTTGGGGAACGAAACGTCGAGGGAGTTGCCGTTGGAGTTGATGTTGACAGCAGATGTGACATTAGAAACCTGGGTGCTGAAGGTCTTCAGACGGTTGTTGTTGTCGATCTGCAGGGTTGCAACAGTGTCCAAGTTGATACCATCGAGAGTGCTCAAGAATGTGTTGGAGATGGTCACGCTGGTCGCCTTGCTAACAGTGGATGGGAAGGTGAGTGAAGAAAGAGCTGGGAGAGCAGTCCAGGCGATGGTCTTGACGGAGGTCAAGTCGCTCATGGAAAGGGTGGAGAGGAGGGTCAAGTTGTTGAGTGTGAAGGTACCTCCAATGGAACCAATTGATGTGCTTCCAAAGCTGGTCAGACCACCAGCGTTCTCGCAGGTCAAGTCACCGGTAATTTGTTGAGGGCCATCAATGCTGATAACACCGGAAGCGGCCGAGCTAACGACGACGCTGCCAGAGATGGTCGAGCAGGATGCGAATGCTGTGGCGTCGGCTTGGGAGTTGATGGTTGCCGTGGCCTGAGAGCAGACGGAGTTTGTGGTCTGGGCTAGAAAACCATGAAGATCAGCCTCAATTTCTCTCAATTGCTAGTAGATCGCGCTGCAATCGTATTCTTGTGTCCGCCTCTCGCATACTCCTCCTCATTGATGCTTTTCCAGGCTTCGCAGATGTGTATTGAGCTCGTTGGAATGGATGTTGATAACTTACCAGCAACGGCGCCGATGACCGCGAAGGCGGGAACGATGAGCTTCTGGGCGAACATCGTGA
This sequence comes from Phialocephala subalpina, assembly GCA_900073065.1. Classification (NCBI taxonomy): domain Eukaryota; kingdom Fungi; phylum Ascomycota; class Leotiomycetes; order Helotiales; family Mollisiaceae; genus Phialocephala; species Phialocephala subalpina. Next base: position 831,565 of record FJOG01000014.1, read on the forward strand.
TGATTATTATGCTTCAATGACTTCTTCAGTGTCAGCGCGGCTCAATTGAATGATCTGATTCGATGCCAGCAGAATCGACACAGATAAAGTTGGGGAAGGAAAGTTGAGATTGATCGATGAATTGGATTAAAAGCCGCGCGGTGGGTAGGATGCCAAACGAAGATGTGCTGGATGTCGTGTTTGTATGCGAGGAAGGAGCCAAGCAGCCAAATATGGGCAGGCAGGGAGGTGGTTTGTGGATGTTGGGGGATGAAACGTACGTACCCTTTTCTTGCCTTGTCGTGTTTGTTGATGAAGCAGGAACCGACCGGAATCTCGTCGCTTCCTTTACTTATCCTTTTCGAAAACAGGGAACCTTAACGACAGTGGTGAAGTGGAAAGAGGAACACACGAAGAGAGGAAGCACAAACTTTTGAAGAAGAGTTTCAAAAAGAAGTGGCTTTGCGAGTCCAGTGGTCGAGTAAAAAAGAGAGGACGGGAGGGAGGCAGTCCAGTGCAGCATTAAGGGGAGGACGAGTGGAGCCAGGACTGCAGCCACTAGTGGGAGAGGACGCTAGACCCAGGCGAGCTCAACCAAGGTTCTCGCAGATTTGATGGGAGCGAAATAATCACAGCGAGCAGATGAGAGCGAGAGATCACCACACAAATTTATGGAGACACCGAGATGAATGGCCCTGTGCCTGACCACGAGGGAGATTCTTATCACGACTATCACCATTATTCTCCTCTCATTCTGACACCGAACCATTCAATTGAGCTCTCCCCGCTGCAGAGTCTGCAGAGTTCTTCTCCCGACAATTCTCACCACGTCTCTCAAGCGTCCATACACGTCCGCGTCCGCTCCAAAATGCCCGTTGCGCCAGATTCGGCCAGAAAGAGAGCCAGTTCCTTGATATGAGTCCGTCAAGGCCGGCGCGCCATATCAAGATCCAAGTCCATGCACCATACCCTGCCAGGGTTGGTAATGAAACCATGGGTAAGAGACGAGGGCCAGCAGCGCCAGGCCCGATTTGCCAGCCTGGACTGCCTGTCTTGGCTGCGGCGATGTGGAGGGCAACAGAGCTGTTGGTGGATACCGGAAGAGTCGCGCGACTCACCAATGAAGCTCGGAGGACATATCTGGAACGGGGGAAGGCCCTGGTTCAAGACGGTGGGAGCAGAAGCTTCCTACCTCCAAAATGCTCCATCGTCAATGGGACAGCGAGAACGACGGCCGGCAGCTGCATACTGTTGCATACGAAGTGCGCACGTACGCAATGGATTTGATAGCTTCAGCAAATCATAAAAGATGGTGTATCTGCACGCGCAATCGCTCTGCTGGTCTTCTTGGTCAAAGTTCCGCGTTAGGTGATATTTAGCCAAGCGCGATGGGGAAGGCGTTCAAGTGTGGCAATCATCCTTGAGCTAACAGTCTATCCGGGATTCCAGGGTCTCTCATTCGCTCTCACTGGCAAGTTCCATCTTTTTTTCAGCACTTTTCCATTCAATATCGGCTTCGAGGTGCTTCGAGCCACAACGTTCACGATACCCGAACGCTAGAATACGGGATACATATCCGGGCGTCAGCAGTGGCTGGAGGTTACGAAGCCAAGCTCTGAGATCTGGATGGGAATTCGAATCGTGGTCTGGTTCACTCGGCACAAGCAAAGTCGACAAAAGTGCACCATCGTATTGTGGAGCTAGAAATAGAAGCATTTGCCGTTGCGAAGCTCGCCTCCTCCCTATCGATAACCACGCTGTTCGAGATTCGAAATGGACAGCCGTTTGTTCGTCACATATTCCTAGGAAATGATATTTTAAGATGTCCAAAAAGTTTAAAAACTTCATGGCATTACCTCGGCAGGTAAAAATACTTTGACATCTCATTCCCGTCTCAACATCGCGTCTCGAAGTCGCTCTCCTACAAATACCGTGTTGTGCCCCAGACTCATGGTCTGATGCTAAGCTTCGCCACTTCTTCCAGAATTTGCACTGTGCCATAGGTGCAGGGAGGACGTTGTCGATGACGATGTCTTTGGCGGCCCCATACGGAGGGTAATAATAGCCCCTGTCTCTCGCTTGGGCAATCGACATTGCTTCAATTTGATATCCTTGTCCTTGTAAGTTCTTCCGGACCTTTCGAACAAGGGTTTGATTTCGAATAAATGCTTGATATCAAGAGCCTCTTGTTCTTCGGACGACCAAAGTATATATCCCAGATGTGGCCGAGGCCTATTGGCGAAGGAAGGCTTTCTCCGTAAAGCTTCAAATCCCCATTATCCACGTGATCCTTGCATTATCAAACCCAGATTTTCCTCATGAGGTGGATGAAGGAGCTCATGAGTTGCTTTCATGGTCGGCCATTTGAGGCGGAATGAACCATAGGACGTCGATGAGCACCCCCCACCGGCTTAATGGTAGTCCCAGGCCTTCATGGTCCCAAACCGGATTTCTGTTCATACTGCATACACCAGTCCCTCGCTCTTGTGAGAACTTTATGACCTTCCGGAGATGCTTTTGATATATCCTCAATAGCAGCATAGAACATCGCTCTATCAGCCTCTGTACCATAACCCGCAACAGCAGTTCGCAAGAAAACCCAGACTGATTCATGCGTCCATTTGAAGGAAACAGCAAGACGAAGAACATCTGTACAAACAGCCGAGCACGTATTGCTAATATCTGAATCGCCAAGGTTTGCAAACTTAGAATGTGAGAGACCAAAAAGCAAAAAACTGAAGCCCGATGTGTCACCCGGGTGTCTCAGACACCAATTTTTGACAACCGTGATGATTTGAGGAAGTTCATTGACACTCGACGACTCCGTTGAGCACGTGTGAGTAAGCCAACGCATATGAGACCAAGCATAGTAATTCTTTGGATGTCTTTCTGCTGCCACCAATATCACGTCTTCCAGATCTCTCAGGATGTCGTGCTTCAAGTGAAGCGATGCGGATACCTCCAGGAGCCACCGCCGATGGCTCCAGAGCGTTGGCGATTTGGTGTGTCGGTGTAGACGTGAAGTCAGGTAGCTATCCACAAACAGGAACTCTTTCTTCAAGGCGGCTTTGAGCTCTGCCTCAGGTCCATCTTGGAAGAGTTGGATCAGTCTTTTGCGTGTATTTGCAGCAGTCAAATGCTCAGGGTCCATGAGAAGGATAACAGCGGTTGCATTCTGTAATTCCAAGATCTTCTCCTTTGGACAGTCTTTCAAGTACCGAAGAAGAATCCGTCGACCAACGACAAATGCCTGGACCAGTTTGACTTTGGAAACCGCAATATAATTCTCATCGACGAGGACATTGCTGTCAGGTGGCAGTGGATGACTTTTTCCAAGAAACTCGATTTCGAGAAGGGTCCCTGTTTCCTGACATAGCGCTTGAACGATATCGGCGTATATTTTCTGAAAAGTTTCGGTAGAAATGGATGAAGTGATTCCAGGATCGAGCGCTCTCGACATTTTGAAGGAATATTGGTGGTTGGACAGCCAGGTTTGGATGAAAGGTGAGCCTCGTCTAGCCTTGTGCTAGCCGAGCTAAATTGACACGAACCCTCATCGCGTGAGGCTCTGATGGAAATTCACGACATATCAGTCCAGGTCGCAATCTACTTGTTATACCCGGACACTCTGCCCAGAATTGTAACGAAACACTCCTGCCTCTGACCCGTACATTGTAATCGCCCAAAATGCCTTCCATTCTTCTAGTCGTCTTCGTGCTCCAACTTGCCATCCACTTGGTGAACACGATCGGAGCCTCCACGATTAATAGCCTGGTACTATATCCTTCTGAATTTTCCTTCGAACCTCGCACTGACCTGGAATAGCTATGGGTTCTCTATACTCGACTACTACCATCGAGTTCGAAAGCGTCTGAAGAACAAACGGAGCTAAAGAGCCAGTTTATGAAAGTCAGGAAAGAGCTAAATGCCACGAGCAGTCAGGACGAGTTTGCGAAATGGGCAAAGCTACGGAGACAGCATGATAAGTTGGTGGAGCAGCTGGAGAAGAACAGTAGGCAAACGTTACTCAATTTGAGAAGAGCCTGAGCTGACACCGCATATTCAGAATCTTCCACGGACAGCACCAAAACTACATTCGACAGCACGGTCTCTACAATTCGATGGATAGGTACAAATGGGCTACGATTGTTCATCCAATTCTGGTACTCTAAGCAAGCGATGTTCTGGATTCCGAAGGGTTGGGTTCCATACTACGCAGAATGGCTGCTTTCTTTCCCAAGAGCACCGTTAGGAAGCGTCAGCGTACAAGCATGGGGATTGGCTTGCGGAGCGATCGTTCTACTTGTCAGTGACGCTATTGTGGCCATCGTCTCGTTAGCTGTAGGAGCAGGATCACAGAAGGCGAAGGAACCAATGAAGGTTCCGAGCGAGAAGGCAGCACAAGGAGGCACGAAGAAGGAGTTGTAGTATAGTCATAAGACTACGAAGTATTGTCATTTACAATAATATAGTAAAATAGCGGACGTATGTCTCTCATCAAAAAGACGCAAAGGTCGCCATTGCTTCGAAAAGCTGCGACCATGCAACACGAGTGAGATGACTCTTGGCAGAGTACTCGGGCTTGCTCTGGGCATACTTTTTGACTATGAGTGATCATGGGAGAGAGGATCGCCAAAGCTTCGAAAGTGCCACTGCTGTGATGGGTGAGTAGGAAAGACTGAGGTGGTAAATATCGACGTAGGACGTTCTGTTCTCATGTACAAACAGGAATGGAATGAATACAAGCTACGAATACTTCTTCAATGAGTTTCAGAAACGTTCCAGGTTTGTTGAGACATCCATAAGTCACGGACTCGATTTTCGATTCTTGAAATGTTTTTGGAGCAAGCTTCAGAAAATTTCATAACATTTTGAAGCTCGAAATACGCTTACCCAATTGACACTAGCGCAGCGGCGCAAGGCTGCGAGCCCCTTGCAACCGCGAATCTGTCTTGTACATCAGCCTCCTCGATCAACTCTGCTTTGTTCACATTAAATTGTTCAACATGGCGATTACTTGGGGGACGTAAGTAAAAGACCTTCAGTCTCTGAGACATTGCTAACCTTCGCTCTAGAGTCAAGTCCCTTCTTCTCTTCTTTGGCCCGATTCTCCTCCCAAAAGCAGTCGCATATTACCGCTCCGTCCGAGCAGCACCCAGCATCCATGGCATGTCCATACGACCAATACCTCCCGCCGTCCAACGCGCTCTTTTAATATTCTTAATCATCTCGCTATCATTCCTTATCAACACCTTCCCGAAATTCTCTCCCGAAAACATATTCTCCGTAACGGGATCGCGACTTCAGATTCCTACCGATGTCCTCTTCACGCGCCTCTCCGGCATCCGACCCCATGGTCTTACACCGTACGATGAGATACTACGGAGCAAGATTGGCTCGCTAGAAGGGCGTCTGCTATATTTCCGATTCGGACCTGATGTTCTGTCAGAGTGCCAGTTCTGCAATCCTGAGGATCCAAACTCCTACTTCTATTACGCTATTCCTGGCATATTGATACCACATATGTTCAATCTTTACGTTATCGCTCTTGCCACCAGTGGCCTATTCACAGGGAAAGAGGGAGCAGTATGGAGGACAACAGGTACAATTGCAGCCATAGCGGTTGCGATCATGGAGGTGTATCTCGTCAGCAGTTACAATTACCAAGGAAACTCGAGAGCCACAAGACTAGAAGATATCGACTTTTTCTTCTGGAAAATGCGCATATACCGAGGAGTTGCCCTTGCCGCGCTTGATGGCCTTCTAGGATGGGTGCTGTATCTTTCAAGTACGAACAGAGCATTCTTGAATCCGCCCAGCACAGCAGAAAGGATAGAATTGTCAACCCGGATCTTGGATCTAGCGAGAAGCAAGATGAGTGCTACAGGAGTTTTACGAAACACGATTGTGAGGAACGACGGCTTGAGAAATAGATCCCAGGAGTACTGGATCCAGGAAGGACAAGTGACGAGAGCTATTATGGAGGAGCGAGAAGTGGTACAGAGTGTTCAGAATGCTCTGGAGAACAGGATCAACATCGCAACTATTTCGGCGGACGCGGAGACATATGCGCAGAATATTATGATGCCCTTGACTGGAATGCAACAGGCAAATGGGGCTACTTAAAAGACATATTTGCTGGTAGAATGGACACAGGAAAAGTTTGACTTTCTTCGAATGACCGAATCTTTGCAGATGATTTGATGGTGCCCGAGTGTACCTTGGTCCCACCGACGAGAAGATGGACAACTACGGAAACTCATAGCCGGAGTTTGCAAGTGCACATAGCCCGCAGTGTATTTGGCTCAGAAGTTGATTGTCTATTTTTGCAATGTTTGCAGAATTGCATGCATGTTGAAAGTATTGTCAGTGTAGGGTTAGGTAACCGAGATGCCTCACAATGTCCCAGGTATAGTTGTAGAATTACCATACTCTGCTTTTGAACCTGGCAAGTCTCACTACCATGTTGGACGTAGTAAGGGACAATTGATCCCAAACTCCTGGTCCAGCATCCAAGTACGAAGCTGGAGGTTGTCCATTGGATTCATTTTAGAAGAAAGACCATCTCTAGCCATATCCCTTTCCGGAAAGAAGAACGCCCTGGAGATAACAGAGACTGCCATGGTTCCAGTTAATAGGGGTTCCTGAAATTAGCGCGGGTCCTGTCGAGGCTCTAACGTGGCTTGCAGATCATCGAGATAGTCGACAACGACCACCTTCCAATCCTTCTTTCACTACACACAAACCACTGATCACTGTTCTCACGAAAAGCTTGGAACACTATTCTTCTTTACATGAGGCAATCGTAAATTCATATTATTGGGAGTTCCTGATTAAATTTTCAACATCCCAAGCCACAGTGACATCGTTTTTCGCTTCTGTCCGAGGCATGACGACACGCATTTAGGGGGCAGCTACAGCACCTAACAGCTCAAGTGACTGCAGGTAGTTGATGAACAGTGTCTTCCTTAATTCTCATTTCTTGGAGCTTTTCCTTAAAATTCAATTGCAATCTCTCAAACTCTCCTCCCGTTCTCAGCAACGCAATTCAAAATGCTCGCCTCAAGAACAGCAACAAGAGCAGCGGCACGCTCAGTGCGAGCTCGCGCTCCATTACGTGCAAATGCAAGACAATTTGCTTCCGCCGAATCCCAAGCCTCGCCAACCTTATCTTCAGCAGGAGGGAACTCACAAGCCATAATCGGTGGTCTGGCAGGCGGGTCTCTCGTCTTCCTCGTTGGTCCTCCCTCTACTATCCCTCTCTCCCTTCCCCTCTCCAAGAACTACAAGCTCACAACCACTCCCCACAGGCGGGATATGGCTACTACCACACCTCCGGCGCAAAATCAATGGTCAACGCCGCTTCCGCCACCAAAGCCGAACTAAACAAACTCACCAAAGGCCTCCAGGCCTCCGCCCCCGAACCAAACGAGGCCCTCAAATGGCTCCGTTCCGCCGCCACATCCTACGCAGCATTCATTCCCGGCGCCAAAAGTTACGTCGATTCCACATTCAACGATCTCGACAAAGTACAAGCGAAGCATGGAGATGAAGTCGACAAGATCGTCAACAATGCCTACAACGAACTCAAGGAAGCAAGCAAGTCGGGAGCCACCATGCAAACCGCGACAAAAGCCTGGACGATCCTCGAGAACGCTATGAGTGAACTCGGTCGTCTAGCCAGCGACTCCGCATCCGAAATCCTAGACAACCATCCCCAACTCAAAGAAAAAGTCGGCGGGAACCTAGACCAATTGAAATCCCTAGCGGATTCCTACGGTCCTGAAGCAAAGAAGGAACTAGATGCCACATACAAACAGATCAAAGATGTCTTGAAATCTGGATTCTCAGCAGATTCTCTCTCAAAGATCCAAAAAGTAATCGAAGAGAAGACCGAGAAGATCAAGGGAATGGGAGACGAGGCGTGGAAGAAGGGTTTGGAACAGGCGAAGCCTTATCTCGACAAGAATCCCGAGGTTAAGAAAGTTGTTGAGGAGAACGCCGATAGTTTCAAGAAAGGAAACGTGACGGAAGCTCTTCAGAAGATCTCTTCGGCTCTCTATTCAAACAACCCCGAGAGTTTGAAAAGCTATATCAAGGAGGCGGGGGAGAAAGCAAAGCAGAAGGGCGCTGACTTGAGGTTTGATTTGGAGAAATACGCGAAGATGATCCCAGGCGGAGAGGAGATCTTGCCGAAGTTGAAGAAATTGCAAGAGGTTGCTCAGTCGAGGGGAGATGATGCGGAACAGATTTTGAAAGGGGCTTATAAGGATGTGCAGGACGTTTTGCAGAAGAGGACAGCGGAGGCTGAGAATTTGGCGGATGAGGCGAAGAAAGATACTAAGAATTAGGGTGGATGGACAAGCTTTTGTCTCGAGGAAATGGGGCAGTGGAGGTGTTGGATTGCATGGTCTTTTTAGGTTAACGGGTGCAAGGTGATAACAAAAGCAGAGTAATAGTAGTAAAACCAGAGAATGAACCACATCTTTGAGACCACGCTCAGCCTCAGATGCCTGCTGCAGATGTCAAGACCCAAAAATGCATCCTCGTGAAAAATAAATTCACCATGAATCATAATCTCAACGCCCAAGTATCCTAGACCAACAAAGAAGGACGATTTGGAGATCAGTGCTTGTTGGGGATACTCTTCTGCGTCACTTAGGAAGGCTTTGCAGTCTGAAGCTCAAAGTCCATCCAGACCACCCGAGAGTTTCATTGCATCTGTTCTCGTAATTGTCGGTCGAAGGATAGGAGATGGGAAGATTTTTCCATTAATTATTGATTACAGGTAACGATCAAGTAGCAAACGGTAGTAGATGAGGATAGCGAGGGGGAAAATTCCATTGGGCTGAGTTTAATTCATCCCAAGGAACAGATGACTTTTTTTGAGACTTCGAAGAGAATGTGGATTCTCAAACTTCAATTTCAAGAGAAGGCGAGAGAAGAGGTAGCACGGAGACCAGACAGAAAATGGTGAGCAAGATTTACCTTCTATTTTAATGCAAGTCTATATTACTCACTGAACACCTCTGAAGCGAAGTGAGATGACTATCAATCAAGGTAAAGCCATGCGTAGCAACGGAACAAACCCATCGATCAGAACAGATTACCAAGGGTACGTCTGTAAATCTTCTCCATCTTAGTCTCCGGTCCACCTTTCTTCTCTGCTTCGGCCGCAAGGAACTCAGCCTCCTCAGCATCAATTCTCGCCTTGCCACTATACAAGTCAGCCGTCTCAGGTTGAATAACCTTTGTCTTCATGATGAACTTGTAGCCGAAGAACATGATGATGTAAAGCGGGATTCCAAGGTAAGTGGTGACGAAGGTTCTGGTGTCGAACACCGGTGTTGTGCCTTTCTTGGCTGTGGCCTTGTATGCAAACAAAGCGAAACCTTTGAAGAACGCAATCAAGATTGAGAAGATGAGAGCACCAACGGATCCCCACTTTCCGAGTGGCGCAACATAAGCCAACGCTGAGTCGGGGATATTTTGAGCCTTGCGGGCGTTAACGAAGTAGATGTGGGAGATGAGAATCGAGATCCACGTCAGAAGCCCGAACATAGTGACCAGATTGACGAAGTAACCGAAAACAGTGTAGGAAGCTGTGTTGACACCGAGGAAGGCTAGTAGGCAGAATGCCACCGAGAGGCCAAGGGCAAAGACTGGGACTCCGCGTTTGTCGGTGTAGGTAAAGAAGTGAGGTGCCTTGTGCTCGTGTGCAAGTCCAAAGAGAGTTCTGGACGCAATGTACAGATCCGAGTTGGCTGCTGAGAACACGAAGATCAAAATACAGGCGTTCAGGATTCCAGGAAGGACCTTAATGCCACTGAGCTTGATTGCCACGACGAATGGTGACGAGGCTGCAGTGCTACCTCCATTCGTGGCGATGCCCTTTGCCAAATCCGAGGAGTTGTATGGAACAAGCATTCCGAGGAGGAAGATGAGGACCACGTAGAAGAGCAGGATTCGGTAGAAGGTGAGTTTGATAGCTCTCGGAATGACCTTACGTGGGTTGGCAGCTACGTGAAAGTCAGCAACGACCTCCGGAAAAAATACCAAGCTTCAATTACCCTCTCCAACTGTGACACCCACAAGCTCAGTGCCAAGGTAGGCGAAGACAGCGGTGGTGAAGGTCGACCATACCGCCAAGAATCTTCCTCCGGCGCCAGCTGCGGAACAGGTTAGCACTTTCTCATGTGACGTGCAGAATCGTTACTCACGTAGAATGTACTCATGAAAAGCACCAGGATTCTTCCAATACTCGAAGCCTGTGGCATGGTGGGTCGGACCTCCTCCGCATGCGAGAATGAGACTGAGAAGAATCAAGCCCAGGATAACGACGACCTTGATGGACGAGAGCCAGAACTCGAATTCGCCAAAGAATCTAACGCCGAAGTAGTTGATGGCGACAATGCAGACTAAGAAGACGGCAATGAAGACGCCAGGGTTGATCTTGTCACGCGGAGTCCAATATTGGATCACGAGCGATGCAGCTGTTAAGTTGTTCGGGGTGACGATGATGTACTAAGGTGTGTCAGTCGCGTAAATGAAAGTGGGAAGTTCGACGTGTTACTACGTCCTCATCTTTACGAGCTTGTTCCGACGCAGTATGATAAAATCACGTACCTTGAACCAGTAGTTCCAGCCCAAACAGAAACCCAAGGCAGGATCAACGAATCGAGTAGCATAACCCGTAAATCCAGAAGGAAGTGGAAGCCAAGCAGCCATCTACATGAGTGTCAGCAATGTCCGGGAAAATGCACCCTTTCGGACCTGGGGTGCGACGTTGCATACCTCTCCCAAAGCAGCCATGACCAAGAAGCACAGGAAGCCGACGAGCGTGTAGCCGATGAACAAGGGCGCGGGGCCAGCTTGAACGAGTGACTTTCCACTGTGTGTTTGTCAGCTGATTACGCCCTTCACTTGTCGTTTGAAAGTGAGTACTTACGTGCCGATGATCAGACCTGTACCAATGGCACCTCCAATGGCTATCATGGTGATCTGTCTAGCCTTCAATCCACGGTGAAGGTGATGGTGCATAGAGTCGGCATCGTCGTTGTTGTCTGCGCCGTTGATGTTGACGACATCGTCAGGGTAGACCTTCTCCTGGGAGCCCTCAGAAGAGGCAGGGTTGTATGTGTTGACCGCAGCCATCGTTGCGTCTTCGTGTTTGTGAACGAGATGAAGAAGACACGAACGAAGGTGTGGAGTGAAGGAAGGGAACAGGAAGTTGAGAGGAAGGACGTCTGCCTTCGAAGTTCAAGAGCTAGCGAAGCGAGAAGGTTTATATCAAAAACAGCAATCGTGCCCGAATTCTCTCTTCACTCTTCACTCGTCACTTTTCCTCAAATTCTTACCCACTAGACCCGACTCCCACTGCACCTTCCCCATGCGGCGCCACGCCAATGCTGGTTATCTTCTACCCAGAAGTCAAGGCGGGGAGCTGAGGCTCGGCGTTCTTATCACGACAAACGCCATTGTCAAGGTTCTGCTGTGATTTGCTGGTGGAGCAGCTGTCGTAGAACCCTGCACGTCTCCAAGCAAATTCCAAGACGCTAGAAGAACGCAAGACAAATGGAAATTCTCTCTGGAACCATTTCAACCAGTTGAATGGTGGCGCTGTGGAGGATTGTGGCAAGGTGCAGGTTTATTGACCTTGGCGGAGGACCCTCCATCTTCTGATGTGTTCTTGGCTGGTCGCGTTGGCCGTTGATGAAAGATAAAGGTCACGCATGAGGGGCGAGGGGGGTTGAAGATGGGGGAAAGAACTTCAAGACCTGGTGGACGGTGCCTTGCCAAGGAGATGTGTCCAAATGGACTCTAGTGACCTGTCAGTCTCCGATGTCCCACCTTGTTCGGGACATTTGCTTCTCCAGTTCTCAATCCTCTAGAAGTTTATGAACGTTTCGAGATGGAGATCTTCCGCAGCAATGATAAAGAGGGTTATACTGCGTATCTTTCTTGGGTCTCCTATTACAATTTCGAATTATTACGTTCACGAATACGAGCGAGTACGACCGACGATCTGCGAGTCAGCATGGAGTGTGATCATAAGTATTTATTCAGCCGTGCTTACAGCGAACTATATGTAATGGCGGCCGACGATATGCGTTGTTGTCGTCTACTTCACGTCTCTCTTGTACTTATTGCTGCAAACCATTCACGGAAACATCCCTTCCTCTGCGGGTCAATTTGAAGGTCGATATTTGAAAAGTGTGGTGCAAACTTTCAACCACTTTCATACAAAATCTCTCCTTGGCTTCTCTTAATGTCAAATATCGAAAAGAAGATTCATTTTGTGTGCTGTCCCTAATTCATTTAACTGCTCAATGTACATTTATTCATTCAATTCGTCAATCAAGTGAACCGATTCTCCATTGCAATTTGCAAACCTGCGTACATCGTCCCAGGCCAGGCCCGACAGTCGAACACAGCAAGCTCTGAAAAGACAGTCAAGAACCTCAGATCAAATCAAAAATCGTTCATGCTTCAAACCTCCCGCTTCACTTACACCCACCTACTACTCAGAAAGTTGCAACAGCAGTGGCAAACGCAGCATCAATCTCGGCCTGAAGCGTAGCCAAACTCGCGGCATCCGCAGTATCAACCTTGGCCTCAATAGCCGCAAACAACGCATCCGTGTCAGTCGACAAAGTGCTCAAAGCACCAGAGACGGTGGACGTGTATCCAGCCGAGGAAATAACAGACGCCTGTCGTTCTCGTTAACTACATTTATCCTCACAGATCTAGCTTGAAGGAAGAGAACGCCAAGGCTGACGAGTTGAGCATACCTTAGCATCCAGATCACTCAACAAAGTAACAATACTCGGCGTAAGAGTCGTCACAGCAGCCAAAATCTCATCCGACTCAGCAGAAGTGAAAGTGCTGGATGAGGTGGCATCGCTGGTCGCTGTCGTGATGGCAGACTCGAGAGAATCGACGGTGATAGCGAGTGCGAGTGACTCTGCATCAAAAATTCCGTTAGCATATGCCTGTTGAGGTTCTCAGGCGTAAATAGACAGTCAAGAATTTGTATTGAGACCGGGTTTGAAAAATTCATTGGATTCTCTGGCTCGTGGTTCGGACCTTTTCAAGTCGAGAGACGGTCTCTGATATAGACTCTTTGATATGAAGAGATATTACTCTTGCAAATGGGGCACTTACGGAAGAGACCGCCTGTGTACGCGGTTGCGTCGCTAGTGAGGGTTGCTACGTCGGAGCTGATGCTGGAGATGTCTGAGAGTACGGCTGCTGCTGTACGCTTGGAGACGGGAAGAGCGAGTGTGAGAGAAGAGGAGAGGACGAGAGTGATGAGGGTGGTGGTGAGTTGCATCTTGAAGTTCCGGGGATGCTTGGGGCAATTGAATCGTGGATGAGGATATTGTCTGGCTGCTGCTTGGTGGTTTGGGTGGTAGTCTTGAGATCCCCGCTTGGATTATATACTTCTCCATAACTCCATTGAGAGGATTGAGGGCTCCGAGAAGATGTCCACGTGGTGAAGAATCCAACTGAGAAGAGAGACATGTCCGGAAGACTTCATCTGAACCATTTTCTGCCGAGGTTGGTCTGCCATGTTGAGGTTTTTAGAGAGATTCTCGAGCTTCTGATCGCAATCAACAGGAGGGGTATGGTCAGGAACAGCCAATGTAAGTTCCCTGTGGGGAACGTGAAGCCCCATGATATGAGCCTGCTTCCTGAAGGCGATGATGGAAGTCGCGGGGTCCATGATAGAAGCGGCGGGGTAGTTGGTGCGGTGAGAATATATGGATTCTTTCTCAAGAAGATGCTATGAAAGTGAAGGTATAAAACCAGAAACGACGAGGCTTGCCGAGCATGAGGTGCAGCCACATCCATCCATAGGCTCAAGTAAGCCTTCGAGCATGCAGAGAAAGGGACTCACCTGCAGAGCCGGTGAGATAGTTCGGACAGAAAGCCGATACCCGCTGCATGGCGCATCGGCACTCGTTGTTGACGCCATATGAACCCTTGGACTTCCGGAGGGATATCTTTCTTCTTACGAGATATTTGGAAGAGATGGTAACTGAAGTCGCACAGTGTCCCAACTCATATATGGGACTTCATAGGCTGCTCTCTAAGATTGGGGAGACATCGTCTATCCATTCAAGTCAGCAGCTGTCCTTCACTTTCGCGATTGACTACCATGCGCGAAAATGTAGGTGTCAACAAATATTCTTGTTCAAAAGCTGTTCACTCTTGTGGAGGACGCTGTGCGGTACTCGAGCTCTCAAGAGGAGGAGGGGGGAGGGGGGAGCGAATGGAAGAGATGGTAACTGAAGTCGCACAGTGTCCCAACTCATATATGGGACTTCATAGGCTGCTCTCTAAGATTGGGGAGACATCGTCTATCCATTCAAGTCAGCAGCTGTCCTTCACTTTCGCGATTGACTACCATGCGCGAAAATGTAGGTGTCAACAAATATTCTTGTTCAAAAGCTGTTCACTCTTGTGGAGGACGCTGTGCGGTACTCGAGCTCTCAAGAGGAGGAGGGGGGAGGGGGGAGCGAATGGTTCCATCTCTTGCATTTATGCTTCAATGCTGTTCATAGATTCATCCGACACCATTCCTTTGCTCAATTTGATAATCTTCCCGGTTCGTTGCTGTTTCGGTGCGTCCATCAAGTCGCGGTTTTTCCGGCAACTCGTCAAACATCCAGCTTCCCCTTTTTTGCGTTTTGGGCTCCCGTTCCACCCCGTATTATCGATCAGCTCCAACTTCCCCTTAATCGTCAAAGTCGGCGGGGGGTTGGGGTGGCGGGGGACGGGTTTATACTTGCCTCTATTTATTTTTTCTTGTTATCTTTCCCAGTGTACCTCAAATACCAAGTTGGCAATCAAGCATCAAGCATTAATTCGTCTTCTACTACACATCCGATGGCTACACCAGACAACCCTTCCGAGTCTTCTGCCCCTGCATTGGGAAGGTCTCATAAAAGAACAAGCAGCTCCGCCGAAAACACTCAACAGCAACCACAAGTCAAGCGCCAAGCTCCAGATATCTCGGAGAAGGTAGAACCACAACCTCAATACGTCTACGTGGTACAAATTGAACAGTTTGATCGAGAAGGCGAGTCCATTCCAGACATTCGCGGGGTCTACGCAACAGTCAGAGATGCCAACAATGCCGTAAAAGCCATTGTGAATGATGAGTTCGGTCCGAGTAGCGAGCTTGATCGGGATGTTGATGAAGAAGGCTTGGTTTCTTGGTGTGCCGATGATGGGAATGGAGAAAATCGGGCGGTAAGCACCGAGAAGATGAAAGTTGAAGCGCCGAGATCGGTGCCAGAGTGTGAGTGGGAGACTCTTGAGGATGGAGATGGTGATGAGGACGAGGACGTTGATCGAGATTGAGAGGAAGGGCAGTGATTCTTCATGCATCTCGTTGTGTAGCTTTGTCAGTTCTTACCTTGATTTGACCTGTTCATTAAACTGTCATCTTTTCATGCTTCAAGCAAGTGATCCCTCACAAGTGACGGCGGTTGCAGCCACAGGCCTATAGCTGTGGCCAAGGACCTGTCTGGCTAACTAGCTATGTAATATCAGATCTAGCTACCTTAATTGGCCGTTCTTGTTGCTATTCCCGGATTCTAATCAGTAAGCTCTTGGGAGCTGAGCCCGGGATCGAGATGCCGAAGATATTTTCTGAAGATATACTCTTTACTAATTGCTATCGGTAGCTCGAGAAAAGTAAAAGTCTACTACTTTTAAGTCAGAGTAAAATGCAATTATTATAAGGCTCGCTCATTATAATAGTAGGCTCTAGCGCTCGATCGCATTCACCAGCCTTCCCCTTTTCTGCGCATCGCGACCATCCTTGTGCATTTCCGTACTGTCAGCCTAATCTCTATTATCAATAAAGAGGATCCTGCTCATTTTGATATTTTCTTTCCTGTTTCTGTTTCTAATATATCTGAAGTAAAGCACTTAAGATATATTCTCGAGCATTCTCCAGCCAAACATACCATGGCCTCAACCCGGTCCACAACAGACAAGGCTTCAGCATCTTCAACCTCAACAACCCACAAAAAGAACCAGCAGCACCTCCCAGAGCACCCAAACACCACCCAGAACCAAACATCAAGCAGCTGACAAACCAAAACCCCAATATGTCTACGTAGTCTCCGTAGATAAAATCGACAGAGCCAGTGATCCCAGCCCCACCATCCACGGCATTTACGAAGATATCAAAGACGCCAATAATGCCGTTAAACGCATTGTGAACGACGAGTATAGCGGCGTCACGGACTACGACCGTGGTGTGCATCCAGATGGAACAGCGTACTGGAGCTCGGATGATACTAGGGAAGGAGAGAGAATTGATGTGCGGGTTGAGAAAATGAGAGTCAGGCCGCCTGGATCAGAGAAGGAGTGCGATTGGGAGGATCCCGAGGAGGACGATGATGAATAGAATGTTGATCAAGATTGAGGCGAAGGATAGTGATTTTTCAAAGCATTGCTTTCAGCGTAACCTTCTTATCAACTTTCTGCCTTCGTTCGAGTGCGCTTCTACATGAAATGTCGATTATTTAAGCTTGCATATTCATGCCTTCCATCCAAGAAGTTATCGCATCAGGTGATCTCACCAGCCCCCCCTTTTTGCGTTCCGGTACCCCTCTATCTTTCCGTTCATCTCCAGCCTCCTTTTATTGAAAGGGAACAAGTCGTACCTACGTTTCTGTGTTGAGGTTCATGTTTTGATCTTATTACGCATTGTATCAAGAAACTCGAGTCTTCCTTTCTCTTCAACTCAGCAACGCATCAAATGGCTACATCAAACAAACCTCCTCAAACGGCATCTACGGGTATTGCTTCTCATAAAAGAACAAGCAGCACTGCCGAAAACACCCAAATGCAACCACAAATCAAACGTCAAGCCCAAGAACCAGAAGCACTAAAACCCCAAATCGTATATGTGGTCATCATAGACAACAGGCCCATGTACAACGACCCTTCCAATGATGTCGCAGGCGTGTATTCAACTCTCACAGCCGCCAACAATGCACTGAAGAGTTATGTGTCTAGCGAGTATAGCGGGGCTACGGAGTATGATCGCGGAGTCCGGGAGGATGGAAGTGTGTACTGGTCGTGCGACGATGTTGGCGAAGGAGACGGAGTGGAGATTCGGATTGAGGAGATGGAATTGCAAGGTGATGGAGCAGAGGAGGAGATAGACTGGGACGATGAAGATGGCGAGGCCGAGGAAGAGGAGGGCGAAGATGATGATGGTGATGAAGACTGAGACGTTGCACATGGTCCGGGATCGGGCTCATGGTTGATTGCGTGGTTTCCACATGCAGGAACTTCTTTTTAAATTTCGAAGCAAGTGATTGCTTCCTGCCTCCTAGTAGAACAGTGAAATGAATTTTGTACGGAGTATGGAATCTTGAGACCCTCTGCTGATATGTTTCTACCATTCCTTTCACCGCCGTGTACTTTTCCTGTAAGCAATTTTGTTGACCGTCAATTCGAACGTGCACACAGCCCGCAAATGTGTTGCTCCCCCTCGAAATTCAGAAGCCACTACCGTAAGCGGTCTCACCTCCTGAGTTACACGAAACCTGACATCAGCCCCTTCAGTCAAACGGCTTTCCAGCCAGCCATCTGTTCAACATATCCAGAGAAATCTCCGGCTGATCCATAGGAACCATATGTCCTGACCTATCCACAGTAACAAGCGCAAACCTCGTCGTCTTCTCATCACCCTCCACCATCTTAATATTAACCTCCTTAAATTCCCCCCCCACCACCTCCCTCCCATCCTTCGTACTCTTCCACGGCTTCAGTTCCTTACTTGTAAATGCACTCTGCCCCTTCCACGGCATATTCGCCGTCCAGCGTTTCGCTCCCGCTGTATTGCAAGCGAGATCGAGATTTCCTTGATAGATTAACACATCTATCTGGTTAGCGAGGAGATACTCTAGTTGAGGCTTCATGGTTATCTCAAGATCACCTGCGAGTTGGAAGGCGCGGCCGACGGCATCGGAGGCGCATTCGAATTTCTTGATGACCTTTGGCACGCCGAGAGCGGAGAAGGAGGACTTCAGATTGAGATAGTCTTCGATGAGAGCGGTCTCGGGATAGCAGAAGTCATCGATGACGCATGGAGCAGTGACTGGTACAGAAGTAAGCTACCAGATCAGACGCATTGTCAGAAACGACCAAGGACTTCACTCTGTACTTACTATCAAATCGATTCCGACCACCAGCATAAGATTCTCCATCATAAAAATTGATAACTCCGTTCCAGCAGACCGTAGAAGCAGCTTGGCAAATGGCGGGATCAGGATTATCATAGCAGGTCTTGGCCACAGCGATGCATCGAGGAAGATTGGTGGCCATGATATCGCACAACGTCTCGTTAAACACCGGCTCTTTCACACCTGGATTTGTGGTGCAGAGCGTCTCCCAGTACCCGTAAGCAGTGTCCAATGGTGATACGTAGCCGTTACCGATCGCTAGAGATTTCAGGGGAACCTGAGCTCGCTTTGGGTACAGGATGTTCTGGCTGACAATCTGGGCTCCGAGAGTAGGAAGATAATGTCCCTGAAAGTGTCAGTGATCTTGTATTCCATCCCAAGGATTTTACTCACAGCATAACTTTCGCCGGTGATCACCAATGGCCCGTTCTTATGCTCAGGAAACACCTGACTCACAAACATTTGCAGAAATAAATGCATATCAGTAGCACTCGTAAAAGAATTACTCGGAATCAGCTCCCCCTCATCCAGATACGAGAAGCCAACACCAGCAGGTTGGTCTACGAAAATCAACGCCGTCTCCTTGTTCCATCCAAAAGGATTGTACACAGTCCCATTCCCATGCTCATTAATCAAACACGGACCAAGCTCTTGAAGCATCCCAAGCATACTTGAGCCTCCTGGGCCCCCTGTGAGCCATAACGCAAGCGGCTCTTCGGAATCTTGTGATGCGGCATTCTCAGCTTTGAAGTACCAGAAAAAGAGGTGCTTTTGGCCGACGTCAAGCCAACCTGTGTATTGGTCTACAGGAGTGTCGCACAGGGTCGCATTCTGACGCTTCACGCGAATCGAATGGCTGGGAGAGACCTCACTCTGGTAGACTGTGAAGGCTGAGAGTGATGGTTCTTCGAACAATGGAGCCTGCGAATACTTCGAGGCGAGGACTGGTGTGAGCACGCCGAGGAACATGAACGGAAGCTTCATTGTGGAGTAATTCAACTCGAATCAATTCTAACGAAAGATGAGAATCAAAACGTTGGAGTAAAGTTGAAAGATAAGAGAGAGAGGACCGCATTGACATCAAAGAAGGTTAATCTGGAATAGGCAGGTGGGATGCCGATCGACATTGCATTTACCCGTATTATTGGTGATGACTTTCAACCTTGTTGGAACGAAAGCATCAACTCTCGAGAAGCAATAATGTCTGGGAAAGCAAGCGCAGTGCAGAAATAGCAAGAGGCCGTTTTCAAACATCGGATGTCGAAGTGAGCGAGGAAAAAGCATTGGAGTGTAAAACTTGATCAAAATCTATCAATAAAAGCACTTGGAACTTGTATTTTGAGAACATTAATACCAACTTGGAGTTTTACGTCTTGACAAACCAAAATGAGGCTGATAGCCAAGATGGTTGCGGCAACACAAGAAGAAAAAAATTATGTATCACGTGAGAGCAGCCAGCTCCCAAGTTCTGGCGCCTCCTTGCTCGTCACAAGGTAGGTTGGTAGCCACCGGAGAACCTTGAAACGTATTTTTGCACACGTGTATCGTATTGGGAAAAACACTAAAAGGCTGCTTTATTGCTAGCGGGTATCCTGTAACGAGTTAGCTTCGGTGAAAGGTGAAGAACATGGATTACAAACCTGTATCTTACCCTACATCACAATGCGCTGTTGGCCAAACGTTGGCCAGTATTACTCATCCAATGTCTGTACAGTGGACCTGGCCTTTCCTTTCCTCAAGTGGTGACTTGTATCCAGACAATTTGAAAGATTTCCCTCTTACCAAACTGTATCCGCGCTTCTGTGCCTCCATCGTTACCAGCCTGCTAGTGTCCGACCTTAAATTTACCATCTTTGTAGCTTCTAGCACATGTTGCTATCACGGTCTTTTCGTCTTCCCATACCCACTGTCTTAGAGTAGCATTGACGTCGACCTTTCTCGCCGTCTTTTGAAACATGAGATCGAAGCTAGGGATCCAGTGAGTCTCGATTTTCGCGCAAGAAACAGTCGGATCTTCAAGAACAGAGACCTACACCCGAAAACTCAAAGTCAGCACGCTTCCTGTGAATACTAAATGTCCCAGGAGTATGGGGACATTTATAGGAGCAACCTAGTATCTTGAAGCTTTCGAGAAAATAACGCAAAGGGAAAGTTGCTGGAAAATGAGACTTACGCAAATAGTAGGTTTCCCTCAATCGGTAGTCGTCCCGAAAAATCTACCAACCACTTTGTGATGGTGCAACAATGACATCGATTCTCGGATAGTTTCGTCAGATCAATGGTAAGTCGGTCGAGGTTATTTCCATACTTGAGCCTAAACCCCGAGTTCATAAATTTGAGGTATCGCTCTTTATCATTGATATTTGGCTCCCAGACTAATGTGATTGAGCGAACCCAGTCTCTCGGTCGCTTCAAAGCGCAGAAGGCAGCCAGGTTGTCAACGGTGATTCGGATGTCAAGCTTTCGGTATTCTTCGAGGGCCTCGTCGTAGAGGTTGACGACCATCTTGTGATCGTGGCTCAGGGTCGTGCATTTTGCAAGGACTTTGGCGTGGGCTGTCTCAACCTCTCCAAGACTTGTGAGGAAAAAGGGTTGAGTGAATCCCGAGTTTGTCTCGTTGATAGCAATGAGTCCAAAGATCTGGTTTCGAAGTTCTCTGGGTAGATCGCGACTTCTGAAACCGTTCGTGGCCATTCTCGTCGACGTGTGTATCGTACCAACTCGTCCGGTGAGAATGTCGATTTCCGTGATCTAACAATTGCTGTGTGGTTCAGTATCGTAAGAATCTCGGTTTTCCTGATCTAATAATTCTTGTGTGGTACCGTCTCGTAAGAATGTCTGTTTCTGCGATATAATAATTGCTGCGAGAAATGATGGGATTGGTGTTTGTGATGGAAGGAGAGAAGAGACGGCGCGCAGAAGATGCGCTTCTAACTAATTCATCTCGAGTGATAACCCAAGGAGCGACTGGGCTCGGACGTTCCTGATGCAAATTGATGACCATCGCAAACGATAGCCGGCAAGAACGATCAAACAATCCTACATCGTCGTCGTGACTGCAATGTTGGTTTAATCAGTACCTTTTGTTTAGTAGAAAACAATTTCTGGTCAAACGACAAGTAGCGAAATTTGGACAATCATTGAAAGGATGACAGAAAATTCCTCGAAGGTTGACATTTGTGGCATACGCCAAACTCAATCCTCGAAAGATCCGTAACTTGACGGACTTTCAGCGTAAGTATGTGGTAAGGTACATCAGGCTGTGACAATGTGAAAGTCTGTGTGAGTAGCCGAAACCTCTGGAAAAATGAAGACTTCAATGTCCCACACATCCTAGCACATCCTGTTGAGCGAGATTGATAAACAGACACACTATGACAGGGATAGAAACATTATTGCTGAAAGTACACAACCAGGAAAGCAAAGCAACAATACCGACGACCTTCAACATCATGCTTGATACAGTTCAACTCTTTGCTCAGCGTGAGAACTCAAATTAAGGTAGACTCACATGTCATGACTCCAAATGGTATCCTGGCTTGCTCATGCCACGCAAAACGCCATTGCTATGCTGTTCTGCAAACGCCAGGACCGACACACATGCTATTCCAACAATTACCACCCATCACCCCAGCCATCGTCTTCACCAGTCTCTTTCGGAGCTGTATCAATCTTCTTCGCAACCACTGGCTTAGCGGCTGGTTTCGCAGCAGTGGTGGCTGCCTTCTTCGCTCCTGCACCGCCAATGCCGCCTGTACTTGCAACTCGAGTAGTAACGGCGGGTCTTCCATTTGAGGGAGAGGCCTTAGCTAAGCCTTTCGGGAGTGGCTTTGCAGAAGTCTTCTTTCCTGCTTGTGCGGCTAACCATCCCGCGAAGTCAGGCTCTCCATTATCGTCGAATGGATTTGCAGCTGATGGTGCGGGCTTGGTAGCTTTTGGAGCTTCGCTTGATGCATCAAAGAAGGACTCTTCTTCCATATCACCCCATGCGTCGTCTATCTCGATTTCTTCGTCCGCACCTCCATTCGAGTCGTGGAAATAGTCGTGTGCATTTGAAGATGTTGAAGTTCGAGCAGACGCTACTGGTGGAGTTGCCACAGCTTGACGATGCAGCGCAGATGCAGAAGCTGTCCCAGGCGGGCGACGGTCGGCAACCAACGGAGCAGAAGATGGTCGCGGTGCACCATTTGTTGTGGGTGTAATTTCACCCGCTGCAGCAGAAACCTTATTCGTGAAGGACGAGATGGCCCAACCAGCCCACGACGCTGCCTCGCTGGGCTGAGGTGTACTCATCCTGGGTGCTTGTCCAGTAGATGCTTCAAGTGAACTTGGAGGAGGCAACGCTGTATCTGCCATGGCAGAAGCAAATTTGCGGATCCGTTGTAGATAAACGTCCATGGCCTTGTTCGCTTGGTCTCGAATAAGCCTTTCCTTGTCGATCAAGCATGGACAAAGAGACGGTAGTATTCGGTTGGCACAATCGTCTTCGTTGAAAGCATCTGAGGTCACTGCGAGTGCCATCAGCGCAGCATTTCGAGCATGTACAAATGGATCGCGTAGAGAGCGAGTGAACGCTGCAATCAAGACTTTCGACCTCGTACTAACCCCGAGATTCTTTGAGATTTTGCCTAAGCAGATTGTAGTGTTGGTTCGGATGCCAGGCTGCTCATCGTTTGAGGTCTTGGCGAGGTACTTGAGAAGTTCGCCGTTTATTGTTCTGTCAGAAAGCTTTCCAATGATAGTGAGCACAGCCTTCACAGTCTGCTCTCTTACCACAGGCGCAACATCTGTAAAGCCAGAAACCTAGACAACATTGATCAGCAACTTATGTGATATAATTTTACACATAACTTACCATTTGAGGAAAGATTTTGTCGTTGACAATTCTCTGCGATAGTCTGTCAATCATCACTGGTAGATTATCGAGCAGGGATACTCGAATTGCCCTATCTGGACTGCTGAACAGTCTGACGACAGCAGGAGTAACCCTCGTCTCGAATTCATCATCAGTGAGTTTCGTGCTAATTTTCATGACAACGCTGAAGACTTTTGGGCCGCCACCCCCAAATTCAACAGATTTTAGTAGCTCTGGGAGGATCTTCATTTTGAAATAGTCTTCAGGAAAGTCGTCTGACAACCGATCCAGATCACTATTATCATTAGCATCTGAAGCATATGTGGGCCGGACTACTAACTTTAGAAATTCTTCCCGCTCTTCCTCGGTCTTCATACCAAGATTATCAACACTGTCGGTAAGTTTGATTAAAGGGGTGTTGAAAAAGCCACCACTTCTCCGTCCTTGCTCCAAAAAATTGCCAACGCTGACTCTAGCTTTAGGATTTGCGTTGACTAGCCGCCTGTAGGTCGAGTGCATTGTTGGAGGAATGTTCTTCGTTTGTCCAGCTTGATCTCCACTCATGAAATCGCCGTTGAAGACTTCGAATATTAAAGTGCCAAAGTTGTAGGCATCAACCGCAGTTAAGGGATTTCGCTTGATGGCATCCCAGCCAGATTTCGCGAGTTCGGGAGGTGTGTATCTGCCAGCATCTGGAACAAGACTGCCATAATTCTGCAGATTCTCAGTATGTTGTAAATCAAGACCACACTATTGCCACATACATAGATGATCGCATCGTCGTCCTTCATACTGCTCAAAACTTCGAAACATCCGACTTTCCATTCACCACTCTCACTGGTGTATAAAGAGCTAACGCGTAGGGCTCCATGGACCGAAGATGCTTCGTCATTTATGAACTTGATGGTTTGCTGGAACACACGTCTCAGTATAGAAAATCCTCAGTATTCGGGGAGCTCAGGCATACAGCTATACCAAATAATCCCCACTTCAAGGTCTCCGTGCTCATGCTCTTCCTTTTGGTGTGCCATCGTAATGGAATAAGCCGTTCCGTAGCAATGTAGATGTATGTTTCGGTCTATCCAACAGTTGTCAAATCTTGCTTTCCTAGTTACCATGGGAGGCATACCTCCACAGTGTCAAGCACTTTTATGACTCCCGGATGGCGCAATGTTCTCAGCTTCTTGACGGCATTTCTTGCCATTGGCAGACGAGATTTATTCGTGGTAACATCGAAGGAGAATATGCTGCAATTTGATCCATCTTCCTGCACAGCGGCATTAGCATCGAGGCAATCGTCTAACACGGGTCCTACTTACACGCTTGGTTCCATTGTAGAGGGTCCAGATACTCGCGTCGATGTCCACTTGGTCGCCAAAAGTGTATGGGAAAGGAGGGCCTTTTGATATGGCAGATGCAACAGCAGACTTGAAGAACTCCATAATGACAGAAAGAGAGTGAAAGTGGAGAGTACAAGCAGAAGTTCCAGCTCTCTGTTCAGATCCCTTCTGTTATCGAATATCTGGCCTGGCCACCGTAGAAATTAGAGTTGCCGGGACTAGCGGCCGCCTTCCTTTTGGTGGGGTTTAAGACCGCGTCGACATCGCGTTGCAGAACTTCGACACCACGTCTCACAGCAAACATAATGGGACAGACACCAGGAAATGATACAGACAATTTATTTCCCACTTAATCACCGAAATCGAACCCAAACAGGTGCAAAAGCCTCAAGACTCTCTGCTCGACTACAGTCAGCCAATGATTAGCACGACGTTTGAGTTCAGCATCGGAGGAAAGCACATTCCAGAAACCGTGAGACAGTTCTGATCTGTCACTTCCTAGAAAAAGCAATGGAGCAAGCGTTGTCACCTCGTTTGACTGGGGCTAATCTAACGGTCAATAAAGATGGAATTGAGGTCCCAATAGTTAAGGTACGCCGACCATCTTCTTTATGTTCTGTTCTGCGTCCGTGATGAACATCTGGTAAAAGGTCCGACTGTATTGATGCTTCTTCTGGTTTTGGTCAAAGTCCACTCAGCGCTTTGATGTTGAGGAAGCTTTCATCTTCTTCCTCGTTTCCCACTCGGCAATCCATAGATACGGCAAGACTATCCTCACAAGAGCAAAGTGAGAAGAGTGTGTTATTGGATACATTCAGGTCAGCGGGCCCCTCCGCTTTCAGGAGTTGTGCTTCGTCTTCCCCCAGGAAGTGCAACCAAAGGCTGCGGTGGATATCGTCCTTTTGTCATACACTGCCGGAAGAGTGGATGCTGTTTTTATCGGTGTTAGTGGAAACATCTTTGACTTGTTTGGATGGAGATGCATAGCCGCCGAAGTTGCAGGTTGATGACTATCAAAAACTGAAAAGACCTGAGACGCTTGCCTCATTACTCTTGTCTGCAATCACTTTGAGACTTCTTGCTAACCATTCTTGGCAGGCTCGAAATAGAGGACCAGACCACCTTGACGATTCGAGCTCAGTCATGTCCGGCACATCATTGGGCTCGAGCAACAAACGCAGGAATTGTCATGTCTGTGGCGATCCGGAGATGTCATACAAACCTTTCGTTAAGTGCACCAAATGCAGGAGGACTTTGCACCAGTTTTGCCACAAACCAGATCTAGACTTGACAAAGCCTGTTCCGTAAGTTTCTAATTTTCAATCCAGTGTCTGTTCTTCGGGATTTCGGATCCAACCCAACACCCATACAAATCAAAGAGCTAATATTCTCCTTTAGCCCAGGTTTCGTCTGTGGAGTCTGTGATGACTCCATGAAATGCTTGCAAAACTCAGATGGCAAGCTTCCCAGTGCTGGGGTCGGTACCAAGACTACAGCAGTAAAACTACCCACAGATAAGGCATCAACCGCGAGATCCTCTCCTGCGACGTTCTCGAAAGACCCTTCAGTTCCAAAGGCACCTATTCCTAAAGAACAATTGCCAAACAAACCTACACTTCAGAACGAGTCAAGCGCGGCGAAATGCTCGGTAGACTCCTTTGGGGCCCTGCCACAATTTTCAGACCAGCGTGCACCCCAGTCAAGCACGGCCACGTTATCGAAAGACATTCCTTTAAGCTCAAGAATCCCTCCCTCCAGCGAGGATTTGCCAGAAAAGCCGGCAGTCCAAGAGGAGTCCAGCACGGTTAACGATGGCAAACTGAGGTGCCAAGCACCCGGCTGTGGCGCCATTATTTTCACTGCAACTACTGCTAATAGAACTCTGTGTTTCAAGCACGAAGTTTTTCAGAAGGCAAATGATGCCAAAGCCCGGCCACCTCCGCCCAAGACGGCACCAGTTTCCAGACCATTCAACAAGTCAAAGATGTACCCTGCGAGACCAGACGACAAGCCTTTCATAAACAAGGCTTTAAAGCGCAAGAGAACAGACTTACCTAAGAAGACTTCGATCTCCAACGATTCGAGTATGCGCCCAAAAAACTCAGTGCTGCCGAAATCTGTTGAGCCACCTAAAAGCGCTACCTTCGCCTTTGACGCCCCGTTGACGGTTTCAAATCGTGCAACTCAAGAGAAGAGAGACGAGTTCAGCTTCACAGCTGCATCTAGTAGCTTCAACAGTCGTTACAGAAACCAGTCTCTAGGGTCGGCGAACATGTTTGAGTCGGTAGTTGATAAAGAACCCACCTTTTCTACACCGCGTTCTCTTCCAAACAGCAACATCCTGGCCGAAGGTAGTGCTACTAATAATACAAAAACCCCTGACTCTGCACGCCGCAGTCCAAATATGCCAGCAGAGTCGCCGGAGTACGAGCCACCACCACCTCAGATGTCTCATGTCAGTACATGGGCAGATGAGGATGAAGATGAGGGTAACAGCCCAGGATCACAGATTGCTCAGGAACTTAGGGCGAACGCCGAGGAACACCACCCTGCAGACGCTGAAGCATCTCCCCAGCTTCCGGCGCTGAGTCCAGTCGAAGAACAGGCCACTGGAGCAGAATCTCCGATGGGCGTTGAAGACGAGAATTTCTTAGGTGCTGATGCCTACATCAATAGTCTTGCGTCGGAACACCTTTCATCACACAGAATAGGCCGAAGACAGCCAGCAGAATCCTCAGCGCGGCCAGTTCGCTCCCCAAAATTGTCGCATGGTCTTGACTCTGATACAGAGATGAACACTGGCGCCCACAATGTCCGACTCGAGGTCGAAGATGAAGATACAAGCGAATTTGTCATTCCTGTGAATCGACCCCTTACTACTCTGGAGAAAAGAATGGAGCTTCGTGGCCCTTATGACGAGAGCGAGCTGGATTCATACCTCAAGAAGCAAAGAGACTGGGACGAAGACGATATCCCAACCAAAGATGAACTGGACTCTCAGAATTGGGGGTACATTGACCCTCGCGTTGTCTGGCCACAAAGACGAATGACCGATGAAGAGAGAGAAGCCAAGATCAAGCAGATCGCTGCTCGTGGAGGCCGAAAGGCAAACTTTGGCAAAGTCTTCACCGCACAGAATCTGCAAGAAAAGGCCGAGGGAGTTTGGGACATTCATCAATGGCAAGAAAAACGAGACGATGATGCAACCAGGGATCTTGTCAGGCGTATGGAGGAACTGTTCCAGGTTGAGAACTTGGCCAATATGGTGCCAGCTACTCGAAACGGTAGATTGGTAATGATGGACAGAGAGGAGCCCGATGAAGAACAACGTGGACCCGGAAGAAGAAAGAAGAAAAATCCACCGCGAGTCTTCACGGTCAATGGTGCGCCCAATTCGATTTGAATTGTACCAGAAAGTCAGGGACTTTCATGAGTGCCTGAACTAAACATGAAAAGAGAGGGTTCAAGTAGGTATCAAATCCTTCCATTGGATGCTGCTTCGAATTTGGCTCTGAGTTCCTTCTAAAGTCCCTGGTGTCCCTCCGATATCAGGACAATCGTATCTGCATGGCTCTATTGTCGCTCTTGATCGTGCGAGGCGATCTGCACTTCATAGATCGGGATGGTTTACATGGGCGGAGAGCAGGATTATGGTATTGTATGCGGGTTATGTATGTTTCTTTCTTGGTGATTTGGTCATTGCATTCTAGCGGATACCCCTCGGCAGCTTCTTCGGTACATTCGATTAGCGCATAGAATACATAAGCATAACTTCTCATGGACATAAGGAAGGGCTTCTTAGCCGATGAGATACGAGAAAACGATATATGATTTCCAGCACTCTCTTTGACCGAAATGCTCCCTCGCGTTGTATGCGCCAAGCTATATATTGCTCACCGACTCGCATGGTGTCGCTCAACTCTGTACGCCTGTCTTCTCTCCTCTCGGTGTTTTTAAGTGTTTAAGAACCTGTTCCTATCATCCACAGTTTTTTCAGGATTTTCCTTCGCCATGTTCGCAAAAAGCGACACACCAAAGTACCTTAAAGTCGGGAACATTCATTAACACCAGATTAAGAGGCGAGCAAGCCAAGGAATTGTTCAAACGGATCCTTGAAATTTCTATCGAATGCTATTCGAAGCTCTACTCTATGCTCATTCCTAAAGTCCCACCAATTTCAGGACACCTCAGAACTCCTCACATCTCCCCCATCCCCAAATGACACCGCACCCCTCGACATAGTTTCTAACGCGTCAAATACCTCAGAATCCGTGTAAAGTACATTCGGCTCGCCGGACTATTCAAGTCCTTCGTCTCAGAATACCACAGCGCCACTCAAGATCGCCAACAAAATACTCAGACAGCTATCGAATTCCCTTGAAATGGCACAGGAGTCGGTGAAGGAGGAGTGGAATTACTATACTGATCCTACATCGTTCCGAACGCCTGATTCCTTTGTTGGGAAACAAAAGGCACCAGTTTGAATAGGAGTATTGCTCATTTTAGTCTTCGGGTTCTGTATATTTGTTGGTGGGGATTATCTGTATCGGGTGATGAAGAGGTATACGTTGCCGAAGAGAAAGGGGAAATTGAAAGGAAAGGGAAAAAGACGTCCGAAGGCTGGCGATCCGAAAGACTTATCAAGGAGAATCGAAAATAAAGATGAATGATCAGTCTAGAGTCAAGAAAAACAAGTTGGAGGAAGTGGTGGGGCGAAATCGAGGAGTGAAATCTTAACACAGGAAGAGAAACGAGCATAAGTTCTACACAAAATGTCATATCCATCATGAGAGTTCATTGCTACTCATAAGGGCTATGGAGATCAAAACTCCTCAAACGCACCAAGCATCCAACAGGTGCAAAAACAATATATACAAGAAGGGTAACCACCCGTCCACTCCCCCAACCTCTACACCTCGCTTAAAAATCATACTCACAACTATCATTCTCAGCAACAACAGTAGTCGTCGGCCTAGCCCTCGTCGAGAAAGTAGTAGGATGAGAGTGCTTGGCGGTATGGCCATGGTGCTTCGTCGTGCTGCTAGAGGAGGCGACTGGGAGGGTGAACGATGGGACAGAGGTAGATGGTAGGGTTTCACCTGCTGCTGTTGCTTCGGAGGTTGAGAGGAGGGTGGAAAATGAAGACGGGGCTATCGTGGCAGGGAGGGAGGTAGCGATTGTTACGGAGTCGGCTGAGGTGGTGAAGATTGCTTCAGCGCTGGATGAGACTAGAGCTGGAAGGGAAGTGGCGATGGTGACTGAATCAGCCGACGTCGTGAAGAGGACTTCACTGCTGGATGATACGGCAACAGGAGAAGAGCCGACAGCAGCTTGGGATGAGACGATGACCGCAGCTGAAGTAGGAGTTGCCTTGATGGATGTAGCAACGCCAGCAGCACTCGACACCGTAACGGCAGAAGACAGCGCGACGACAGCCGTGCTGCTTGAAGCTACAACACTTGAGCTCGAGCTAACCGTTGTGCTGTCACCAGTGCTAACACAGGCAAAGCTCATCTTCGTGACCGGTGTTCCAGAGTCCTTTGGCGCGCTCAAATCCCATGTCATGTCAACATATGGCCAGCACACCTTGTCTGTTCCAACATTCGCAATGTCACCACTGACAAACACGCTTGTTGAACTGGCAACAGCACCGACCTTCGCTCCAGCAGCGTCGACAAATTGGAATGAGGTTCCAAC
>FJOG01000014.1:862083-892466 GCA_900073065.1 Phialocephala subalpina
CCGAGAGGTACCGGCTGACAGTCTGGGCTTGTGAGGGTTTCCCAAGTCACGACAGATAAGTTGGAGTTCAGGGTTGCGACGTGGACGTTTTGGTGATCCTCAGTAGAAGAGTATGTGATCCAGTTAACCTGGGAATCTCCTTCAGCAGCGCCGATAGTCGAAGATGCCTCTGCTCCCGTGAGCTTGTCTTTGCTGGACATAGTAGCAATAGCAACATTGTGGTTCAACCATCTTGGGCTGCATTGAGTGTAAGGAGTTCCCATCCATGCGTTCAAGGTCAAGTCGAGCGCACCACGAGATTGCCATGCGAAGACATAGTTTGTGGTGTCTGGGAAGAGAGCAAGGTTGCTGTATGATCCGGACATGCCACCCATGGGTTCTCCGCTGACTCCGTTGGTGGTGTTCTCGTTTGCGATCTTGACGCCGGACATATATTGAGTGTCGGTGTTGAGCCAGATGTCACCTTGATCTTCGGCGCAGACACTGGCGAATGGAGCTGCGTCGGCGGCTTCGAAACCGATACCTGTGTTGTGGGAGCAGCCAAAGACGCTGCTAGCTCCAGTGATGGTTTGGAGAGCGCCAGTATCATCGACGTACTGAATCGAGTCTCCGAAGTGGCCTGCTGCATCGCCAGTGTAGGCTAGGATATTGTTAGTTGAGCCTTATCTTGCTTTTGTCTGGAAAACCCAAGACTGTTGGGAGAATACGTACCAGTGACAACAAAATAAGCGCCGTAAAGTCCGGCTGCCGATGAGTAGACCAGATCCCCGTTCGCATCCGTAGTTGCTGTCAACTGAACAAACTTTATTAGACCTCTCGTTTTGATCTAAACTTTGGAGTGCACCTACCCCATCAGCAGTATGAACACCCGGTCCATTCAATGCGGTAGCCCACGCCTGAGCACCATCCTTATATCTCACAACAGTCGTAATATAATCTCCAGTAGGAGGGACATCTGTTGTTCCCGTGGCAGTCGTGGTAATCATCACTGCAAACCCATCGTTCTGAGCGACTAATCCCGCTGCTTCGTAACCAGTGAGCTTTACTGCTGTACCGACAGCTGCAAATGTAGTGGTGTCCACTTGCTGAACGACAACATTGCTGTAGGTCGCATCAAGATACGCTAGGTATGCAGATTTTCCATCTGGAGACACGGAGAAAGGAGTACGGCGATGATGAGGAAGTCCCGTCCAATACGCAGCCTTGATAGGATCGAAGCTCGACTCAAGCGTAAGAGAGTTTGGAAACGACGAGATGATGGGATCGGCGATAGTGCTGCTGGCCAGAGCAAGAAGAGAAAGGAGTGTAAGCTGCATGATTGCAAATGTATGGTAAAGACCGACTGAGCACAGGTGCTCGAATAGAAGCGAATGAAGCAATGAAGCGTGGTGGTCAGAAGAAAAAAAAGGCAAGACGGGAAACAAACTCGTTTTATGAAGTCAGAACATTGCGCCACTCAGCGCTCATCTCGTTCGAAACTTCGACAAGATGTGCGGTGGAGGAGGAGAAAGGCAAACAGGTCATTACCTGCCCCTCTCGTACAAAATACGGACGGAAGCCTAGGCTTCATCAATTCCAGACTTCAAGTGGGGAATTCAAGACTGGTCTGACTGGCGGCTCTCGGCGGGTACACTCCCAGAAACTTTATTCCCCTGTTGAAAATCACCCCAAGATGAGGAGCAAAATTGCAGGG
Source organism: Phialocephala subalpina (assembly GCA_900073065.1). NCBI lineage: Eukaryota > Fungi > Ascomycota > Leotiomycetes > Helotiales > Mollisiaceae > Phialocephala > Phialocephala subalpina. Next base: position 863,777 of record FJOG01000014.1, read on the forward strand.
AGCGAGCTTTTCACTCTTCTCAGTCAAGAGCCCGCATATCTAATCCTGTGTTAATGATCTTCAGCAAGGAGCCAAACTTTCCAACTGCCCGATAACCAACACGAGGAGCAGGAAATAAGATGTGAAATGAAAACCGAGTTTGGCGAAGAACGTGGAGAAAGATTTTAAGTTTGGTGATCCAAAGCAATAAGGTTGAAACATCGGCGGAAAATCTGCCGCCGTGAGGAAGCGAGAAATTCAGGGGCTGGCCCCTCAAATCTTATGAGTTTAATCCTTGCGCTTATTTGACTTTTGGGTTCCGGAAATTTGGGAAGTAGAAGATCACCAAAGACGGCACTGGTTTTGAGTCCGTTTGTGTTACTCTTCGCTTTCAATTTTCATGCTCTATGGCCCCGAAGGCGTGATGGTCGTGCAGTCTTGTAAAGCCTTGGCAGCAAGACTCCATGCTCCATATCCCGTAATGCTTAGTAGTCGTCGCCGCGACTGATGACTTCCTTTACAGTTGGGCGAATCAAGATTGTCTGAAAATGTTAGTGACATTCAAAGAAGGAGTTTAGGACTGCTTACATGTTCCCATTGTGCCGTGTACGATCCCTTCTTATCGACCAACGGTGGGTAATCTTCCACGATACCGTGGTCTACTAGAGTTCTCAACTATCAAAGGTCAGTGATATGGAAAACATCTCAGGCTTAGAAGACACTTACTCCAAGCAAGTACTTGTCCTGACCAAGACGATCCAGGTATCGTCTGCAAAACGGCAATGTGCCGAAGTTCTTGTTGATAACATTGAGAAGCTTCTTGGCGGATGCAACACCCAAATCCTTCTTTGGGGCATCCGCTCTCTTTGCATAGTGAGAGCATTCAAGCTGTGGACGTTAGTCCATCGATTCTTACTTGACTTCGGTAATCACTCACATCATCTCGCACATATCCATTTCCTGTGCTTCCGAACGTCTCAATCGCAAAGACTTCGCCCTCTTCCATCTTTGTCTGGTCATTGCTCTTGACAATGGGCACACTCTTGCCACCATGGATCTGCCATTGCCTAATATCGTGTCCGTTCAAGTTTCTAATTGGCTTGACAGGGTAAGTCTTGCCGTTGATCGTAACTTCATAGCTCTCCATCGTCTCTTGGATAGCCTCTCCAATCTCACCCATGCGAGCATCAATACCAGCTTCTCGGATACCAGTATTGGTAGCTTGCTTGACGGCTTCAAGCAGATTGTCGTACATAGGGTCGAATGACATCGTGAAGGCACTGTCGACGATTCTGCCGTTGATGTGCACGCCAAAATCGACCTTCATGACATTGTCTGCAGCAAGAAACGTCTTGTTTCCAGCATTCGGGCTGTAATGTGCCGCAATATGGTCCAGATTGAGACCTGTTGGGAAGGCAATTCCACCCTTGATGTTGTCACCCTCCTCCAATCCAGGATGTCCAGTCAGAGCCCGAACTCCATCCTCAATGCCCTCAGCAATCTCAGTCAAGCTCTGTCCCGGCTTAATATTCTTCTGCGCCCACTGTCGAACCTGTCGATGGATCTCCGCTCCTTGCCTATACTCCTGCAAGAAATCATTGTTCATGCGGTCCAGGTGTCTCTTCTCCTCGTTCGTAGTCCGGTAGAGATTCTCATCCCGGTATTCCACTTCCTCGCCCTTGGGATACTCTCCGCTGGGGAACAGATTTGACAGCAGGACTCGAGGAGGATCGGATTGCTTCGTAGGATTGGCACCTCCTGCTACTCCGGTCTTAGACTTTGGCTTCCTCTTCCTCTTGCGCTTCTTCTTGGCTGCTCCGTCTGCCCCGCCTTCTCCCGCTGCTCCCTCCTTGTCATCCTCGTCGTCGTCCGAGTCCTCAGGATTTAGATTGCCGTTTCCATTTCCATTTGCTTTCGCTGCAGCAGCGGATGCCTTGACGGCTTCGGGGTCTTTGACTGTGAGCTGGTTAATGACACCGCAATCTTCGGCACGAGCATCAAAGAATACATACTTTTCAGATTCGCAAGAGCGTCTGAAGGGGTTTGGGCGGCCATGTTGCCTTGCACAGAGCGTAACTCTGTTGTGCTCGATTCTTGAATTATGGAGTCGGAAGAAAAGAATCCCTTCGTTGCAAAAATCAGAGTTGGTCATGCAGCCGTGGGCAGAATTTTGAATGATTCGATAGCGGGGCAGGCGCTATGTGACTTTGGGGCGCCTTTGGCTTGTCAGCATTGACATTTATACTGCCCTTTTAGGCTTAGACCAGATCAACAATGACCTTGAATAATGCCGTCATTACTTCTTTGAGAATGTTCAGCTTAGCTTGAATATCTACACTCCTTTGATCTTGTTCTTCGTCTCAACAATCACATATATTCGGGATGAGGAATGCCACTCCGTGTTAATTTCTTTCCTTCTCCGGTACGGCTCCAACGGCTCTTTAGTACCAGTGCTATTCGAAGAGATAGCAAACCGAGTCACTATGAGACGCTCCAGATACCGACGAATGCGACGCCCGCAGAGGTGAAGAAGTATGTTTCTATATCTCTCGTTCAAGATATGATTTGGCCAATGTCTATCTTCCTGCCATTCTCCGTCCACATCTGAGCACACGACCACTGTTCAAAGTTGGATACCTCTCTAATTTCTCCCCAGATCATTCTACACCCTCTCCAAAACCCACCACCCAGACCGCAATCCAGACGACCCCAACGCATCAGAGCGCTTCGTGAAAATATCAGAAGCATATGCCATTCTCGGGACGCCTGCGAAACGACAAGCCTACGACCACGAACACCTCCACTCGCACCACCACTCCTCACATGGCGACCACCACCACCCCCGCGGTTCCTATCACTCCTCCGGTCCCGCCGGTGGCCGCCCCGCCTCTGGCCTCAGTCGACGGCGAACCCAATTTCGCGGTCCCCCACCCTCATTCTACCGCTCCGGAGGATGGGGTGAACAATCCGCCAAACGTCGAGCCGCTTCCGAAACCACTTCCTCATCGGCAGGAGGAATGGGACACGGTCAATCCCCCGGCGGACAAATCCACTGGACCGACGTCCCACATTTTGATAGAGAAGGACACACACGTACACATGAGAACAATGCTCGTCGATGGGCTAGGAGGAAAGGGATGCAGGATGGGTGGGTTCCGGAGGAGGGAGCGCCGAGGGGGACGTTGGCGAATTTCTTTTTTGTAGGGGGGATTGTTGGGTTGGCTGTTTTGGTGCCGGCGCTCATATTTGAGAGGGTTACGAATGCAGGGAGGAGGGAGAAGGGTGTTTGAGGGGTACGAGATGAGAGAGATATGAGACGAGCAGAGGTGCACAAGACACGAATGTACGAAGAGACGAGGGAGAATACTTTCCAGGCGAAGGTCACATACAAGCATAGACGGACGTAGGGTGTTACAAGCTGGGTTTTGAATTCAGGGGCATCTATATTACATACAAGCCATCCATCCCCAAATGCAATGCAACCCATGCCTAGGAAATCAAGTCTTGTCTTCGTGCTCTATCGTACTCTCCAACGCTAAGGTCGGGTGCTCTATGCCTCGAAAGTAAGAGAGGTACCAATCTTGTGGTTGGCTTGGTCGAGCTTTTGGGTATCAAAGGAGGCACCAATGCCAAAGGTGACACCAGGGCGGAGGAGAACGTTGTAGGCAACGGCAGCAACACCACGGTCGTTGATCTTGGCCTATTTTTTGTGTAAGTGAAAGCTCTTGCAATGTTCTAGGCTTCACTAACCTTGGCAAATGAGAGGGTGTCCAGTCTGTACTTGGCAGCAACCTCAAGTCCGACAGCGTTACCGGTCTTGGAGTCCCAGACGGCTTTCGAGCCAGCCTCAACTTGCGAGTTGACCTTGTGGTAGTAGGCAGCGGAGAAGACGCTCAAGTTGTTGGAGGCAGTGATGGAAGCGGTGTATTGGGGAGCAGCATATCCAATGGCAGCAGAGTAGCTAGTGATAGCAGCCTTCTGCACATCATAACCAGCTGAACCACCAACCAAGAAGCCATCCTGACCAATAACAGCATCGATGTTGGCGCTTGGGCCCTTGAGAAGATCGAAGAAAGCACGGCCGTGGAAGTTGGCTTGCTTGAAGTGCAAGTTGAGCTTAGCACCCTTGGCTGAGGTAGCAGGGAGGAAGTTGGTCAGGACCTCAGCCTTAAGACCCTTGGTGATGGTGTCGTTGAGCTCAATCTTGGTGTCAAGAGCATTGACAGTGTTCCATGATTGAGTGAGTGTCAAGCCTGCGCGGCGATAGAACATTAGCAAAAGTGCTTCACCCGGCGTAAAGTTGATCATGAAATCGAAGACTGGATTCTGGGAGTTCTGCAAACGAGGGAAATCGGAGTGTATGAGAAATCGTTTGAAAGTTATACCGGATGGTTTATCGCTGAACTTGGCCTCCAACTGTACACGGGTATTTCATCAGTGTTCGTCTCGAGACTTTGGCGTGAAGGCATTCATACCAGACCGCTTGTAGCTCCCTCATGTGTAGATTTGCCAGTAACCTTGAATGCGACATTGTTGGGAGTGTTCGACTTGATCTCGATAGCCTGGGCGCTCAGGTGGTAGAAGTCCTTCGACAAAAGCTATTTTCTGTCAGTAACTAATTCTCTGTGGGTTAATAGGAATTGGGTTGAGAAAGTTTTGTTGATGGAAACGCGATGGAATGGTCCAGCGGACGCGGAAGAAAACAGAAGCTCAACTTACGTCGTTGGACGCCTTGGAGATATCGGAGAACGCTGGGACAGACATATTGATGGTTAAGAGGCGATTGATGTGTAGAGGAAGGTATGGCAGGTTTTTTGATGAGGTATTTTGGAGATGAAGCTCTGGTTCGACTTGTAGACAAAAATGTCGGGAAAAGGCGGTACTTCTTCCGGGTCACAAGGGTGAACGTGCACAGTATGATTGGCTTGAAATTAGCGTAGCACCTGACGACTCAGGGGTATTTGTTGATGCGTTGATGATGCCTTTGATGCGGAGGATTGTGCAGTTTTATAGATTTTTATCTCGTCGTTGAAATCACGTTTGAGGCAGTAACAGTTCTCGAGACTTCCTCGAAGGAAGGATTCATTTCTGTCTAGCATAAAAACAGCGATCTATCCTGGAAAGGAAAGTACTACTCCTCTATGTACAAGATAACACATTCATGCAACGAAGCATTTGGCCCAAGTTTGGATCCATGAGATCTTTACGCCCACGTAATGAGGTATCAAACTCCAATTGATGACAACATTGCTAAGAAAACAAGCACATTTCTCTCGCATTTTCAGTTACTCGTCGCTACATTTATGCTTTTGCTTTTGCTTCTGCTTCCTCCTTTGCCTTGTAAGCTTGGTCGTGAATGGCAATGGCTCTGTTTTTTATCAGCTTGGGATTCTTCTCCTTTCATGGGTGTTTAGCTCACCTTCCGCTGGGATCGGTCTGTTTAGACCAAGTTGGTGTCCAGCGCATGACAGTTTCTGCGCAGTATGGTGGGAAGTGCTCATCGAACATCATGCGGTACCAGTAACTGGAATTCTGTTAGCAATCGTCACCTAAAAATCCTCGTCAGACTTACGCTTCCTTTGTATCTGGAATGTCGCTGCCCCATTCTGGCTTTGGGTTCTTCATCATCTCATCAGTGACATGAAGCTCGGCGTTGTCTTTCAAAGCATCAATCCAGCCGTAGCCAACACCATCACTGAACTGCTCCTTTTGCCTCCACAGTACATGATCTGGCAGGTATGGCTTCGCTCCCGGCTCAAGGACCGAAACATCAAATGCCTTGCGCATAATGTACTTCTCCATTCGCTCGCCCTTGACTATCATCTTATCTTGAGGATCAATGTTCATCGAAACTTCCAAAAACTATCTCCCTGTCAGTATTCTGGTCAAATCATGTTCCTGTTTTGAACGCTTACCTCCTTGTCCAAGAATGGGACACGAGCCTCAAGACCCCAAGCAGAAGTCGACTTGTTGGCTCTCAGACAATCAGACAAGTGCAAGTTCTTGACTCTGCGAACTGTCTCCTCGTGGAAGGCCTCCTTGTTCGGAGCTGCATGGAAGTAGAGATACCCTCCAAAGATTTCGTCACTACCCTCACCACTAAGAACCATCTTCACTCCCATAGCCTTGATTTTCCTAGACAGCAGGAACATGGGGGTCGAGGCACGGATAGTCGTCACATCATATGACTCCAAGTGATAGATAACATCTGTAAGGGCATTGAGACCCTCCTCAATGGTGAAGGTCATGTCGTGATGTTTGGTTCCCAAGAACTTTGCAACCTCCTTAGCAGCCTTGGTATCAGGTGCATCGGGAAGACCGATAGAGAATGAGTTAAGCTGAGGCAGCCAGGTGACAGACTCGAGCTTTCCGTCCTCACTGATACCAACCAAGCCTTCTCCCTTGTCCTCATCCTCTCCGTTCTCTTCGGCAACACCATTCTTCATTTGCTCCAGAGCTTCCTGCTTCAAGCGCAAGGTCTCGCGTTGTGCGATCGATGCAACCAAACTCGAGTCGAGACCTCCAGACAGAAGCACACCGTAAGGAACTTCAGCCATCAATCGCTTTCGGACCGACTTCTCGAAAGTCTCCCGCAAAACCTTATAGTCGACAGGTGTTGTAGGAATCTTTGCTGGGTCCCACCAAGAAGGCTGGAAATATCTGGTGGTAGTGTCGGTTTTCGAGTCATAAACATGACCTGGAGGGAAAGCAATAATCTTGTCGCAGACGCCAACCAAGCACTTCAATTCAGAGGCGAAGAACACAGCTCCTGGAATTTTGCTTGCCCATCCTTGGTAGAAGCTGGTGATTCCAATCGGGTCGCGGGCCGCAATGACTCTGTCCTCCTTCTTGTCGTACAGAACGAAGGAGAACATACCATCGAGGTGCTTTGGCGCATCGATACCATATCGCATATACTATTCCTATGTCAACGCCATCTTCCAAATCAATGCCTCATCCCTTACCAGTGGTATTATGACCTCGCAATCGGAGTGAGTCTTGAAGTGGTATGGGGTCTCGAGTGTCTTTCGGATGACACGATGGTTGTAGATTTCGCCATTGACAGCAAGAGCAATAGTCTCATCGCTGTTGGTAAGTGGCTGAGCTCCACTATCGACACCAACAATACTCAGACGTTCGTGGGCAAGAACTGTAAGGTGTTAGTCACACCTGAACTCGCGCCCCAAAGTTTGCTGCAGTCTTACTTGTGTTGTTGGCCAAAAAGCTTCCACTCCAATCTGGTCCCCGGTGACGGCACTGCTTGACCATTTTCAGGGCCGTAGGCTTGAATGCCTTTGCGTCTGGCACATGGTGGCATCCTGTTTGCGATCAACAGTTAGCCAGAGTTTTCAAGGGAGGCGAATTCCCTCTGCTGATTTCAAAAAATTGCGCATTTCCTCAAACAGGTAGCACACGGGTCGAATATCGGAATACTGACCAACAATCCCGCACATCTTGCAATCGTGGCGGTGGAGGACCTTTTGGGGACTTTCGGATGACTCGTACGTGAATCTGTTGATGGATAATCAAAACAACTTCGGATTGGGGTGATATTTGAGGAACCAAATCAATTGGAATGTAGATCAATAGACAAGTGTATGAAGAAAGTGAGGTGTGCAGAAGGGAGCAATTGGAGCTGCGAAGTTTGGATATAAGTAGGTTCTTGGTATGACTCCAAATAATATTTCTCGGGCCTTGGTGGGGTCGTGGCCGATCTTCGGACTAATCGTGCACCTTAATGCAGGTGTGCGATAAGAAATCCACCTGTGCCCTTGAGCATTTCTCAAACGTACTCTATCGTGAAACCAGTCATCAGACGACTATTACAACAACCTTGGCGCCGTGGAGAGGTCAGATGGAATCCGGATTTTCGAAAAGCTTCACTTATCCCACGCTGTTTCCCCTCATTCCCCCCGCAGAGGTGGGAGATTGGGGGCTCTATCAGCTGATCGTGGCTACGTCCATGCTCGTGTGCATCCAAGCAAAGCACAGGCTGTCACATAAGCTATGCAGGACGCTGTAAAGAAGTCTGATTGTTCCCAATTACGTAGGTCTATTTGGAGACTTGTATTCTTTTCCCACTTAATCCCTCAGCTACCCCATAATTGAAAGTTGCCCCGTGATGCTCTTGTCCGTTAACTGAGAAAGCCCTTGCAAATCCCAACCAACGCCTATGCTCAAATTGCCCACCCATACATGATCATCCCGCTGAAAGACTCCTAAGGTGCTGGGTTATCCCGCACGATTCGCTTGATCTTGTTCTCGTACGCCGCGCGATCCTTCTTGAATAGGTTGTATGCATCAGCCTGGGCCGGGGATTCTGGATTGGGGTCGTCGAGGAGATCTTGAACACCGAGGAGAATCTGCTTGATGGTGATAGCGGGCTTCCAGCCTTCCTCCTCATTGAGAATCGAGAGACAGACCGTACCGGATGGATAGACGTTCGGGTGGAACAATGGGGGGACGAATTTGCCTGTGATCATTAGTACTCATTCCCACGAGATAGATTCAGGAACGACTCGTACACTTTGGGGGCTTTGTGGGATACTCTGCCACGTGTATTAGCATGTGCCTGCAAGCCAAACATGCTGCGACTCACCATCGGGGAATATGACGCTCAGCTTGAAGAGACCACCCTCCCACAGAGTCTTCTCCTTGCCTGGTATTCCGCACTCCCAAACCTTCAGATCAAGGACACCAGCATTATTGCGTTGTGGCTTCGCATAGAATCCGAATGGATGATCACGTCGCCATTGCTTGCGCTCCTCCTGCAGACGATTCTGGCAAAGAGCCATGGTTGTTGTAGGCGCTCGATGTACCTTTAACGCGAGAAGATTGTGAAGATCGATGTCGCGACTTGATGAAGCTGACAGGAAAAGAAACCCGAGATTGAAACCTCAGATGGTCTTAACCGCGATAATCAACACTGCGAAAGCCTTCCTTCCTACCTTGCGAGAGGCTGCAACAGGTAGGTTGTGTATTGTTCGTTGTCGCCGAGTAATGAGGCTGAAGGAAGGAAGAAGGCTCAAGTCGCGAGATTTTATGGACCCGCGATTGCGATTGCGAAGCGAGGGACGGAAAGAGTGACCAGGATGTTCAACCATGCCTCGGTCATTCAAGAGTGAATAATTTCAAAACCTTTTCATATTAAAGGCGAACATCAGAAATTCATAAGGTCTTTTGCATTTTTGATCATCTTTGAACGTTCCTACCCAGCCTAGCCTCCTGAATCTAGACTTTGCCTTTCTTCAACCCCGCACAGCGCATGCGATTGCTGTAATCAATCGTCACAAGCCGATCGAAGTGTTCAACTCTTTGTGCAGGAAACCTTGTTAGATGAGCACCACAGACATGGAGAAGAAGCCAGGAGACCTAGAGGGTCTGGCAGAGAAGTCTGAGAAGATCTTAGAGAAAGAAGCAGCAACAACCTCAAAGCCAACAGCAGTAGCCCCCAAGTCGCACGAAGCTACAACATCAGGAGACATTCCAGACCCAGATGAAGATGACCTGGACGATTTAGATGGTAGTTCTTGATCCCAAACTCTCAGATAGCAAGGCTGACGTAACCCTCTAGATATGCTCGACGAGTTCTCCCCTTCGAAACCAGAATCTACCCCCTCCAAAGCTCCCTCCGGCCCCGGCAGACCTGAACCCCAAGCCCCAATCGCAGACTTCCTTCCAGAAGGCCTTTCCGACGAAGAATTCGCAAAGCAATTTCAAGCAGGCATGGCAGAGTTGATGGGTGAAATAGAAACCACTCCAGATATGCAGGCGCAACTAGAGACCATGCTGAAGGAGCTTGGTGGGGCAGCTGCTCTTGGAGAAGCAGCTGGCTTAGGCCCTACTCCTGTTCCCTCATCAAGCAAGGATAAAGAAACGGCCAAAGCAGGACCATCTGCGGGAGCAAATCCAACAGAAGAGTCGTTCCAGGAAACCATCAAGAAGACAATGGAGCGGATGCAGACAAGCGGAGATCAAGCTACTGCAGCAGCTGCGAGTGAAAACTCAGACGACATACTGGCAGAGATGATGAAAGCTATGCAATCAGGAGCTCTGGATGGTGAAGGGGGTGAAGAGGAGTTCTCAAAAATGCTACTGGGTATGATGGAGCAGTTGACTAACAAGGAAATCCTATATGAGCCGATGAAGGAGCTGGATGACAAGTTCCCTGATTGGATGGAGAAGAATAAAGGGAAAGTTGAGGCAGCGGACTGGAAGAGATACCAGGAGCAGCAAATATACGTGAGAGAGATAGTGAAGAGGTTTGAGACGAAGACTTATAAGGATGAGAATGCTGCAGATAGAGAATACATCGTCGAAAGAATGCAGAAGGTTCGTAGTATTCATTTCATTAGTATTGACTCTGTACTAATTTTATACAGATGCAAGCAGCTGGATCACCACCTCCAGATCTGGTCGGAGATATGGCAGCAGCTCAAGAAGCTTTTGGGGCAGCCGCCGCAGGGCCTGAAGAAGGTTGTCCTACACAATGAAGAAAGCCCAATGCCAATAGCCTTGACAGAGCCCGTGATCGTGTACTCTAACATGAAAAGTAATGGCAATGATGCCTACAAGGCCGAAGTTGATGACTCAGATGATATTCGCCCCAAACGCCTACGCTCAGAAATGCTGATCAAAAATTCGAAACACCCGAACTCCAACACTAGCTCATATCCATCATGTCCTGGTCTTCCAGATAAATAGAAGGCTGTTGTTGATTTGATAAGCGCTGCTCTTCCTGAATAACATCCATAAAGATATTATCGTACTCGTCATCATCGCTTCCATATGGAGTCTCTTGGTGTTGTTGCGACGGTGTCGTAGGCTCTTGATTATCCCACATCAACGTGTTCATCTCTTCCTCCGAAGGTCTCGACTGGTTTCCATCCTGTGTGAGATACCCAAGCATCGCCTCAAGCTCTTGCTCCTCCTTCATCGCGACTTCATCAGCCATCAACTCATCTATCACTTATTAGCCTCATCCTATATCACTTCTCCCTCCCAGAATTTGACATACCAAGACTCAACTCCTCCTCACAATCAGCATCAGCCTCAATCCCCATAATTTCCCGCCTCCTCCTCTCCTCCAGACGTCTCTGCTCAGCAACCCAGATACACCTCATAATCTCATCATCCCCACCCCTATCCCTCCACTTCTTCTCCTCACTCTTCTCTCTAACTCCCTTTAAGAACAATTTCCTCCTCGTTTCCCTCCCTTCATCCGCGCTTCCTCGTCCATGGATCAATGGATTTACTTTCGTGGTTCTTTTGCTGAAATTGCTTTCTTTACGTGAAGGGGGTGGTGATGGCAATGCGCCTTGTTCGTTTTCGGAAGATGGTGAGGTAAGGCTGAAGTTGTATGGCGATTCGGGTTTCATCTTAGGTGGTTTCGATGGAGAAGACATGATTGTATCGGAGGCGCAGACGCGTGAAGGCACATTTGAGTCGCGGGGTGAGAGCGGAGAGGGCGAATTGCGGAGTGGTGAGGAGGAGAGGGGAGATGGATGGACTGGTGTGTAGTAGTGAGATTGATCGTGCGTGTTCCGTAATCGGGGAAGCATGCTGAACATTGTGGTGGTGGTTTTGATGTTGAAGGATGATGGGGGAGGAAGTTGAGATGGATCGGTGGACGCGCTTGTGGCTGAGAGCGCGATTTCCTCGCGTAAAGTGGAGCTTGTCTTGTTCCGGCCGATATCACCTCTTCATTTTCAAACATCAACATCAAATTGTCATAAATGTCCGTCAATCCCTGGTACATTCAGTTTTATACATGAGATAGCACACATTTCTCATTTCAGCTATGATTCTGCGCAATTATGCCACCATCGGGTATTGCCTTCCAACCACGCCATCACCCTTAAATTTCAAAGTTAACTTTCAAGTCCAGCAGACGCGATCATCCCAGATCTAGGGTAGATATCCTTCCGCCGCAATCTTATCGTACAGGTATGCTAAATGCATAGCAAACCAAAAGAGCAATGTGCCCCAACGCCTCCGCTAAGGGTGTAGAGACATCAACCTTTCCCAGATTTTTCCAGCCGTACCGCTGCTCCGCTCAACCCTCATGCTCAGTTTCCGTCTCCGCTGCCACTCGAAGTTCATAACTGAGATCGAAACATTCCGCCAGCAGATCATTCACGCTACCCTGGCCCTCGGGAATATCCTCTCCAACCATGAACTTTCCATCCACTCTCATGTTGTCAATCGAGTTGAGCTTCATGCTGTACGGATACAACTCTCTTGGTGAGCTGACACCTCCAGAATTCTTGACCTCAATAAGGCACCGTCTCAAAGTCTGGAGTTGGTTGTACACAGGTAAGAGTGCCTCAGAAACAGGTTCCGACGAGACCATGAGGTAGTAAATGTATGCATAGCTCCGCCTGACCAGATACAGCAGGGTCTGTGATCGTCAGCGACTGCAATGTTGAAATCACTTGCATTAAACTTACGCGCTGGACATAAAGCTCGGCAAAATGCCCTTCAGCATCCACGAAGTTACCATCAACACGGCTCTCATCAATCTTATCCAGTTGCCTTTGGTAATCATAGAGGTCTGTTTCTCGAAGAGACCAAGCTTGTGTCAACGACAGTTTCTCGAGCTTGTTGCGAATATCGAAGAGGATCTGGTATGGTTCATTGAAGGCTTCTGGGATCTTTCCTTTTCTGGGAAGAGGTCAGTACGAATATTTTAACCTCAAAACAGGGTACCTACCGCTCAAGGACAATCTCTGACCAATGCAGGCACTTAGACAAGAGTTCGCCAACTTCTTCGTTACTAGCAGGCACTTCACCGCTGGCAGTCATGAACTTTCCATCCACCCTCTGCGCATCAATCTCCTTCGCCTGAGCCTGAAGTTTTATAACCTCGGTTGCCGAAAACTGTTGAGTAAATATATCAGCGCAGTTCTCTCGACTTCTCAGCCTTTCGAAGACTCACTTTTGTCCTTGTGTTTGCAAGTGATATGGATCGCAAGATTGAGATAAGTTTCTCATGTATCGCAGGCAGTCCTTCGCCCAGACGATCGAGCCGGCTTTGGAGATTTGAGAGTGATATTTGGCATACTTCAATGCGATTCCTGAGAAGAACGATGAGTTTCGGCGAATACTCTCCTTCGGCATTCTTGACAATCTCTCTGATCCGATCGAGGGTATGCGAGACATGCGTGAGATCTTTCGCTGAGTACAGGTCCACCTCCGTCATATGGTCAAGTAATCGCTTGATAGTTGAAGTCAAGGCATACGCAGCAGGAGCTTCATTGTTCCGTCCAATGGTCATGAAAAACAGGGAGAGAAGCTGGAAACATCCATCCAAGACGCGGTCGACTGCTCCAGTCAGAGGTCTTGGCACGTGTCCGTCGTGATTCCGATACTGACCTTGGTTGCTTTCTTGAGGCTTATCGAGCCGAACCTCATTGAGATCTTTAACCTGGTCGACTGTCCTGTCATAGAGAGCCATTACATCCGAGGACTTGACATAAGTTGATCTGTCTTGCTTCAGAAGCGTCAACTCATCTCGTATGCGTAGCAAGCTATCCAGGATAGGTTTCTCCCGGGGATCCAAAGGAAGGGGGAGCGTAGGAGTGTCAGCCATTTCGCCCAGTTGCTGAGATTCCGTGACAAGATAAGGTTCGTGGTTAGATCTCTTGAGGAATGGTAGTTGGAGTCATGTAATGAATGAATGTCCTGGATGATATCAACTACTCCCAAGGCACAAAGCATGCAGAGGAACACGAATATGCAGATTATCTGAGATTCTTTTGAGATGACATCTGCAGCTCCCACGCGGGGTATCGGAGGGTCAAGAGGGGCTAAACCAGAGCTAACAGGGTTAGAGCTGAATCATCAGAGTGAGAGTACGGCAATTGGCCCGCTTAGCCAGCCAATCAATAACTCAGAGCTGTCCCCACTCCACTTCCTACTGCATTTCCAAAATTCGAGTGTGCACCTTGAATTTCGCGACGATCAACCAAAGTTCCTTCACGAGAAAAACTAAATCTTACGACAACGCAAGGTGAGTCGCATACCATACAACCATCTGGAGAGGAAGAATCGAGACTAACCAGAGTTTCCGAACTGACAGATTCTCAACATGTCGAACGCTGAGCTCGCTGTCTCCTACGCGGCTTTGATCCTCGCCGATGACGGTGTCGATGTCACTGTACGATCCCAATCCCTTCGAAATACTACGAGAAGCATGAGCAGGACCAGAGGGTGCTAATACATGGTGTTCAGGCCGACAAATTACAAACTCTCATCAAGGCCGCCAAGATTGAGGATGTTGAGCCCATCTGGAGCTCTCTCTTCGCCAAGGTACGAAACAATTCACCACGAACTGGGAAAATGAGGTCATATTGCTGATACTTTGGATTTGCAGGCTCTCGAAGGCAAGGATGTCAAGGACCTGCTGTTGAACGTCGGATCAGGTGGTGGAGCTGCTGCTGCGCCAACTGCCGGTGGTGCTGCGGGAGGTGAGGCCGCTGCTGAGGAAGCCAAGGAGGAAGAAAAGGAAGAGGGTACGTTTGGTTCCACAATCTGCGATGTTTCGGACGGGCATACTGACCTTTCTTACAGCCAAGGAGGAGTCAGACGAGGATATGGGTTTCGGTCTCTTCGACTAAGCGCGTTTCTTCAACTTTCCTGTCTGTACTTCAAATGCATGGCCACGGTTTTCTCGGTGCAACATTTGGCTGGTTGGTCGAGTAGCTTTCGATAGATAAGCAAGCTCTTGAGGAATTCTGCATACCGCATCAGGCCTATGTGAACCGACGATGTGACGTACGTGGGGATTGGGATTTTCAGCATACTCTCTCGGAGTTGGCGCTACAAATTTCGAACCAATGGAAGTCATATTGCACAGGAACCGCATTTCTGCCTGCGCTATACAAACGGAGTGAATTGCGCCGCCAGAAGCCACGATCCCACATTTTCCCGGGAAAGCTAGAAGATCCGGAACACCGTTTCTAACCAATACTCTGCAAGCTAGTGTCTTGGACAATGGTCTCCAAGTGGTTGCCACAATGGCGTTTCTCCAGACGCACAGATCTGTCAACGGAAGCAAGCTTGTTCTTGGCCCCTGCATTGTATGACAATGCCATGCTCAGCAAACGGACGAGCATTTTTCTTTCAATCCAGAGTTACACCCCCACACAACACCAATCCTTTAGAGCTTCATGCCAGTGCATAATCCGAACGTGTCTTTCAAGCGTGAACTTTTGCTTTGGTCATTGCAGCATCTGTGGCAACAAGGTAACACCTACTTGCCCATTGCAATGGATGTACGCCTATATGAAGAGCAAGCTCTCTCATCCAGTGTCGATCCGCTTCAATACGTTTGAGCATTCGGCCTCGAACTGCTTCAACTACATTTGAAAATCCAACCAGCTCAACTCAAACCTTCCACGCGTTCAACATGAACTTCCTCTTCGCTGCAGCCGTTCTCCTCCTCCATCTCGCGGCCGCAATCCCCACGCCAGCCGCACTCCCACGCCAGCCGCACTCCCACGCTCTTGCACAACCATCACTCCCACCTCTTTGCAACAGCTCGATAACACCTGGCCCGATGTCCCAGTCTCTCGAGCACTCTTCTCCGGGAGTTCAAACCTGATGGTCACGCACGACAACATCAACGCAAGCAACCCAACCCACAGCCTCCAGCTCCTCGAATTTTCCATCCCACCCTCCTCCTCCACCTGCCAACTCCAAATCACCGACCCCTCCTGCAGCACCACGTTCACAAACTCAACCGATTACATCGTACCCCTCCCCGTCCATCTGAAAGTAATCTCCCTCCACCAAAACTCTTTGCCTACCAACGGCTCGATTTGCTACAACGACATCTTTGGGTCTGACGCCGCCGTAGTCTTGTCATGGGATTTTGGAGATGTGACGATGAGTGCAGGTGATACGAAGATATTCAATAGTGAGGGATGCCCGAGACCCACGACGAACGGAGAGAGCGGGAAGGTGTGGTATGTGATTGATTATGAGATGGAGGAGGTGGAGGGGGAGTGGAGTGAGTGGATGATGTTGCAGCAGGATGGGAATTTGGAGAAGAGGGTGGAAATGAATGGGGTTTATTTGACTTATTGCTGAGGCGCACACAAGCAGTGAGAGGAGTAGGAGAAGGGGAGAGTTTGTATTCGGGTGTTGCTGAGGAGTTGAGAACCGAGGGGTAGGATTTAAGTGCGAGATTGAGGTTGATGTGACGATTGATGATTTGGGATGATTTGTGTTGTAGTTGGGAATGCGTTGTGAAGTTTTGATAGACTGGGATGGATGAAAGAGCTGGATGACTATGACTTAGGCGAAAATGGAGCATTTTAAAATTCAAGCCAAACGTACGATTCTGGATCTGGTCATTCCGTGGAAGTACTGTATGTACAATATCCTGAGATGAGGTCTTGAAAAGGTTTCAATCTCTATTTTGAATCGAGCTTTCAGCTTTGCGACTCTCTCAACTCTCTCCAGATTCCACTCATGGGAACTCATGTCTGAAAGCACACTTGAAGGGGTAAATTTGAACCTGTACCATGTCGTCAGCAACCTCATTAGATTCAAACATACACCAGAGACCAACTCACTTTCTCAAGATCCCAAACTCCCTCCCTCGCATAAATATCCCCCTTCAAAATCTCAAGCACCTCCTCCTTCGAGCTCGCCCACGCAACAACCGTACTCCCATTGATCTTCAATCCCTCTCCCTCCTTTGGTACCTCATCCAGCAATGCACCTTTTCATCATGAGCTCACATACTCGTGACGGGCCCAGCCCAATGTTCAGGAACAGGAATGAGGACTCACCGCCCATTTTGAAGTGGCCCTTCTCCAGTGCTGCTTTCAGGCCTTCGAAATGCGCTCTTGTCAAAAGATCAGTTATATGAATATGATCTGAAGGACGGACGGCATACGGTCTGATCTCCATCCTCTTCGCCAGTATTCCTGGGTAGTCAGGAATAACACACAACCACTCGAACTTTTCCGGTGCTGTCGCCATTGTTCTCGCTGCAAGTCTTCTGTAGGAGTTTAAAGTTGAAAGGCTGAATTGTGAGCGAAGGATACGAGAAGGTGATGCTAGAAGGGACATTTGATTAGATATTGAAGGGTCAAGAGGTGGGATGGGAATTTAGAGCTTGTGTGGGACTGGACTGTAGTGAGTGGTGTGAAGCGTGATGGGTGTACGCCCTTCGGTTGACTGGATTGTTGATGATTTGCTGCTCTCGGATAGTGGGGTGTGATTTCAATGCAGACACGCCAGAATGTCTAGACGACGCGTCTTCGAATTTTAGGAACTCAGGGCGAGGAAGCTTGTTACGAACATTGTCGACATGGCAGCATTGGAACATCCGTCTCGGAAAAGGGCAATTGATTTCACAGAGGATGAAATTGCAGAGCCTGCAAGGAAACGGCAAGAGATGGAGCCACCACCTAAACCACCTCCCAAACCACGCAAACCGATACAAACAACCCTTCGAGAAGCCTCAGAATTATACCAAAAATCTATCAGAAACACTAAAGAACTAAGCAAAGGCCGTCCTACACCAGCGGCCAAACTTTTCAAAGCCAGACCAATCTGGTTCGAGAATAGGACGCCAGACGCTTCGCCTTATCAACATGTTCACCTAGTGATGCAAAGGGCATCTATCGACGGGCATGTAGCCTGGGAACGAGCCCTTGATGTCTACGCCAGCCTCAAAGATGCCAATCGGAGAGTTCGCAATGAATGCTTCGCATTGGCTCCCAGAGACAATCCCGATGCCTGTTTTAAGGAGGAAGTTGAATCTCATGGTGGGATCGAATGGGGTTTCACCGACCTAGAGGGATTCGGATTAGAGTGTTTTGTTCAGAAGATGAATATTATCCCTCCAGACAGGGAGCCGACAAAGGATTGGGGCAGGGACATTGGGGTGCGTCCTCCTAAGGCAGAGTCGGGAAGTGATAGTTCAGACGAGGCAATGAGCTAAGGTAGGGCATCTCCTGGTAAAGTAGCTATGCCGTGGGTTGGCTAGATACGAAATCTGTAAGTCTATGCGTAGATTGATATCATTTCTCTAAGGTAGTTAGAGGCGGGCTCCAATATAATTTTTTCTTTAATTTGCCTCTCTTCGACTCTCTGATCAGATAAAGCAGCTCAAACGCGTCTTCCATCTTCGCATCTTCTCAGATTCCTCACCCCAGCATCCTTTTTCACCACGAAATCGTATCAACGCTGCCATGGACCCAATATCTCGCAAGAGAGCAATTGATCTAACAGAAGATGGACTCGAGCGTTCATCTAATAAACGACAAAACAAACAAAAACAACCCTTGGTGAAGTTGGTGGCCATGCCAGACGCTTTGATTGCAGAGACCGGAAAAGCTGAAGAAAGGCTTTCACTCCTTCGCCACCAGGCTTCGGCGATCATGGAAGCCGTCGACAAACAGAAAGCTCAGCATGAAGAGGAAAGCGGACAACCACAATATATCTTTGTCGTCAAGGAGACATGATTCAAGAACTCCTATGTCAAGGGGAAAGAGAAGTTTCGAGGTTATTATGCAACGCTTGTCGACGCGAATCGCAGGAGTCATAATCAATACAACAAATATGCAAATCGAAAAGATCCTTACGAAGAGTTCACGATACGCTGTTCCGAAGGTTATTGGTACTGGAATGGAGAGATGAGATGGGATATGGATTGGAGGTCGAGATTTCGAAGGAGCCACTTATACTTCCTGGTTCTAAACCTGTACCGAAGGACGACAGAAATTCAAATACGTAGTGTCTCCCGGCTGATCAGTTTTGGGGAATCTCAGAGGACGAAACTGATTACGAAGATGAACGGACAGCTACAACGCCAGGAGGCGGTACTCAGACAATTGCTTCGGTCAATGGGATACCCCAGATCATAAGTTATGTTCCGGCTGGATTCATTCCGCCTGGACATAACTACATTCAGGATCAAGGAAGGCTTGATGGGCTCCCGACTTGAACATCAGGCGAGACATGACAACTTCAATGTCCTCAAATTGGTGGTACTTACGAAGTAACCTTGACGAGGACTTCTATAGTCTCGGAAGCTCAAGGGTGCATCATTCTCCTGGACTTTGTGGCTGTCAAGTTCAGAAAACCAGGTCTAGCTGCATATCTCTGACTTTCAGGGGCTTTGATGTGTCTCTCTTTGGGGACATCCGGAGATGGGAGCCAAACTCCCGTATCGACCAAGTCACATCCAACCAACACAGCAGCCTTCACCGACAGAAGCAGCAACAATCAACACTTTGCAGCTTCTAACATATTTGACCCCTTTCCCCAGATCTTGTAAGCACCCCAACGTGACTCCCGTGCCGCTATCAAACGCTACGGTAAGAACCCTAGGATGTTCTAATTGGGGCCAAGCCTTGAACGCGTCGACCCGTCAACAGATCTTCTCTCTGCTTTCATCAATGTTCCAACATTCGGACAGCGATTATCATAGAATGGAAGCATATTCTCGCAAAAGGCTACTCAGTGCTACACAAGCTGCAGCCGAGGTTTCGAGCAGCATAAGACAGGAAGTGGAATCAAACCGACCGCGTGCACAGGACAAGGAGGAGGCTGCGAGCCGTGAAGGCGCTTCCTCAAAGATACGCGTCGAAGGAGAACCAAATCTGGCGAAACCTTCCTCCGACTTCTCAGTCAGGGAGGGACAACCAAGTCCGAAAGAAGTACCTGCAGAAGCTGGTCCATCGGGCCGAGAGCACACAAACCGAGAACAAACAACAAAATTTCGACTCCCGCCATACGTCTACATTATCCAACAACCCATCTACGACGGCTAGAACGACTTCAGCCGAACCGTTTCAATCTACAGCGTGTTCGTGACTCTCGGGACGCTAACAACAGAGTACGAACCATTGCCCCGACTACGCTAATAGAGACAACTATGTGGATGGATTTGAAGAGGGCTTCGATGCGATCGGGTGTATGTGGTATAAGCACCGGGTGACGGGTGAGATGGATGGGAGTGGGTGTGACGTGAAGGTCTTCGAGTCCGCCATTAAGGAACCTGATTCTGAGCCTATTCAACCTTGGGGAAGAGATATTGGGGTTCCGTGTCCCCCCGGGCTAGAACCTGAGTTCACTGAACTAGAAGACGATGATTGGCGATGCTTAGGAGAGTGTAGATGAATATGGACTCGGCGCTTATGAAAGAGACGTTATTGAGTTTGACAGACGAACGTTTGGGTCGGACAGGTAGGCACAGGTAACTGGATCTGATCTTAGCTTGTTTCAGTTCGATTGTAACACATGTAAATGTTGATCAAATTCAAGAATTCTGAGCTGAAATTTCACGAAGCAGTCATCCTCCGATTCACGCTTTGGTCGTCCTCCGTGGTTACACAAACCTCGAGTTCCCCTACACGTTCCCCTACAAAAGTCTATGGGACGCGCGTGGAAGTAAAAGAGACCATCAGCACCATTCCTCATCTCCGCAAAATTTCTCTTGAAGTCAATTATTCGTTCTCACCCTCGACTGCTTCTGATAACTTCACATGTTGTCTTGATTCATTCTCCAATTCATCAAGCAATGGCTGCCGGAAAACGTCGTACCGCCGCGCGGATTGCCGGTGATGTCAAGCGCAAGAAGACCATGGCCGACAAGAAGAAAGCCGGGCTCGACGCTGCGGAGAAGGATGGGTCTAAGGCCCCGAAGGATAGCAAGACAATGAAGACTCCTGATCCGAGAGGCATCTACCCCCAAAGATCTCCAACGACGAGGATGAACGAAATCGCAGCCCTTCAGAACACACTCCCGAACCTACCAGCAACCTATCCAACACCACTAAGGAACCTCGAATCGCCTCGGCCAAGACCTCTGCCCCAAAACCCACGCACGTATACGAAGTTAAAGAACGTATCCAAGATAGTAGCCGCTACGGACATGACCAAAACATATCCCATGGCATGTACTTCAACTTAGAAGATGCGAATAGTAAAGTGTACGAAGTCCGATTATCGTACGAGAAGGAAGGTCAATATTGGGAGGAATACTACACGGCAGAAATAGTCAACGGTGCCTTGTCTTGGTCAGTACCATGGGAGAATCATGAAGCGGAGGGTGAGATGGATTACATTGAGATGGGAGTCAAGAAAGTTAAAGTGAAGAGTTCGGAGCCAGTAAGGTATTGGGAAAGGCTTTGGGGGGAAAGGCTGTTGGTGCGAACGAGTAGTTGGGGTGGATGCGTTGGCTTTGAGAGCAATTGGGTGGGAATTTGGAAGGAGACCAGTCAGACGAGGAGCACGAGCATTCCAGGACACGAAGGGTTGGAGATTTTGTGGATACCTCTCCTTCCTTAACATATATGTAGCCTAACGTGCTTGCTAATTGCTGTGGAACCGGAAACTCGCCGACGAGGCCTTTGAATCCTTCGAACATTCTAGTACTTGAACCAACAGATCTTAAATAGGCCTCAACAGTACCAGCTGGTTAGCATTGCTTTCTCAAAATCAAAGGGAAATTTCATGCGATTGTTTTCTTCTTGATTTGATTTGCGGTGCAATACTATAATACTGTAGCTTCGCCAATCACACCAAGAAACCCAGAGCAGGAAGTTTTTTATGAGGCTTGTGGCCAATGCAAAGCCTTCAATCTCTTAGCACATCGACAGGCTCTGAGAGACATGAGGGATGTAGATGATAGCGGAAACTTTAGCCTGTACAGTGGGCTGGGTTTTGACATGGCTTGGGACATTGACATTGAGTGAATGACTGGCAACATCTTGGCACTTTGAGACAAATAATAAATTCACCGTCCTGGGACATTTAACCAAAGTTGAGTGACTGAGAGCCCTCAAACACTTAAATGCTGTGATAGAATGACAGCACCCGGAACTTTAACTCGATGTTGAATAGCAAGATATAGTGAAACTTTGAGCGGCCTCTGGATGTCGGAACAGCAGGAACAGTGAAGGATGCATTTCGGTTTCCTCGCCAAACACAAAACATGGTTGTAGCAAGGAGGGCGTGAAAAGCAACGTTGCGCCACAAACTCTCCTCGCAATATACCTGAATCCTTCCAATGCCGGACCGCCCGACCACTTCAAATCCGTCTTCTTCGAAAGCTGTTGGCGACCAGCATCCCTACAACCCAATTAGAAAGCGCCGTCCTTCAGGAACTAGTTGCTGTAGACGGATTCGGATGATCGTTTCGATAACAAGTTGTGACCAGCTGAGCATAAATATTGATCTTCTGCCACGTCTTGGAGGCTGTGTCGAATCGACCGAATGCGGTATGATGGAAATGAGGACCTGCTTTTATCTGAATTGAACATCTCAGCCTCCAAGTTCTGCAGGATGCTAAAGCATAAAAATGCGCTGGTTCAGGCGAGTGGCTAGAGACTGCGTTAAAACTGGGCAGCTGTCTAAATTGCGACAGTGCCTACGTTCGCAGAAAATCTGGCATTCGTCGAAGGACCTCGGTGGTTCAGGCGATATCAGGAGTCGTGAGCCTTGACATCGAGCTCGTGTAGGGAGTCGAGTTCGTAGAACTGTCGGATCCCATCGAGCCCCGCGTTCTGAAGGGTTTGTAAACCTGCGGTTGCGTTGGTCCATGCATAACAACCGGCTTGCCACGACCCGAGTTGTTCGGTCCTAGAAATGCCCCAGTTCCGTTACGTGAGGTTGATACTGGACTGATCGCGCCTTCCGGCAGGAATGATCGGAAAGCGATCCCTGGAAAGTCGCAAAATAGGCCATTCGAATTTGGAAAGGATTCAGAAGTGTCGCCTCGGTCCGAGATGGGGACTACGAACATTTGCGAATATGGTTGTCTGTTGTGGGGCGTTGGCGTACTTTGTTCTCGATACTGTTCTTGATAGATGTTTGTGTCGGGACGTGGCATCATGCTCCTATCGATGTTATGCTGTGGTCGAGGGCTTCGGAGACGAGGGTCGATCATGATTGTCTCTGGCGAAGGATAGACAGTGCTTGGAGCATCCTCAAGTTGAAGGTGCTCTTCATTGTACTGCCACAGACTCGGGTCGTCTTGCTCGAAGTTATATTGTGCGTCGAGACTCTGGTCTCCGAACGAAGTACTAGTCTGCGCTCCCAGCAATTGGTTGTTGATGTTGCTGTGAGGATCAGGCCAAGAGGTCAGGTCAGGTATGTACTGCTGAGGCCCGTAGACTTGTTGAGTGTCCATATATCGTGGATTGTTTGTTGTAGATTCGAGGTGGTAAAGATCTTGCTCTTCAGGTGCATAGGATTGCATAGGTCTAGCCATCTTGGAAGTCGTTCTAGATGCAGAGGAAGATAAATGCCGTATTTGTTGATGATAAAGCAATTAGTTGAAGTTTGAGGCAGGAGAACATGGCATGGACCTTTTAGGGCCACAAGTTATACTGTATGCAAACTCAATGGCCTGGTGGCGGAGCCTGAAATGATGCCTAAGCGTGAATATGGAGCGCACCCGACACTTCTCGTGTGAGAACCAATCAAAAGCAGGCCATCGACTATTAGGAGCCAATCATAAGACGAGGTGGAAGTCGAACTCCGTAGCTTGGTGGATATCAATCTCGCTTTCGCATCTGTTGACGAACGGCATTCTCCACCCAATGAACAATGTGGAGATGGCCTTCCACACGGGAAAATAGGTGTGCGACAAGAACGGATTTAACTGCATGCGAACAGAGCTGGCGCCAAGATATACTGGTGGTTGTGACATCGTGACACCAGATCGAATATAGCAAGTGGGAGAGACAAGGCTGAAGGCTGAAATGCTCGAGGATAGCATTCAAACGTCATGAATAAATTACTCGTGGTGAGAATTCAATTACAGTACCGGTACTTGATCCATGAATCATACCACATGCTCCTTGGGGTCATGAGTGCTCTGGAGAAGCTGGAAATGCAAACAATACTTAGGGAATTCTATTCAAAAGCTGTGTTCAATGTTCGGTTACTTTCCCACATGACAAATCTATCGCTTCTGTACTGTGATTCAAACAGCGAACATCGTCGGTCCTTGCTTGCTGAGCCTTGCTTTTTCAAGTGGACTCTCCAAAGACGTTAACAACTCAAAAGTCTGGTACTCCTAGCTAACCTGGTCCTCGCACTCAGAGACATAGTCATTGTACTTTTTATGGGAGACGAGGACGTTTTGACTGAAGCTTCATCGAACTCTGCTTAGAGTAGCGAAAAGTTTTCTTTGTTCTTTGCTCTTTGCTCTTTGCTCAGCAAATACCAACCCAAAAGGCCACCAAAAGGAAAGCAAGGCCAACAGTGTACCGAGAATGACTTTGCCGCGTACACAATAGAGGCAGATTGCCAAGGACAACTCGTTCTGCACGTAATCCTTTCCATCTTAGGGTCTTCGGGTCTCTATCCATTGAATACTTCCACCAAGTTCATCGTCCCGACATATCTTGTTGAGGCAGACAAAAAGAAGATGAAAGAAAAGAAAAAGCAGATGCAGATTGCAGATTGCAGATTGCAGATTTTGCAGGGGCAAATTTGAAGCTTAGACAGAAAATGCAACGCCTTCGACCCGAGCTTTGCCCCTTTTTTTTTGGTTTTCCTCTTCGTATTCCTCTTGTATCGGCGCTGATATGTACTGTAACAGTTTGTAAAGAAGTTCGTCTCGTAGAAGCAAGAATTTTGGCATTGCAAAAGGTGGTGGCCGCATGCTTATGCAGGGGATGTATACAATCAATCCCGTGGGGCTTATCGATATTAATCAGCTGTAAGGTGTGCCACCGGGAGCTTGGCATATACGAAGAGTCGTAGGTAGAAACATCAATACGTGTTTTCGAACGAAAAAATTAGTGTTTTCTCGGAAAATCTGCACAAAATGTTTTGTGCTTTGTTGTTCCAAGTTGACAGGCTCGTGATGTTGCCTTTAGACCCCTGCAGTCCTCGTCAAAGCTAGTCTCGGCCAGCAATTTGCGCTAAGCTCACCAGCACTTTCAAGATCCCTCGAGTCAATAACAAACAATACAATAATAAAGCACCTCACTTCACAATACAATCTCCAAACACCGGAGATTCCACTGCGTTCTTCTTGCCTCGCATCACAAAGTGAGCCTCTGCAAGATGAGCCTTCTCCTGCCAACTCATCCATCGTCGTTCTCTGAGTTCGCGCTCCACCACACCCATCACAATCCAGGTATGGCTCCCAATCTTCATGGTAATGTCATTTGCGACTGCTAACAAATATTCTCAATACAGTCTCTCCTCACACTCCAAGAATGGCGACCCGAAAACGAAAGGCCGACGACGACGATGAGAGCATGAGCATTTCGCCGCAAGCTTCCCCCGCTTTTGCTCCTCGTACTATTTCTCGTCCTGCGAAGAAGGTCAGAGCCAACGAAGTCTCTGGTCGTCCTCTCACCCTCCCCCGCCTCCTCGAAACCCTGGATGCAGAATCTCTACGATCCGTCCTTCAAACGATATGTGAACGACATCCACAAATAGGTTCGGAGGTGGTTGCGTCAGCACCCAAGCCTTCAGTCACGGCCGTCGTCGACGTCCTGTCCCAATACCAAGAGAAGCTGAGAGATGCATTCCCATTTGGAGGAAATGCCGGCTCCGATTATGCCTACAACCGGGTGAAGCAACAGTTGACGAATCTCATCGACGCTTTGACCGACTTTACACCTCATTACCTCCCTCCGAACGAGAGCTCTACGACCCTATCCCTCACCTACCTCGACCACGCCACCAAAGTCATTCACGATCTACCAGAATGGGATAGCCAGTCTCACAAACATCACAAGGACAACGCTTACGATGAGATATCGAGGGCTTGGGCACTGGTCATCAGCGAGGCGTCTAAGCGTGGGGGCGGATTCCAACTTCATTCTGGGGGATGGGACCAAAGGCTCCAGAAGCACAACGAACAGAGTAGCGGCCGGATGCAAGTTGCAGTAAATGCTCTTGGTTCCAACCTGGGTTGGATGGGAGGCATGGGTTCTGGAGATCCTAATTCCATTCGGAATCAGCTCTTCAGCAATACATATGGCACTGGTGGTAGTACTGTACCTGTCGGCGTTGGACATTGGTGAAGTGCTAGCTACTGTGTGCAGAACGATGATACCCACAATCGATTTGGCGAATTATACATACATTGGAGCGCAGAGTGTCAAAAGGGGGTTTCGAGCGATAGAAGGCACTAGTTCACACCGCGGCGTTGTGTTTATTACGGTACTTGGCCACGACAGTACCCACGAACCTCATGACGATTGCCTTTTCCTAATTCCGGGTTTCTTACTTGGGCATGCTTTGGGAGTTATGGTCTGGGGACGAATTTGATTTTTCTGCATCTGGGACCTTTAAAGGCGGCAACAATGTTGGCGTACACTCGTTATCATAGCGCATCGGTCCTGTAGCTTAGACTAGGGCCTTGGGAATGGAGCATTCAGATCTTGAATCATGGATAGTGAGACAGGAATTAAATGATACGGTATTTCAGCATGGACGGTAACCAGGACTTCTTCGTTGATATGATCTATCCATGAATTAGATAGCTGACTACGGACTGTGACTTGATTCAACAGAGGAAGACTCGAAGCTTTGAGCATGTTCCATCGTTTGGTCGTTCGCTGCAATGCAGTATGTTGGAACTTGAAGCTGTATCAATATTGTGCTTCAAAACCCTAATAAGAAAATTATGCAAACTTCTTATGAAGTCCATACTATTCATCCGACAGTTTGTTTTACACATTTATCATCAAATTGTCCGACGAAAGAAGGGGTATTGGGATGAATATGAGTCGATCACGTGCTGGTGTGGCTCTTCCGCGATATGATTTCATATGTTGATTCACGAACGCGTAAAAGGCAACATCACACGCGACGAGCCACTCTATCATCAACAACGCCACCCAATGTGAAGAGCTGAGGTTCTCTTCCTTGCTACTCTGCCGTATACCGAAATGCCAGCGTACGATAATGTCTTCTTGCTCAGACCCAAACGCGTATGCTGACCGTCTGCAGACCCGGCGACCAACATCTGAGCTCTGGAGGGAAGCCAGTAACAAACCCATTCGACGAAGTCAAGCCACACATTTCCGAATATACCGCCCAAGAAATCGCAACATTGCAGAGCCGTCTCGAGAAGCAGCTGGGCCCAGAGTATATCTCCTCAAGAGCAGGACCGTCCGGACAGAAGGTACACTACCTTGCGGCGGAGAAATGTATTCAACTGGCGAATGAAGTCTTTGGCTTCAATGGCTGGTCGAGTCAAATCAAGGAGGTCCAGGTCGATTTTGTGGAAGAGAATCCTACAACTCTTAGGGTCAATCTCGGCCTATCAGTCATTGTGCGAGTAACGCTTCGAGACGGCACATATCATGAAGATATCGGGTACGGGCATATGGAGAACGCCAAAGGCAAGGCAGCAGCATTCGAGAAGGCAAAGAAGGAGGGAACCACTGATGGATTAAAGAGAGCTTTGAGAAATTTCGGCAATGTCCTAGGCAATTGCATCTACGACAAGGACTACTTGAAGAACGTCAATAAGGTTAAAGCTGCGCCTGCGAAGTTCGACGTGGATAAGCTCCATCGACATCCAGATTTTGTTCCTGTTAAGAGAGAACAAGAGCCGAAGCAAATTGAAGACAAGTCACAGAACGGAGCTACTGGTGCTAGTAACAGTGAGTTTTGTGAAGTGCATTCACGGAAGCAGAGCTGACCTCTCCCAGTTTCTGACGACACAGTGATGGAGGATGAATTTGGGGGTAAGTCTTGCGTTACTACCACGATATCAGTTCAATGACAAGTACAGAATTTGACGATGCCGACTTCAACTTGGCAGATCCGGATGCACATCCAGATGAAGTTGTTCTGACAGAGCCACCAATGGCATCACACCACTTCAACACTCGAAACGGTAACACAACAAATAGACCAAGCCCAAACCAAGTCAGACCTCAAGCCAACCAGACCAGACCTCAGGCAAACCAGCAGCAACCAATGGCAGCTCCCGGGCGGCTACCTAATATGGGCAACAACACGAATCCTCCACCTCAACCTCAAACACCAGGTAGTGGCTTCTCAAGATCCACAAGTTGGGCTGCTGGTCAAGTAAGTCGTCCGTATCAAGAAGCAGCTCCGCAACCACGACTACAGAACCCACAATTAAATGCCCCAATCATAAATGCCCCAACCGGACGAAGAGTCCTGAACCAACCAAGCCGTGCAGGACCACCATCGGCGCCAGTATCTCCTGCAAAGCAACAGCAGTCATCGGCCGACAGTGACATAGGAGTATCCATGCCACCACAAGGAGCAGGTTTCTTCTCGGCTCGAGGAGTAGCTGCTTTGCCAGAGGTCAAGGACGGCCAGCAATTAACTGATGGACCACCGCCACAGCTCCCAGCCCATCTTCCGTCTTTCAATCCTCACGCCGAATCTCCATCCATCCGAAAGACTCCAGGAGTTGACCACAAGTCGTCAAAGCCTCTTACAAGAGATCTGAAGCATGTTCCAGGTGGCACACAAGTCGCGGCAACAACTGGCCCTGTTGCACGGCCCAATGTCATAAACCCACAACTTGATGCTACTAGGAGGATTGGTGCTCCAGGAAGTCCTAGTCCCATGGCGAATAGAGGCCAGTACAAACCACCGACGCTGAAGAGACCAGGGGGAGATGCAAATGCAGCGAGACAGCCGTTGGTGGATTTGCCCGCTAATGGAGCTCTTGGCAACGATGCTGGAGATGCAAAGAGACAGCGTTTGAATGGTTAGGTGTGTTGGGATT